>JAWZYV010004283.1:600000-1117995 GCA_038373885.1 Cheiracanthium punctorium
TTCCTATAGAGATAGAGTAATCATTACGTTTTATATAATACTCATGCATAACAGACAGTATCTTTAATAGAAGTTTACTTGCTACATTGCTATATGTATTACATCCTATTGTAACAGTTCGAAACTTTAAAGGCGATTTATGAAATTTAGGGATTAGTACAATATAAGGATAGTTTAGATTATTATGTTGTAGGTTGAGAAGTTTATAGAAAGCCAGAATTTTTTTGTTACAAACTACAGTAGACAAATTAGTAGAGGAATAGATACTGTTGTTTACAATTGTAGAGGCTAACAAGCTATGATATAACTGTTTACAAATAAAAGCATGGTTATTGGATGATTTATCTACATAAGTAATTATGAAATACTGCTTTATAAAGTCTATTTGAGTATGAAATTGACTATTGACAGGAGAACTATATTTTACATATTTAGCAATATTTTGCTTAAAGATTGAAAGTACTTTTACTTTCCAGGTAGTGAAGGCTTCAATAGGAGTGCTGTATTTTAAGGCAGTATTATATATGTAAAAATCTAAATCATATGTGAATTGTGTTACAATGCCACTAAGAGAGTGTTTTGAAGGAATACGGTGTTTAGAGCCCTTCTGCATGAGTTTTTTTTAACCTAATATCTTTTACGATAGCTAGATCCCCAGTAATGATGTGTCCACAATCCCTATTAATGAAGTTCCTATAGTGATTATCATTGCATATACAGGGTGGTGTATCAGAAGGGTTATATGTTTTTGAAAAGGAGTTATAGTTAAATAGTTTCCTACCAAAGGGTAGGGGATATTTAAAGGACTTTTTAATAATGACATTTTTGATGGGAAAGTAAGTGTTATTAGTAGAAAATATTGTATTGAAGTTTAAGTTATTGATTGCAGGATTTGTGAAAGTAATTAATAAGTTAGAATTAGAAGGTGTATTATTACTTTTATTGGTTAGGTTTACGGTAAGTGCAGTGGCTCGTGCAACAATGAGATCGAAGAATAGGTGAGAAAAATGTCCAGAAATGTTAAGATTTGAAAAAATAGAAAAATACTTAACTAAAAGTTTCTTTTTAATGGAGTAAATGAAAGTACGTATATTAATCCAATTATAAGTACTGGTATAGTAATTATATAATTTTAAAATAGCAGATTTTATATAACTATTAGAATACTTAGGACTATTACACTTTTTACGTTTACCTCTAGAAGTTCTAAGTGTTTTATTATATATAGACAAGTTTAAAGTATTATAGATTGGAGAATATTTATTTATGTTAGTAGTGCTAGTATAATATATTAATTGTTTATTATGAACTAATTGGTTTAGACCATACGGATAACTAGTATTATGAAATTGGATGAAGTAGTTTTCTGAAAATAAACGTTCATTATGGTTCTTCTTTATAGATAGAATAGTCATATTAATATTATTGAACCCATGCATATGAAAATGTTCATACTCAAAGTTATTACCAGAAAGATTACTAGGATAGTTCTTAACATGATTTCGATGTAGATTAATACGAAGGTGTAAAGGATTACTAGTTTGGCCAATATAAGCTATTTTACATTGATTACAGGTTAACATATAGATACAGTTGTATACTTTGCAAAACGTGCTTAAATTAGACCCACTATTACAAATATTTGTAGTATCAGCAAAAGGACAAGTTTTACAGCGAGAAGATGTGCATTTTATAAATTTAAGAGTAGGCAATTGATGTATATTAGTAAGTGATGATAAGTCGCAGGCTTTCGATCCAAGATAATCCTTATCATCATTAATTTTCTTGTACCGAGCATAAGGAAAAGTATTATTTCCTTGTTTGCCAGGCGCTAAATTATTATAATCTACCATTCATAAAAAAGTGAGGGGTACATACTAAATTTTAAGTGACAAAACAAAGCTAGCAATAATTTCTTATAAATGTAAACAAACACATAACAGTAAATTGTATGAAAGTCTGGAGTAGAATAATATATTTACAAAAAGAAAAATAGAAAATTACATACACATGACAATAAGTAGAAATATGAATTTAAAAAATAAATAAAATACAGCGAAGAGTAACTTGAGTAAAATAAGAGCAAAAATATTACTAGCGGAAACTAGAATAAAATGAGTAACTTAATAAGTATTAAGGTCTTCTAATAAAGATGGCTTATTAGCTGTACATTACATCAATGTCTAAGTACTATATTATTTTTATATTTAAAAACGTCGCTGTGTGGTTACCAATAGTGGAAATAACTCGTAAGATTGCCAATAGAGGGCAGCACATTATAATAAAAGCATCGCAAGCAAAGTAAAGTAGTTAGCAACTGTACAAATTTTAGATAATTGTAACTAATTAAGTAATCCAAATATACAGAAAAAAGATGTTGTTTTTTACACTGATTAAATAAAAACAGCAGCAGCAGCAACACCATAACACTAGGCAGAAGTAATTTGAATATTATTGTTGAAAATGTTGGGAAATTAAAATAAAAATAGAAAGGAGATAGTCTAAATAGATAGTTGTATTTTACAAAGTATTCAAAATGAATATAGATAAATCATAGATGCTGATTGAAAAGGAGTAACTGAAGGTAGTAACTAGGAAAATTACAGAACTATAAATGCGCACTTGCAGCAAAATATAGCTTGTAAGAAGATTTATAAAATTATTAGCAATGCAAAAATGGCATATAAAGTCAAATCAAACATCCATAATTAATTATTTAGAAGATATCCTATTTGTAACGCGCAATTGCAGCTATGACAAACAGAATAGAATATAACTAACAAGTAAAACACAAAACATACTACAAATAAGACATATCTCGCATAAAAATAACAGCTATTAGCAAGAATTAGAAAGCTTCTAGCTGTTATCTTTTTAATGGGAGGTATGTCTTATTTGCAGTATATATTGTATTTTACTTATCTATATAAATAAAGGAATGTGTAAACTGTCCGTTAGTTAGTTAGTTAGTTTGTCTGTGTCTCGCGTAGCTCGCAGATGGATGATCGTAGACCTACCAAATTTTGTATGGAAATTCTCCAGGACGGGTCTCAACATACCTCGAAGCGATTTTTTTCGAAATTTGAATTATTTTATGAGATATCGATAAAAACCTATCGCAAAAGGCTAACCCCGCAGAGGAAAAAGTGAGAATTTAAGTATATCTAGGTTGCCATATTTGTTATTAAACGATTCAGACTCTTGAAGTAAAAATAAAAGAATAACGATTTTTTTAGATTATTTGTAAGGTTATTTTTTAATTAAAATATTCTGTGCATGTGAAATCAGAGCACGAATGAAATTTTTTATACTCAAGAGAAAAATAGGATTTCGAAATTTTCCGAAACTAAAATGTGCAACGTTTTAATTTGGCCAAAAATAAAATGGTTGATATGCGATTTTGAGAAGATGATTCTAGCGCTTGGAGCAATTTAATGAGAGCGTATTTTTAAAAACAAGGTTTTGTTGAAATACGGCGTTGAGTTTTAATTTTCGGTGCAGAAATAATGCAGTTATTAAGGCGATTTAAGACGCTCTAAATTCAGAATTTTCACTAAATTAAGTCAATTGATTTAAGTTGGTTGAATTCCGCCAAATCGTAGGCCTACCAAATTTTGTATGGTCATTTGCCAGGACGGATCCCTTCGAAATTCGAATTAGAACATCTGTCGTTTATTGCCTTATATTTGAAGCCAAAATGCGCCAAATACAGCTGTTACTGTACGACTAGAAGTCAAAGTCAGTTGTGAAGCAATTACAACGAGCGCTCTTCTGAAAACGTGAAAAAAAAGTTTCGCATTCCAAAGATTTCGTTTTGTGTACATAGATATTCTTATGTCCACGCAGACGATTTCTTTGCTTGGCTCAATTTCCGGTTATAAATACTTGATTTATTTGTGAAAAGAAAAATTAAACTGCTTAATTTAGAAAAACAATTTTAAAGCCTCTTTAAATAGCACAGTCTTATCCCTTCTTTTTGTAAAGGGTTACAAGAGAGGGTGACGTAAATTAAAATTAAAAAAAATTTCGTTTTATGTAGTGTCTGAGGTATTTATCGCTAAAACGTGAACCTAAAAAACAGCATGATGTGGAAATAAGACATTTTGAAAGTGAGAAGTTCACTGCAAACGGTCAAACTTTTCACTTTTTGGATAGCGAATGGCGCTGACATAGTTTGTTTGTGTCATTGTATTGCAATGATCTCATGTTAGTACATATGACGCAAACTTTTAATAATAAATATTTTTGCTTTTCTAGATTCCGCATCCCTGGAATTACTTCGAATTACACATGCGAGGAAAATTTTCGTTTTCTACCGTGCGAAGAACGGGCACGCAGCTAGTTAGTTATATTCTATTCTGTTTGTCATAGCTGCATTCGCGTGTTACAAATAAGATATCTTCTAAATACTTAATTATGGATGCTTGATTTGAATTTATATGCCATTTTTGCATTGTTAATTATTTTATATATATAAATATATAGTATATATACCGGGTGATCCAAAAGTCAGGACAAACTTTAAAAATTCATAAAAAAAGAGCAAATAGTAATAGAAAATTGCGATTTGCACAAATTAGGGTATGATGGGATTTTTTTTTAATAACAAGAAAGTTTGTAGTTCCAAATGTTACCGGTAGGTGGCTCTGACATGCACAATAGTAACCAAATTTCTAATTAAAAAAAAAAAAAATCCGAAATATCAGTAATGCTTTCTATGCAAACTGCAATTTTGTATCATGATTTCTTCTTTTTTTAATGAATTTTTGAACTTTTCACTAGCTTTTGATGCATCCTGGGTGCACCAAAGTTTAAAAATTCATTAAAAAAGAACAAATAATAATAAAAAATTGCAGTTTGCATAGGAAGCATAACAGAGATTTCGGATTTTTTTTAAATTGGAAGTTTGGTTCCCATTGTGCATGTCAGCGCCACCTACCGGTAACATTTGGAACTACAGACTTTCGTGTCATTAAAAAGAAATCCCATCATACCCTAAACCTATTTGTGCAAACCGCAATTTTCTATCATTATTTGCTCTTTTTTAATGAATTTTTAAAGTTTGTCCTGACTTTTGGATCTCCCGGTATATATTTATTCATAATTGTCTTATTTGCCTTAATTCTACTTTTTTAATTTCCCTGAATTTGTTTCTTTTATTTTCCTTAACATGATGACCCAATAGTAGTTTTTTTTTTAACCTCTCCCTCTCTCTTGTCTTCTTTTTCCCTTTTATTCAAATATTTGGTACTCAAACGCTGCATAATTTTTCTCCTTAAATTTACGCTTCCTTGATTCTTTGTTCTACATTTCTTCCATTTGAAGTCTCTTATGTTTACTATACTTGACTTTCAAAATTGTTTTGCAGATAATTGTAGTTTTCGTCTTAATGTTTCATATATTCCCTTTCATAGAAACTCGCAATTAATTATCAATTCTTTTTTTTTTTTTTAGTTTCTACAGGACTATTATTCTTTTTTAGGGAGTATAGATAATGCAAGATATCAAACAGCATTACATGAAGAGCTCACTGGCGTAATGATAGCCCATTGCGCTGATATGCCATAGGTCCAAGTTCGAGCAGAGAAAGGGTTTCACTCAGCCTTTCATCTCTAGAGTGTGAAGATAAAATGAGGATCAAGCTTGCATGCAGAACGCTGACATTGAAGGCCTGCCTGCGTCAGGCTGAGTATCTGGTCACGGCATGCTCCCCAGGTCCATAGCTGAGAAGACGTGCTGGGCATCGTAAGCCTTGGCTCTGTTTTGACGTCCAATAAACTTTATAGATTAATTATTCAAAATCCTATTTTATTGCTGGATGCTGAAACCAAACTAATTTTTTACAATCTGATAAATATCGCATTAATAATTAAGAGTTCCTTAAATACTCCTTTTAAACAAAACTTGCTATTTTATCTAAACTTTTAGACTTTTAGTCAAAGCAGTATTCGTATGGATGCAAAATTTAGCTGGTTGCAAGGAAAGAGTCTTATCACAACTGTAACATTTGTAAACCTAACCGTAACGTTGAGGGCATATTACTCCAACCCTTCAAAATCTTTTGATTTAAAGTACTTGTTGAGCTTCACCATGGACGAGTGGAAAAGACACTGAACAGGCCTGAAGTGTGAAGGTTCCGCTTTCGGACCTACCGCACGACTGCTGATCAAACGGTCTGGTGTTTTGGGCGGCTGTCTCCAGATGCGCGTTAGAATCCCTTAAAAGTTCTTCGCACAAGGAACAACCCCCGTAGGCAGATGCAACTCATGTAGGCTTGCCATGACACAAAATACAAATTAAAGTATTTGTTTTGAAGTTTAAGAAAAACTTCCCTTTTCCGCTCTTGAATTCCATATGAGGCTCCCAAAATTTTCGGTCACGCTGCGATTTTCTTGTGAACATCAATATTGAAGTAACACTGCTTAAGAAAGTTTTCATTGAGAAGTCCTTTATCTCTTCTTATATCCTTTCTTTTACCTTCCTAATTGCTTTACATTTATCTATCCTCTTTCAACATTTTAGACGGCTTTCATTTAGTTGTTCCTTACCGAATTTGTCTAATCCTGATCAAACAGCATATAGTATATTTCGCTCTTGTTCGAATTTTCCTTACACCTATGAGCAGAACATTTTTTTAACGTGCATTCATCTTTCTTCATTTTTTTTGTTCTTTTTTCCTCCCCATCTTAAGTGCACAGAAGTTTATCATACATTACTTTCAAACTTTATTTTAGAAAGGCTTGTAAATTCTTTATTCAGTTTCTGGTAGTAGTAATCGTTTCCATGGATACGCAGAGTAATTCACTTTTCTTTTTTCAAATTTTATTTCGCTTGATTTTACAACGTGTGAGTGGGTGCGGTTAGCATTAATTAAAATCTTCTAAACATAGGCAATTTCACATATTTTTTTAATACATTAACATTAAGGCATTTTGTACTTTTGTGAAGTTTCTTTTCAATTCGAAAAAAAATGGAATTAATTAACACTGCTCATTTCTTTTACTGATGTATACTATTTAACAGATATAATCACTGAACTTTTTAAAGCGTTCGTAGCAGCAATATGTGCCTAGTGGCCTAGTGCAGAAAGTAACATGTTCGACTACAGTGTAGCTATTTGAAAGTTCGATACCTGAAAGATCCAGATATTTTCTGAAAGAGATTCCTATAATATGCCAAGGAGATGGTAGTACAAAAATTATTTTTTTCCTATCGAATACGCATTACGCTGGCTTGCAGATTAATCGGAAGTACGCTGTAACGATGTATTGTAATCATGTCGGTAAGTGCGACTGCTCTTTGAAATCACAAGAGTCATCCCAGATAGCACATAAGCTTAAATCAAGTTTGACATTTCTTTGAATTTGATGCATTAATGCAAGCTTGACAGTTCAACTCATTCTAAGCTGGCAGCAAGCTTGCAGGAGTCAAGTTGAATTGTCAAGCTTAAATACAGCTTGATTTAAGCTTGAAAATTGATACTCGCGTGATTTTTCCTTTTTAAAGGAGCGTTGATGGCGCCATCTGCGAAAGAGAATGGACATTAATTGTCTAGCGTACTCAAATTTGCTGAAAGTTCGTAAAAGATGTGTTTTATTTTATATTACCAGTGGCATATTACCGGCAGGGCAAACGGGGCAACTGCCCAGGGCCTACAGATTTTAGGGCCCAAAAATCTTACATCTTACACTTTTGTAATTTTAAAATAAAATTACAAAGGATAAAAAAATTCAGAAGTTAAATAATTTTTTTAATTATAAAGTATGAACAATGAAAATAATTCAAATTTACATTTGTATAAATTAATTTTAACTTATTTGTAATTCTTCGAAATACTCCATATCAATATAGCATACCAATATGTAGGAAAATAACCACATTTGTAAAGAGAATTTTTAGCGTTAAAAAATAGCAAAATTTTTCAATTATTTGTTATTTTAAGAAATATTTACAAAAATGACTAAAGTGTTTGTATTCCATACATGTTAGCAACTGTGATATAGCATTTCGAAGTAACGTTTAACTATCTGTTTCTTTCATTTCAGATTACTTAACACAAAATTTGTGTTAAGTAAACCCATTCTATATTTCCAAATATGGGAATTCTTCAAAATAAAATACAATTATACTACGAAATTGATTTCAAAATCAGTCGTTTGTCTCGATGTTGGCCAGCAGTATTGCTTCATGAGTGTTGCGGTACTGAAAGTTTTAAAACGTGTTTTTTTATTTAAATTTTGATTTTAATTTAATTTATTTTGATGCATTATTTTAATTCTGATGCATCCCATGGAAAAATAAAAGAAACAAATAACACATCGCCCACTTATCAATTTGGCGAGAAAACAGCGTGGTAACTCACTTCAAACTTTAGTCATAGCTGCACAAGGCTCCGGTGGCGGAATGGATAGCGTGCTCGACTGCGAAACCAAAGGGCCCGGGTTCTATCCCAGCGACGAACACTCGATGGAAACAGATTAAATTAAATTGAAATTTCAGCGGAGAGGGGGAAAATGCGCGGAAAAATAAATTATGTGGGGCGCGTTAGCCAGTGGGCGCCCCGTGTATTAAAAAAAATTTTTTTTTGGAAAATTTTTTAAGCTTGAAATTAAGCTTGATATGTCAAGCTTGAAATGTCAAGCTTAATGCAAGCTGGGCAAGTGTAAACTAGAACACTTGATTCAAGCTTGCATCAGGCTTACACGATTGGAATTTGCAAGCTTAATTCAAGCTTATTGACTTGATAAATCAAGCTTGCTGCAAGTTTGCTGTGCTGTCTGGGATAGCGGTAAACGTCGATGCAGTTTGAGGGTCGTCGTCGCGAGGTCACACTGTAAAGTCACCGTGAGCGGACGGCTGTACCGTAGACTGCCCACCAGTGCCGTTGCAACAACTGTTTGTGATTGTAATGTGACTACCTAGGGTTGCCGCTTTCGGTCATACGTGACAGTTGTGTTGTTTGGGCACTTAAGTAGTCTAGAGTTTTTTTGAATATGTTAATTAAAATTACAGAAGATAATTAGACAAGTATTATTTAACTATGTATTATATTTGTCTTCAGCTCAAGCAAATATCAATACTAATTTTTTTAAATGACTTTTTTTTCAGATTTTTCTTTTTGCATTTTCAGCAAACGAGTTTTTCAAGATTTTTAACTACATAAAGAGCACGCATATAATTTTATTAATACGGTTGCAAACTTCAGATGCTTGTATTTAGAAATTTAGGCATTTCACTTATTCATTTAAATGAATGAGAATCTTAAATGTCTGTTGGAATTCAAAGCCAATATTTTCAAAAAATTCTGCACAATTATTTACTCACACAAATATTTAATGTTTTATATAAAACATATCATTTCTGCATTACAGGAAAAAAAAAGATTTCTCTTTAGATTAAACCATCATGACATACATTGCCTTTTTAAATCTTTTCTATTTACAATGTCAGTTTACTTGTTTTCCTCTTTTTTCCTTACTGTGGTCAAATAATATACTTTTTTTCTCACTCTCTTTTAGTTCTTGAATTCTTTTTCGCGGTTTTTACACTATAACTTCTTTTTATCCATAAACTTTTTCATTTATTTCTTTTCCTAAACAGCCACACTTTAAAACTTCAGTATTTCTAGAACATTTAAGCTTTTTGAGATTTTTAAGAAATAAGAATATTTTCTGTTTACGCGGAAAAACGCCGAGCTTACGTAGTTCCTAGTAAAACAAGTGCTTATTTTACAGGATTCAAACATGTCATAACATTTTTTAACATTGCAGTTTCATAAATTCATCGTATGAAAACAGAATATTTTTTTAGAACAATCTCTTACGCTTTAGAAATATTGAAAGCTTATTAAAATTAGGAGAGAAAAATTTTGAGAAACCTCATCCGTCGATATGGAGGTACAATGTTATATCATGACAGGTTTTTAAATAAAAATACTTATGTGAGTTAATTGTTGATTGTTCATTAAAATAAAAGTCTAAAAAAGGATTTTATTTAATTCACATTGTATATCTCAGTTAAACCTTGGAATCAATTTTTTGCTAACTTTTCAATCTCCATTAGAGCTGAAATTGATTGTTTTTATGAGGAAAAGACACTATTATACGTATGAGGGTTCAGGAATGATGTTATACTTTTTTAAAATACCACTTTACTCTTATATAACCTGGCTTAATCAAATATAATGATTTCATAACCATTACATTGAGCATACAAGTTATTATTATTTCTATTTTGTACTCGAGATATTTGCTGGGTATAAATTATTTTAACCATAATCATATGCTAGTTTTATTTTAATCTTTTTTTAAAGTTTGATTCATAGGGTCCTTTGTTTATTTCAGTTTCTAATCTATTTTCGCTCTAATTTATCACTTACACATACATACAACATAATTAAAAATAGATAAATCTCAATGAAAAATAAGTTAGCGCATAAGCACATATACAAAGAATACACATTCGTTTGTTAAAATATTGAAAAAAAAATCTGCTTATATAAATTTGAGAAAAAGCATTTCAAATACTACAACAAAGGTTATTATACTTTTTTATTTTTAAGTTCCTTTATACCTTAATTAATTATAATAATTTGTTAAAAAGTATTTCAAACTATTTAAGAAAGGTAGTTATATTTTAGGTATATAGGTAGTTATATTTTGTTCTTAATTATCTTTACAACTTGCCGTTTTCCTAACATGGAAAGTTTGCATAAAAAATACAGTGAAATTATCAACCAATAAACTTCAAACAAACAAATTAATAATAATTTTAAAAACCCACAAATATATAACGTTTTATAGGGATTGTGTTTTGTTGTTTTCATTAAATTTCCTAATAAATATAATTAACTTTTATGCATTTACACTTTTTAAAAAGTAATATTTCTGAAGTATATTATTAAATATACTTAATAAATATGTTATATATTAAATATACTTTAATAAATAATTATAAAATGTACTTTAATAAGTATGAAAAGCAAATGCTTTTCATATAATTTCTCTATCCGGAAGTCTATATACACTCTCTGTATCTCCAAGACGTTGTATATCACTACAGCTGTGTTTGAAGACTCATTTTTTTTCTACTAAATTTTATAGCCTTTGTGTTTGGTCTTTGTACTAAAGTCGTTATTTTGCAATGTTTAGAATTTGAAAACTCTTCCGATCGAGTGTCCACATTTTTCTTATATCAGGGGGCATGATAGTGCCCCTGAAAAGTTGCACAAACGACTGCTACAGGGATCATTTTTTATATCACCAACTTTAGGTAATCTTCAGCTTTCTATGTTTCAAATTCAAGCACAAACTTGAGAATTACTTTAGAGAATATATGTAACGCTAGTGATGAAATTCCCAAATTACTAGTTTTCAATAAATATGGCTCCGAAAATAGCTGCCATGGAAAATTCGCTATTTCGTCACTGACTCACCGATCATCAAAATTCTAAGGTACTTCTAGCGGATTCAAATCTTGAAATTTGGCTTACAGCTAGAATTTAGTAAGAAAGGAAAAAGAAAAGTCTAATACCAGTAACTGTTTCCTTTGCAACGTAGTAGAGGAAATTTTTAATGGTGGTAGCAAAAATGTGGCCAAAGTACACTGTATACATCTCCTTTATTTACAGAATTTCATACAGTATTCACATTGCACATAACTGGAATGCGGCATGAACGGAGCATTAGCTCTTAGCTCGCGTCCGTCTCAACGCTTCTCCACACTTGTTCTCTCTCTATCCTACATCAAGAGAGAAAAAAAAATCATAACAAAAAAAATCTCTCTTCCCGAAAAGAGTGAGTCATCACCCGATTCGTTCGGAGGTCGAAAAGTTTAACCGTGGGTCAGTCCAAAGACGGAACAAGTGGGGGGTGGGAGATTGTACAACTCCTCCCCTCTTCAAGAAAACTTTTCACGCAGTGGAAAGTTTAAAAGCACAAATGTCACACAGTTAAAATTGTCACTTTTAAGCACAATAAGTCACACAGTTTAAACTGTCACTTTTACACCACTTTTTCTTGTTTTGAGGTAAATTTACCTCTTGAGTTGCTTTATTCAGGTTAAACTTCTCAAACTCTACAGATATTTTACTAAAAATATATTCCAAAATAGTTAAGGAATGTACCAGTGCAGTAACTTGCAAAGGAATGCATGAACACAATATTTAAAACATGATACAAAAACACTAGAATTTATACATAATAATATTTGGAAAAATACTTATGCAAAAAATTCACACATTCTAACATTCCTCAACAAACGTTCTACTAAGGCCGTCTGCGTTTTTATTTTTCTTTCCAGAGCGGTGAATTACTTCGAAATTGTAAGGTTGTAAGGCAAGTGCCCATGGCAATAGCCTAGGATTGGAGCCTGCTTTAGATTTTAGCCAGACTAATGGGTTGTGATCCGTTAGAATTTTGAAATTTAACCCGTCTAAATAATATTGTAATTTTTTACAGCAAAAATGACGCTGCCACATTCTTCTTCAGAGGTGCTGTAGCGCCTTTGGGTGTCCGAAAGTTTTTTACTTAAATAAAGAATAGGGTGCTCTTTCCCTTCCTCATTTACCTGCGCCAATACAACGCCCATCCCTACATTACTGGCATCACTCTGCACTATAAATTCCAGATCAAAGTTTGGGGTGTGAAGGACCGGCTTCGAAGCTAAATTTTCCTTTAACTTCTGAAAAGCTTCTTCGCAGTCAGCCGTGTAAGTGATCTCTCCCTCACGGGCTTTTCTCCTAACAGCATCTGTTAAAGCAGCGGAGGAAAGGGAGTAGTTTTTAATCTACCTAATGTAATATCCTGCTAAGCCGAGAAAAGCCCGATTTTGTGTTTTCGCAGTAGGCGTGGGAAATTCTAAAACACTCCGAATTTTAGCTTCCGATGGAGATCGCAAAACTTCTCCGACCCTAAGTCTCAAATATACCATGTGGTCCTGAGCAAATTTACATTTTGATGGTTTTAAGGTAAGCTTCGCTTTTTAATTTTGCCCAAAACCATGTAAATATGCTTTAAATGTGAATCCCAGGTAGTGGAAAAAGTGGCAATATCGTCTATGTAGGGAACAGCGAATTCTTCAAACCCCTTTAACAACACACTCATGAGCTTACTGAAAAAATACGGGTCATTTTTCAGACCGAAGCTCATCTTCAAGGGTCTGTACGTGCCGAAGGGCGTACAAAAGGCAACATATCTCTGTGCGTCCTTACTTAAGGGAATTTGCCAATGACCCTTATCGAAATCTAAAAGAGTTATAAATTTAGCCGCAGCTACCTGCTCTCTTCGCTCTTCTATATTTGGAAGAGGGAAATACTCCGTTTGAATCACCTCGTTTAGTCGGAGATAGTCTACGCAAGGCCTAGGATCCTTATTGGGAACCTCTACTAATAGCATTGGCGACATAAAATCGGATTCGCCGATTTCAATCACCCCTAGTTGCAACATCTGTTCAATTTCAGACTTCAGTATTTCATTCTGACTTTCTAACATTTGATATTTTCTCGACCTAATGGGATTATCGTTAATTAGCTTGATCTCGTGCTCTACCAGATGTGTTAATCCTCAATCGTTGGAAAACATCCCGAAAATTGGTTTAACAACTGCCGTAATTGGGTGATTTGAAAATCATTTAAGGTTTTCTTTAACTCACTTGATTGAACAATTTCTTGAAAATCATAAACGGTTGGATCAATTTACCTACTCGGAATATCAATATCATGATTTTGAATGTCTTCCTCACGACCTAACAAATGAATATGTTCGGGTCGTTTATGGTGCAACTTAATAATATTAATATGATAGATGTGCGACCTTTCTCTCCCATGATTAAACCTTACTACGTAATTTGTGTCTGATATCTATGCTGCAACCGTTCCGCGTTCGACCCTATGAACTGCTAACTTATTGGGTCTGGAACAGTGATGTGGGGTGGGTAAATACCCACTGGGTAGGTAAATATTTTTTTGGGTATTTACCCAAGGCCTGGGTAAATATCCAAAAACTGGGTATTTTCATGCTCAATAGCGTCAAGGTGACTTCTCCATTTCCCACAGACTCCAGCGACTCTCTCTGTGCTCAACTGGGTCCGAGCAGCTTTCTCCACTTCCAGTAGAGTCAAGGTGACTCTCACTACTCGCACCAAGGTCAGGGCGATCCTCTCCAAATGCACTAGGGTCAGGGCGATTCTCTCTACTTTCACCAGGGTCCGGGTGATCCTCTCTACTTGCACCAGGGTCAGGGCGACCCTCTCCAAATACACCAGGGTCTGGGCGACCCTCTCTACCTGTATCAGCCTGCGGGAGACCCTCTCCGCTGGGGAACGGCTTTCGCTGGGAAACGGAAAACATTCAATAATTGCAAATCTAGGATCTAGATGATCCTCTCTGGAAGCGAAAATCATTCAAATGTCGTGAATGCAGGATCAAAGTGCTCCTCTCTGGCATGGATCAATCCAACCGCTGCCACCAAATTAAGGTGATGTAACATAGTAGAGGAAATTTTTGATGGTGGTAGCAAAAATGTGGCCGAAGTACATAATGTACAGCTCCATTATTTACAGAATTTCACACAGTATTTACATTGCACATAACTGGAACGCTGTATGAACGGAGCATCGGCTCGCGTCCGTCTCAACGCTTCTCCACACGAGTTCTCTCTCTTCACCCTTCAATCCCCTCAACACCGTGAGAGAAAAAATATCATAACAAAAAAATCTCTCTTCCCACGGAAAAGAGTGAGTAATCACCCCATTGCTTCGGAGGTCGAAAAGTTTGACCGTGAGTCAGTCCAAAGACGGAACAAGTGAAAACATACGGGGGTGTGAGATTGTACACCTTGGTTAATAAATTATAAGGCAAAATTACTAAACCTAATTCAGGATTAACTACAAGGTAGAGTAAATATTAATAAAAACTGACTATAACTGCCTAACGAAGATTCAGCCCCAGGGTTGATTAGTAAAATCTGTATTCTTCTCCCCAACTTTGGGAATACGCCCAGTACATCGTTTCCAGATTGCAAGTAGAATCGACGTCGTTTGACGCAAGAAGTTCAAAATTGTATGAACAACTCAATGCAGTAATTAAAAACTCGTAGGATTAAAATAATGTATATTCTCCGGATTTCACATCCCGATATGCTGGATATCAAGTCTAAAGTCAAATTCTTCCCACACTCACGCATTCGTTTTAACACGGTAACAAATGCAGCTGTGATCCTTTGGCATAAATTTCGTCTTTGGCACGAACGCACGATCTTTTATGTAACCCCATAAAAAAATCGCCTTGAATTAGGTCCGGAGAGGGAGGTGTCCACGGAAGAAGGCGATTGTCGTCGGCGGAACCTCGTCCAATCCAATGATGAGGAAGCCCATTATATGTGAAACAAAACTTGCAATGTTTCTTTCTTGGAGAAGACTTTACTGGAGAAAGAAACATTGCAAGTTTTGACTTTCTTGGAACAAATTAACTGCCCTCCCCCCATCCCCACACACGTCAAAATTCCAATCCTTCGCTGTCACGAAAGGTTCACATATTGGAATTTTGTGAAATAAAACTTGAAACATTTCTTTCTCCAATAAAGTCAAATTTGTTGCTGTATTGCTAATATATATATATATATATATATATATATATATATATATATTAAAAGTCTTCATAAAACGGAAGGGGATTCCGAGACACCCTGTATAAACTGTTTTCATTGTTAATTGCGTGTTGGGTTAAAATGTATTATTGCAGAGTTACATTAAAAAGTTCTTTAATGTGATCAGTGTTGATAACACGTTGCTGTGTTCTTTTGCTCTTTTTGCAGGTATTAATGTTCCTTGTCTCAGGCTAGGTATTTTCCACCAATAGGTTCCGCTGGTAGGTATTTGGGAGCGTTAATTGCAATTATAGCAATAGCCTCATTAAAGCAATTTCAGGCGTCTGATAGCGTCATTATAGCAATTTCAGGCAAAGGAAATACATTGAGAGCTGTTTTATTGGCAACCTTCATGGTAAATGATTATCGTCTGTACTTATGAGTAAGTCACCCAGGAATGTAAAATTCACCAAGGATGGCAATACCAAGCTTTTCCAAAATTTCTTGGTATTGTCAAGAAGAGTGGCAACACACTGCATTATTACGTTGTATTTGGAGTTGCAACACACTGCAGATTATGTAGTGCTCTATTTGTTAATTGCCTACAGGAAATATATATACCAGGAATTAAATACTGCAATGTTTAAGGCTGTCCTGCATCTAGAAATAAACTTTGTAGATATAAGTAGCACCGACTTCCTCAAGTACCTTTTAGAGATACTTTGGGCTCATTTTTAAAGCCCGAGCCCATGCGATATTATTTAAGTCAGAGCTCGAGCCCGAGCCCGAAATTTCAGCTAATAGATAAAAAAAGTGAATTACTTCATTGATACAGAATATCATCAATTTTGCAGCTTGTGCAATTTAAGGAAATATATAATAAAAACTCTTAATGCACTTTCTACGTATTCAAGTTTATCAAATTATAATAAGTTTATTCCTCCAATGAATCACTTTCTAAAATCTGTTAAGAAGGAGTACGTTCAATAAAGGAAAAATTTCTCACTAGCCCGAGCCTGGGCTCGGGCTTTCGGGCTCGAGCTGAGCCCGTTTCATCTCTAGTATCTTCACATTTTTCAGGAGATTCCATCATAAAATACGAAGATGATTTCTTTACGACAGCTTGATTAGAAGAAAACAATGAAAAATTTGGCATAAAAGTGATGTTATGAAGAAATATTCATGTGAGTCTAGATTTAGTAAACAGGTCTATTTGGCACTGCTTAAGGAGTAAAAGTGGGTCCTGAAGATAAGAAAATAGTTAGAACATACAAATTAAGTTCAGTAACACATATCTTCATAAGATTATCACGTCAAAAATAATTTAAAATTAATATTAGGGCACAATTCATTGCGAACAATATCCAATATCTATTGTTGCAGAAAACTCTGCTTGTTTCCTGGGTTCGTCGTTCTAAAGTCCGATTGGTGTAGAAAGTTCTAGTAAAAAAAAGTCCTCTTACCAGGATGGAAAACGAACTTTATTGCTTCTAGAACTTCGTCGAACAGTCAGCTGTACAAAATGCACACGCACAATCAAGCAGTAATGCACTTTTAACAGTCAGCTTAGACCTGAAGTTCTCACAAAGGCTGTATTTCTCACACAAAATAAAAGACTTTTAATAATTCAGTGAAAATACAAGGTAAAAATACAAGGTAAAAATTCAGTGAAAATACGCGAGAGTTAACACTAAGTCTCTCACGACTCAGCAATCAAGAATTTACACACAGCACTTTAAAACAAGCTTCGAAGAGCAAGTCAAAACACTGCTTCTGTAGCGTCAATACAAAGCGTAATACAGCAAACTCACCGGACGGGCGATCAACTCAGACTGAACTGGGGCCCCCGAAACGCTCGTATATATACACGACGCTGAAGCTACAAGAATCTTCGAGAGAAGTCTATTTCTCGAGGATTCCACATAAAGCGGGAATTTTGATTACGTCATAGAAGAGAAATATTAGGTTTTTATGTGTTTTTAATGGAGGAAAACCACCTTTCAGGTCCCATAGGGAATATCAGACCCCATAGCCAAACTTTGTTACCTAACGTGGAACTCGTGTCCTGTACTCTTGTGTCGTAGCGAGTCTTCATCTTCTCCGTGTTCAGGTTGATCCGCTCTCGAGCAAAATGATGCACGTCTTCAAACCGTGGCCGGAGATTTTCCTTGCACTCCTCTGGCGATGAAGGCGTATCTGGAGGGCGACCAAACACTAGATCGGCGGGAAGACGAAGATCTCTTCCAAATAGTATCTGCGAAGGTGTGAAGCCGGTAGTTTCATGGACGGCACTTCTATAGGCCAGCAGGAAGAGGGGGGAGTTTCTTGTCTCAGTCCTCTTGATTCCTAGATACCAGGAGCGGGAGGTTGTTCAAAATTGTGCGACTGAACCTCTCCACCATGCCGTCGGATTGTGTGTGTGAAGGCGTAGTCTGGGTTTTGTCGATTCCGAGAAGTTGACATAGTCCTTTAAAAACTGTAGAGGTAAAGTTCGTTCCTTGGTCAGAATGAAGTTGTAGAGGGGTTCCGTATCTGGAAATCCATTCTTGCACCAGTACCTCTGCTACGATCGTAGCTTCCTCATCGGGAATAAGAAACGCTTCGGACCATTTAGAGAAATAGTCAATGACAACTAGGATGTATTTGTTGCCATCTGAAGTTCGCGGAAGAGGCCCCAGGATATCGAGGGAAATTCTCTCGAAAGGCGCTCCTACATTATAACGATGCAGTTTTCCACGACTTCGTTTCTTCGGGTTTTTACGGGCGACACAGGCGTCACAAGCTTGACACCACTCTTCGACATCGTCTCAAGCCCTAGCCCAGTAGAAGCGCTCGCGAACTTTCTGCAGGGTCTTCATTATGCCAAAATGACCCCCAGTTAAGCCATTATGCAGCTCTTCTAGGACCTTCGGAATTCTCGAACGAGGGAGTATTAACTGCCATTGGAGCACTTTGCCGTCGTCCGACTCCCATTCACGATGCAGGACTCCATTTCTCAGGCGAAGCGAATCCCGCAAAGCCCAGTATTGTTTCGTTGCCGGACTATATGACGATATTTCTTGCCAGCTGGGCTTAGCGCTGGATTTTTCCAAAAATTCCACAATAGGTTTAATGTCGCTATCTGTTAATTGGTCCACCCGAATATTTTCGTCACTCCAGGGATCTTGAGATGGTGCCGATGATGTAACTTGGAAGACAACGGGATGTTTCAGATGGTAATTTTTCTTCGGCCTGGAGCAATAGCGACAACTGTCTATGCAGGGCCTTCTCGACAAAGCATCTGCATTTCCATGAGATACTCCTTTCCGATGCCGTATCTCGATGTCATATTCTTGTAATCTCTGTATCCACCTGGCTATCTGGCCCTCTGGATTCTTGAAATTTAGAAGCCATGTTAAAGAGGCATGGTCCGTTCGGAGCAGGAACTTTCGGCCGTACAAGTAATGATGGAAATATTCAACAGCCTTGATGATAGCCAGAAGTTCCTTCCTTGTAACGCAATAGTTACGTTCTGCCTTTGAAAGGCACTTGCTACAGTAAGCAATGACATGTTCTTGGCCATCTATCTCCTGGGACAAAACTGCTCCGACACTCTCCTTACTTGCATCTGAGTCCATGATAAATGGCTTGTCATGGTGAGGATACTACAGGATCGGCTTAGATGTTAGGGCCGTCTTGAGTTCGTTGAACGTATCCTCACATTACTCAGTCCATAGAAATTTTTGTCCAGTCTCGGTCAATTTGTGAAGTGGTCTTGCAATTTGAGAAAAACCCTTCACGAATTTTCGATAGTAAGTACACAGACCGAGAAAACTTCTTAAGTCATGGATATTCTCCGGACGACTCCAGTGTTGGATTGCGGACGTCTTTTCGGGATCGGTTCGGACTCCGTGGGCGGATATTATGTGCCCGAGATAACGTACTTTCCGACGAAACAAGTTGCACTTCGATGGACTCAGTTTCAAGTTTGCCTCTATTAATTTCTGCAGCACCTTTCGGATGTTCTCGAGATGCTCTTCGAAAGTCTTTCCGACGATGATGAAATCGTCAAAATAAACGAGACATGCTTCGTAGGAAAGTCCTCTCAAAACTGTCTCCATTAGACACTCGAGTGTAGCCGGTGCGTTGCAGAGTCCAAAAGGCATAACTTTGAAATGCCACAATCCTTGTCCAGTAGTGAACGCAGTCTTTTCCCGGTCATCGGGATGAATTTCTACTTGCCAGTAGCCACTCTTCAGATCCAGAGTAGAAAAGCATTAATTTCCCGATAAAGTGTCCAAAGTGTCGTCAATCCTAGGAAGAGGGTAGCTGTCTTTCTTGGTAATATCATTCAGACGTCTATAGTCAACGCAGAACTGGGTGAAACCATCCTACTTCCGGTCCAAAACAATGGGCGAGGCCCAGGACTAGTCGATGGCTCGATGACGTCATTATGCTGCATCTCCTCTCAAAGTCTGCTCACCTCTTCTTGCTTAGCAAACGGCAGCCGCCTAGGATGTTGCTTGATGGGAGAATGGCTGCCTGTGTCTATTCTATCTTGCGTTAAGCTCGTACGGCCAAAGTCACCCGAAATACGAGAAAAGAGGTCTTCAAATTCACCTATCACTTTCTCCGCAGCGCTCCTCTGTTCTGTGGTTAACTCCACGTCTTGTAATAACTCCTTCGTCAGGCACTCAGATGATTTAGCTGCCGTTTGGCTGATGTTCTTATTAATGCAGGTAACAGGAGTGCATGTCGCCAACACTTCATTTTTCTTTATCACCTTCGACTTGTCCGTCACAATTGCTACTCTAACTGGGAAGTCCACAAGTGTTGCTCCCACAAGTACTCCCCTGACAGAATCACTATTTTTTGGGTGTTCGATTAATCCAAAACGGAATTTATTGCTTTCTTTAACTGTACCAGTTGTTGTTGTTGTTGTGTGTGATTATGGCAACGCTACACTAGGGCGATCTGCCAGGGGGGGGTGGCTTGGCAGGTGGACTTTCTAAGGGGTTCTAGCGCGCATTCACGTTACATCTGGAGAAAACCTACCAAAACTGCAGACCGCTGTTCAAGAAACTGTACCAGAAATTATGGAATCAGTTCTGGGAGGTAGAATGATATCAGTCTGGGCTATTATTTGCTGAACAAATAAAACAGTTTCATTTTTGATATTAAACGCAGCTATTTCTTCCGAGTCTGAACGAAGCTCATTATTCTTAAAATCCAAATTAAATTTGTGTGATTTTAAAAAGTCCAGTCCGAGAATAAAAGAGTCCGTAATATTGGCGACATATACCACATGGTCGTATCTGGCATTTCCAAACGTGATTTCTACTTGCGCTTTTCCGCCCACTTCGATCTTGTCACCTGTCACAGTCTGGAGGGTCAGCGAGGGCGGTGTCCAGATAATCTACAATTTTAATTTCTTAGCCAGATCTGTCCTTATGATGTTTACATTAGCTCCAGTATCAATGACCATGTGGCATGGAGAACCATTTACGTAACCGAGTACGAAGAGTCCATTACTCCCGCCATTCACTGAGGAAATCTGTAAGACTTTAGGTGGGGCTTTTGAATATCTGGCAACCTCCGCCCCGCGAGATGGCCAACTCCTAGTTTCCCTCCTTCATGTTCTTAGAGTTCTCTTGATGGTCATGAGACTTTCGACCACAGTACTTTTGTACATATCCTTCGACGCCACACTTCCAGCATTTTACTTTCTTTGGGCCATCTCTCGTTCTATCGGATCTTAATTTTCGTTCTATGAGATCTTCAATTCTCTCCAGTCTGTTCTCGACGCTCTTTGTGTCTTTGTCAGGTCGCTCTTGGACCGTCACCGCTCTAACAGCGTGACGATCTTTTCTTACGGCCCGCTGAGGTGCCTCTAGCTTCATTGCGAACACAAGAGCAGACTTCAAATCCTGATAATCCTCCAACATGAGTGACTTTTGGGTTTCTGAATCCCGGACTGCTTCAATAAAATGAAGCACGCCCATTTCTTCTCGGACATTATCGAGGTGGTCCATATAAGCTAGATGACACAGACTATTTATATCCGAAGCCAGCGCTTGAAGGGTATCGCCAGATCTTTGCACCCTTGACTTTAGTTGTATTCTATTATATTCTTTCTGGCACTTCTCTCCGAATTTCATCTCCAAGGCAATTGCGAAGGCGTCAAAATTTCCTAACTTCGGCGCTCCGATGGTTTGTTGTATGTTAATTGCGTCTCCGCTGAGAGAGGCGGCCAGTTGGTTCGCTTTCTCGTAGTCATCCCAGCCATTCGCTTTGGCGACAATTAAAAATTGGGTCTTGTATGCTTCCCAGGGAGTCTTTCCGTTATAAGGAGTTACTTTCACTGCTGGGCGGCGTGACAACAACTTGATGTTTTCTGGTAGTTTCCCCAGCTTTATGAGAGAGTCTAATTTTTCTTCAATTTTAGCTTCACATTCTTCATGCATTTTCGAAACTATATTTTCTTTCCAGTCCAGTTTCTCCTCAGTTTTATTCTTAAATTCTTCCCGCATTCTGCAAATATCTTGCTGCAATTCTTTAACGTTTTCTTATATTTTTCCTTCAATTTTTTGTTCATATTTCGTTTGAGTTTCTTCTACGAGTGACACTCTTTTCTCCATTTCCTCCTGATTTTTCTCCACTTTCTCCAACCCGGTTTTCATCTCTTCGTGAGCGGTTTTTAACTCATCTAATCCGGTTTCTATTTTTCTTTGTTCATCTTCCACTATCTCCTCTAGTCCGACCAATCCGGCTTCAATTTTCTTTTCCAAATCAGCTTGTCCGGCTTTCATCGCGTCTTGTCCGGATTTCAACTCCTTCATCATATCCATGAGCTTTGGAAATTGTTATTCCATTTTTCCTCTTGTCAAAACCATAAACTGGAAAATTAAAGTCTTTCTTTAGAATCCCGATTCTGACATCAAATGTTGCAGAACACTCTGCTTGTTTCCTGGGTTCGTCGTCCTAAAGTCCGATTGGTGTAGAAAGTTCTAGTAAAAAAAAATCCTCTTACCAGGATGGAAAACGAACTTTATTGCTTCTAGAACTTCGTCGAACAGTCAGCTGTACAAAATTCACAAGCACAATCAAGCAGTAATGCGCTTTTAACAGTCAGCTTAGACCTGAAGTTCTCACAAAGGCTGTATTTCTCACACAAAATAAAAGACTTTCACAGGTAAAAATTCAGTGAAAATACGCGAGAGTTAACACTAAGTCTCTCACGACTCAGCAATCAAGAATTTACACACAGCACTTTAAAACCAGCTTCGAAAAGCAAGTCAAAACACTGCTTCTGTAGCGTCAATACAAAGCGTAATACAGCAAACTCACTGGACGGGCGATCAACTCAGACTGAACTGGGGCCTCCGAAACGCTCGTATATATACACGACGCTGAAGCTACAAGAATCTTCGAGAGAAGTCTATTACTCGAGGATTCCACATAAAGCGGGAATTTTGATTACGTCATAGAAGAGAAATATTAGGTTTTTATGTGTTTTTAATGCAGGAAAACCACCTTTCAGGCCCCATAGGGAATATCAGACCCCATAGCCAAACTTTGTCACCTACGTGGAACTCGTGTCCTGTACTCTTGTGTCGCAGCGAGTCTTCATCTTCTCCGTGTTCAGGTTGATCCGCCCTCGAGCAAAATGATGCACGTCTTCAAACCGTGGCCGGAGATTTTCCTTGCACTCCTCTGGCGAGGAAGGCGTATCTGGAGGGCGACCAAACACTAGATCGGCGGGAAGACGAAGATCTCTTCTAAATAGTATCTGCGAAGGTGTGAAGCCGGTAGTTTCATGGACGGCACTTCTATAGGCCAGCAGGAAGAGGGGGGAGTTTCTTGTCTCAGTCCTCTTGATTCCTAGATACCAAGAGCGAGAGGTTGTTCAAAATTGTGCGACTGAACCTCTCCACCATGCCGTCGGATTGTGTGTGTAAAGGCGTAGTCTGGGTTTTGTCGAATTGAACTATTTTAAGCCCCGGAACAGCGGGTTGCCCCGAATTTTCGTAACATATACTATATGTTATAACTATACACTTTGCACCCAGGTACGTAAAGTGTGTTACGTACCTGGGCAACACACTTTAGACCCAGGTGTAAGTCTAAAGAGTGTCCTTAGTGATTCTTCAGCTTTAGTGTGTGGTCAACCTTAAGTAGCATTTTCAAGAGTATCAAGTTTAAACGGATTCCATCTAATTAATGTAGACTTAAGTAGTATTAAACATCAAGATCTTGCTATAACTGAGTACAACAGACTCAGATGTATCGAGCGTCTTGATTTCTGTAAGACTTTTAAACGAAATATCACAGAAAGTGATAAAAAGATAGTGAGTGGGCTATTCGGAAATTTGTAACCAGCCTGCAAGAAATATAACCATAAAAGTAGAAATGAAGAATTGCCTACGAAAAGTTATGGGATTTCATTAAAAACATTCCTTCCTGTAAAACGTATGACAAGTCTCGCAGAACTTCCATGGTAGAATGTTTTGAGATCCTGGAAAGGTCCAAGTCGTCCATTCTATTACATTTGAATATGAACATAGCGAATTACTTGATAGTTGTCTTATAACTGCGCGGAGAATGTAAAGAACAATTCGTAAATAGTATTTTATGAATATTTGTAAAAACAAAATCACAAGAGATAACTCTCTCAAAAACAAGCCAATATATATGAAATTGGAATATGCTGTCAAAGTTGCTGAGTAAAGCTGCCGTATGCAAATTAGCAGTGTTGCAAGCAGAATTAATAATTTGATAGGATCCTCATAAAATTGCATGTTTGAGATCAAGCCTGCAATTTCTGCTATGACTATAACGTTAGAGCTCGGGAATAGCTAATAGCTCGTAACATTTACCTACTGGCATTATTTGGCCAAAGAACTGCGATAGAAAGAGAATTATTGGGGGACTAGAGACAAGACGAAGTCTAGCACAAATGGTCAGATGGCTAAGGGCGAGATTCAAGTGAAACGCGCGCGACCAAGTTCGAATCGAACGTTTTTCAGTCCCCAGAATGCTTCCAATGAACAAACCTATCGCGCTGTCACGTGATCAAAACATGATTGTTTTGTTTCAGTTGAATAAGTAACATTGATATATTTCGAAGTTTCCCCTGTTCGACGCGGAAAACGTTCGAATTGTGTTTCACTTGAATCTCGCCCTAAATATTGGTCTTTCTGCGATACATAGACTTTGGCAAGAATTTCTGTCTTCAAATTCGGTATCCAGGATATTCGGCCAAGAACGGCCAACTGTTACGACCTTGAACTTGTGAACTTGTGTTATGAACTTGAAGAAATAGAACCAAATTTACCTCTGAACTCAGATTCCTCTTTGCTACATATTCCAGGTAGAATCATCAATTGGTTGTCGTTGACACCGTCTCCTACGCATGGTATCAACGACAATCATGCATAGAAAGCTTCACAAAGGTGGTCCGTGCTCCAGTCGACCAGCCATTTGCGTGCCACTGACGACACGCTACTGAAGGGAGCATGCGAGGTGGCATGCAATAGCATTAAGATATCCACTGGATGGTTAAACAATAGAGGGCTATTCTCTTTAAGGGGGGAGAGTGAGAGAGAGAGAGAGAGAGAGAGAGAGAGAGATGAGTCCAGTCTTAGCTTTGAAAGTAATAGTAGGCTCTGTTTGATTCAGAGGGACCGTGGGACCGTGAAACCCATTACCATTCATTAAACATTCGTTAAAGAGAGCACACGCAAGAGGCGGTGTCTGTGTTAAGGGTGGTATCTCTATAGGCAAACGCACAGACCTCCTTGTCTTTCCACGTGGAACTGTAAAATCTCATACCTGTAGCGATGGCATCCTTGGTGCTTATGTGTGCCCTCATTTCTTTGCAATACATGAGTATTTCCTGCTTCAGGACGACAATGCTAGGCCTCACAGAGCTCACATCGTGGTTGATTATCTTCAACAGCAAATAATTCAGCAAATGAAATAGCCAGCTCGATCACCTGATCTAAATCCTATCGATCAGGTCTGAGGTAATTTAGGAAGATGTATAGATGCTCTCAGTCTCAGTCCTCATCCTCAGACCCTTGTCATGCTTGCAACTGCTTTTTCAAGAGCAATGGCTTTTACTTCCAACAGAACTGATAGACTACATAATTGACAGCATCACACTTCGGTGTAGGGGGTGTATTACTTCTTGGGGGATGGTGTTCCATACTGAAGGTACTTTTCAGAATAGATCTTTGATGCCAACTGGTATACCCATGAGCGGCGAGATTAAATCATATTTTCGCATGGCACTTGCTTAATCAATCCTTAAAAAGGAATTCAGAATCAATCACTACACTTACGTAATGTAGTGATTGATTCTGGTGCTGAAACAGCCAATTTTTTTATTTTATGTGCATGCTAAGTTCTATAACACTATAAGTATCTGCTAATTTCTTTTTATGTTATTTTATAGCTTGCCGTCTATTGTACACTGTGGGTCCGTTTCATATTGTACAAGTACTTTTCGAGTAATAGTATTTTTTATGATTTTTCCTTAATTAATGATGACTAGAGTATATTGAAAGATTACTTGTTATCCATAGAGTGAATAAGTGACATTATATTTTAATAAATTTAATTTATTATCACAGTGCATCAAAGGGCGGATAAAAGGGAGCATCCAAGGGCTCGGAGGGGGGGCGGATTAAAGGGGCAACCGCCCCCCCCCCTCCGAGAAAAAAAGTATGTGCGTGTAATCTTTACGCGCGATTGAAGTAAAACTTCTGTGGCGTTTACGACACATATCACCACTGAAATGATTAAACTTTAACTTAAAATAAATATCATATTATAATTTAATTATATTTATTATTCATGTACTTTACAAAGATTATATAAATAATATATTCATATTATTCATTGGAAATAGGTACTTGAATGTCACTTGAATTTTATATGTATGAAATTATAGGTTTGTGGTAACTATAATGTGAAATATAAATTTTACTCTCTAAATTTGCTAATTTTCTTGAAAATACAGAAATCTATCGTTGTACCAAAACGTGTTGTTGATTGAAGTCGAGAAGTATTCATAGTTAGATCCAATTTTCCTTTTAAAAAATCAACTAACGGCTGAGATTCTTGAGAGCGAAAATTAACATTAAACTCTCCAGTAAGAATCATTGGTAATTCATGATAATTACTTAGAATCTAGGAAGTGCCCATGTTGTAGTATTATTCTTTAACTGCTTTCTTATACCATTGTTCCGTCTGGAGGTTGCGATTGAATGGGGGAATGTCCATAGTCTAGTATTATACTTTAACTGTGTTCTTTAACTGATGTTTTCCTCTGTTTGTTGGGTTCGAATGCAGGTAGTGTAAATTTTTTTTGTGTTTTCTATCACAGTGTTCTTAAGCGTTGATTTCGTATGCTGGTAGGTTTCGAATTATTATTCTGTATCCATGTTTTTAAACTCCAGGTTCTGTCTATTGTTTGGGATTGATTGTAGCCAGGGTCTGTTTCTTTGTACTTTTCCAAAACCATGTATATTATTCATCTAAAAATAAGGATTATCGAGAACCTCCTGTAAGGATGGGCTTACATGTGTTGGATGTACCTTTGCAACGCTTATTGATAATATAAATAAAATAAAGACTGATGTCTGAAAGATACGGCACTTGACTGTTTTATCGCCGTTTCTTTCCCTAACAGGTTCCGCGTACTTTTACAGGATAAAGTCGTCGAAAGCAAGCAGAGCGGTCGAAAAGGTAGGTTTTTACTGTGGTTCTTCTTTTTCAGGGTCAGCGTGGAGTATATGACATACTAACTGCGTACCTGTTCTCCGCACGGTAGCGAACAAAACTCTTTCTTACATGTATAATTCGAATTGATTCCAGTAATGTGGAATCTAAAAATAAACAAAATGATTTGACTCTTGGCGTAAAGTTACTCATTAGTTATTCGTAAAGTTAGTATAAATACTGATCTGAGAACATTGTTAATATTATGAAACAAAAAAACTATGTCGGTGTCATTGGCGATCAGAAAAAGAAAAGCGTGACGGTTCCTAAAAATTTCTAACTTTCAAAATGTCTCATTTCTACATCATACTCTTTTTTAGATTTAAGTTATACAATTAATACAATTAGATACTACACGATGTGAAGAACCGTTTTATTTTATAATTAAATACTTGTGTGTACCCGCTCTTCGCAAGGCAAGAAGAGAACATTTTCCTAAAATGTGATCTTAACTACTTGTGACAAAACAAAATCTCCAAGAAAAAAAAAAGTTCAGGTACAGAATTTTCTGTTGAAATTACCGCGGGATATATTAACGCGACGTAGAATTATTTAATGTTTAGTTACCTGTGATGAAAGATGGCTGTTGAAAAACGAAAAGAAACGAATAGTTTCACGAAATATTTATTAACGCGGTATATTGTGCTTTGATCAATATTGCCCAAGCATATCTAATAACTATTACTTATAGCATCCTTTACTGATACCAATATATTTTCGTTTTACCATCTTTAATGCTTAATTTAAAGAAACGGTTTAGATATTTGCCACTAATGTAGTTTTTAATTTTTTGGTGATTCTTTGCAATTTACGCATTAGTATAAACGATAATCATTTCACTTTCTGGCTGCCATTAAAACAGCTCTCCATACATTTTTATGCATAATTCTTGTCAGATTGGTGTATTTAGCACGTAAATATTTCCTGCGATTCGAAAACGTGTCCTGTTTAAAAATAATATCGAAAATAATGCTGGATAATTGATCCTTGAAAAAACAGCATTCAAATCTTTTTCTGGCAACGTAATATTAAAAAGAAAATAATTTCGTGCGTGGCGTATGTTTTGTTTGTGAGCCCGTTATTTTGATTGAGTTTCGAAAGGGGTTTTAATCTCGTTAGATCAAAATGACGTAGATTTCACATGTGGAAACTCAGTTATTTTAAAGTCATTTTATTTATGTTTTTCAAATGGCAATTTTATTCATTGTTACTGTTTCCCAGACAACCATAGCGGAAGATATCATACCGAAATCTTGAAACAGCTTTTATTGAATTCAAAATCCTTCTTTACATAAAAACTCGTAAAAAAATTTCCTAATTTATATTTTTCCTCCGATCTTCTATTAAAAGTGGGCGAAATATATGCTCCGTCTTTTGCCGAAATATAAAAAGGTTATGACAGATAGAATGAAAGATGCAACAGTTTTAAAATTATTTTTACGCAAACGTCGTTAAAAGAGAAATTCTTTTTAAAAATTCCCCAAAATCGGCAAAATAAGTTACATAGTCAAAACAAACTGTTTTCGAAAGAAAATTTTCTCCTCTATCCGATGATGCAAATTTCGTTTTATTGCGAGTGCAATGACCGGCGTTATTACGTATTATGCAGGAAAAATCGCTAAAAATCGGACAAAACATAAAATAAAACATTTTCTAATTCGAATTTCGGAAAAAGCCCTCCGAGGCGTCTTAGGATCTGTCCCAGTGAAGCCGTATGCAAAATTCGGTAGGTCTGCGACCAACCGTCTCGGCGCAATGCGATCGAGAGATGCGCGCAAGAAGATCGGAGGTCACAAACCTACCTACATAGCTACATACAATGTTTACTCTCGGATTTTATTATATACTAGCGGCGTACCCGTTCTCCGCACTGTAGGGAACGAAACTTTTTCTTAATGTATAATTCGAATTGATTCCAGTAATGCGGAATCTAAAAATAAACAAAATGATTTGACTCTTGGCGTAAAGTTACTCATTAGTTATTCGTAAAGTTAGTATAAATACTGATCTGAGAACATTGTTAATATTATGAAACAAAAAACTATGTCGGTGCCATTGGCGATCAGAGAAAGAAAAGCGTGACGGTTCCTAAAAATTTCTAACTTTCAAAATGTCTCATTTCTACATCATACTCTTTTTTAGATTTAAATTATACCATTAATACCTTAGATACTACATGATGTGAAGAACCGTTTTTTTATAATTAAATAGTTGTGTGTACCCGCTCTTTGCAAGGCAAGAAGAGAACATTTTCCTAAAATGTGATCATAACTACTTGGGACAAAACAGAATCTCCAAGAAAAAAAAAGTTTAGGTACGGAATTTTCTGTTGAAATTACCGCGGGATATATTAACGCGACGTAGAATTATTTAATGTTTAGTTAGCTGTGATGTAAGATGGCTGTTGAAAAACGAAAAGAAACGAATAGTTTCACGAAATATTTATTAACGCGGTATATTGTGCT
This sequence comes from Cheiracanthium punctorium, assembly GCA_038373885.1. Taxonomy (NCBI): domain Eukaryota; kingdom Metazoa; phylum Arthropoda; class Arachnida; order Araneae; family Cheiracanthiidae; genus Cheiracanthium; species Cheiracanthium punctorium. The sequence continues at coordinate 629,813 of JAWZYV010004283.1, forward strand.
TTGATCAATATTGCCCTAGCATATCTAATAACTATTACTTATAGTATCCTTTACTGATACCAATATATTTTCGTTTTTCCATCTTTAATGTTTAATTTAAAGAAACGGTTTAGATATTTGCCACTAATGTAGTTTTTTATTCTTTGGTGATTCTTTGCAATTTACGCATTAGTATAAACGATAATCATTTCACTTTCTGGCTGCCATTAAAACAGCTCTCCATACATTTTTATGCATAATTCTTGTCAGATTGGCGTATTTAGCACGTAAATATTTCCTCCTATTCGAAAACGTGTCCCGTTTAAAAATTATATCGAAAATAATGCTGCATAATTCATAGTTGAAAAAACAGCATTCAATTCTTTTTCTGGCAACGTAATATAAAATAGGGAATAATTTCGTGCGTGGCGTATGTTTTGTTTGTGAGCCCGTTATTTTGATTGAGTTTCGAAAGGGGTTTTAATCTCGTTAGATCAAAATGACGTAGATTTCACATGTGGAAACTCGGTTATTTTAAAGTCATTTTATTTATGTTTTTCAAATGGCAATTTTATTCATTGTTACTGTTTCCCAGACAACCATAGCGGAAGATATCGTACCGAAATCTTGAAACAGGTTTATTGAATTCAAAATCCTTCTTTACATAAAAATTCGTAAAAAATCTCCAAATTCATATTTTTCCTCCTTTCTAATTTTAAAAGTGGGCTAAATATATGCTCCGTCTTTTGCCGAAATATAAAAAGGTTATGACAGATAGAATGAAAGATGCAACAGTTTTAAAATTATTTTACGCAAACGTCGTCAAAAGAGAAATTCATTTTAAAAATTCCCAAAAATCGGCAAAATATGTTACATAGTCAAAACAAACTGATTTCGAAAGAAAATTTTCTCCTCTATCCGATGATGCAAATATAGTTTTATTGCGGGTGCAATGACCGGCGTTATTACGTATTATGCAAGAAAAATCGCTAAAAATCGGACAAAACATAAAATAAAATATTTTCTAATTCGAATTTCGGGAAAATCGCTCCGAGCCGTCTTAGGATCTGTCCCAGTGAAGCCGTATGCAAAATTCGGAAGGTTTGCGACCAACCATCTCGGCGCAATGCGATCGAGAGACGCGAGCAAGAACATCGGTGGTCACAAACTTACCTACCTACATAGCTACATACAATGTTTACTCTCGGATTTTATTATATACTAGCTGCGTGCCCGTTCTCCGCACGGCAGGGAACAAAAATATTTCTTACATGTATAATTCGAATTGATTCCAATGGTTTGGAATTTAAAAATAAACAAAATGACTTGAATCTTGGCGTAAAACTACTCATTAGTTATTCGTAAAGTTAGTATAAGTACTGACCTGTGACCATTGTTAATATCATGACGGAAAAAACTGTGTCGGTGTCATTCACGATCAGAAAAGAAAAAAGCGTTACGGTTTGCAGTGAAAATTCCTAATTTTCAAAATGTCTCATTTCTGCATCATACTCTTTTTTAGATTTAAGTTTGGCCATTAATACCTTAGATACTACATGATGTGGAGAACCGTTTTATTTTATAATTAAATAGTTGTGTACCCGCTCTTCGCAAAGCAAGAGGAGAAAATTTTCCTAAAATGTGACCATAACTACTTGTGACAAAACAGAATATCCAAGAAAAAAAAAGTTCAGATACTGTGTTTTCTGTGGAAACTACCGCGGCATATATTAACGCGACTTAAAATTATTTAATGTTTAGTTAGCTGTGATGTAAGACGGCTGTTGAAAAACGAATAGAAACGAATAGTTTCACGAAGTATTTATTAATGCAGTATATTGTGCTTTGATCAATATTGCCCTAGCATATCTACTAACTATTATTTATACTTTCTTTTACTGATACCAATATATTTTCGTTTTTCCATCTTTAATGCTTAATTTAAAGAAACGGTTTAGATATTTGCTACGAATGTAGTCTTTTATTGTTTGGCGATTCTTTGCAATTTACGCATTAGCATAAACGATAATCGTTTCACTTTATCGTTGCCATTAAAACAGCTTTTCATGCATTTTTATGCACAATTCTTGTCAGATTGACGTATTTAGCTCCGCAAAATATTTCTTGCAATTCGAAAATGTGTCCCGTTTAAAAACTCAATCGAAAATAATGCTGGGTAATTCATTGTTTAAAAAACAGCATTCATTTCTTTTTCTGGTAACGTAATATAAAACATGGAATTATTTCGTAAGTGCGTGTGACTCCATTATTCTGATTGAGTTACGAAAGGGGTTTTAAACTCGTTACACGAAAATGATGTAGATTTCGCATGCGAAAATTCAGTTATTTTAAAGTAATTTTATTTATTTTTTTCAACTGGCAATTTTATTCATTGTTACTGTTCCCAAGACAACCATAGCGGAAGATATCATACCGAAATCTTGAAGCAGCTTTTTTTGAAATAAAAATCCTTCTTTACATAAAAATTCGTAAAAAATCTCCTAATTTATATTTTTCCTCCGTTCTTCTTTTAAAAGTGGGCGAATTGTATGCTCCGTCTTTAGCCACAATATAAAAAAATTATGACGGATAGAATTAAAGATGCAACGGTTTTAAAATTATTTTACGCAAACTTCGTCAAAAGAGAAATTATTTTTAAAAATTCCCCCAAAATCGGCAAACTATGTTACATAGTCAAAACAAACTGTTTTCGAAAGAAAATTTTCTCCTCTGTCCGATGATGCAAACATCGTTTTACTGCGAGTGCAGCGACCGGTGTTATTACGTATTATGCAAGAAAAATCGCTAAAAATCGGACAAAACATAAAATAAAACCTTTTCTAATTCGAATTTCGAAAAAATCGCTCCGAGGCGTGTTAGGATCTATCCTAGTGAAGCCGTATGCAAAATTCGGTAGGTCTGCGACCAACCATCTCGTCGCAATGCGATTGAGCGACGGGCGCAAAAAGCTTGGTGGTCACAAACTTACCTACCTACATAGCTACATACAATGTTTACTCTCGGATTTTATTATATACTAGCTGCGTGCCCGTTCTCCGCACGGCAGGGAACGAAAATAATTCTTACATGTATAATTCGAATTGATTCCAATGGTTTGGAATCTAAAAATAAACAAAATGACTTGACTCTTGGCGTAAAACTACTCATTAGTTATTCGTAAAGTTAGTATAAGTACTGACCTGTGACCATTGTTAATATCATGACGGAAAAAACTGTGTCGGTGTCATACACGATCAGAAAAGTAAAAAGCGTTACGGTTTGCAGTGAAAATTCCTAATTTTCAAAATGTCTCATTTCTGCATCATACTCTTTTTTAGATTTAAGTTATGCCATTAATACCTTAGATACTACATGATGTGGAGAACCGTTTTATTTTATAATTAAATAGTTGTGTACCCGCTCTTCGCAAAGCAAGAGGAGAAAATTTTCCTAAAATGTGACCATAACTACTTGTGAAGAAACAGAATCTCCAAGAAAAAATAAGTTCAGATACTGTGTTTTCTGTGGAAACTACCGCGGGATATATTAACGCGACTTAAAATTATTTAATGTTTAGTTAGCTGTGATGTAAGACGGCTGTTGAAAAACGAATAGAAAAGAATAGTTTCACGAAGTATTTATTAATGCAGTATATTGTGCTTTGATCAATATTGCCCTAGCATATCTACTAACTATTACTTATACTTTCTTTTACTGATACCAATAAATTTTCGTTTTTCCATCTTTAATGCTTAATTTAAAGAAACGGTTTAGATATTTGCTACGAATGTAGTCTTTTATCGTTTGGCGATTCTTTGCAATTTACGCATTAGCATAAACGATAATCGTTTCACTTTATCGTTGCCATTAAAACAGCTTTCCATACATTTTTATGCACAATTCTTGTCAGATTGACGTATTTAGCTCCGCAAAATATTTCTTGCAATTCGAAAATGTGTCCCGTTTAAAAACTCAATCGAAAATAATGCTGGGTAATTCATTGTTTAAAAAACAGCATTCATTTCTTTTTTTGGCAACGTAATATAAAACATGGAATTATTTCGTAGGTGCGTGTGACTCCATTATTCTGATTGAGTTTCGAAAGGGGTTTTAAACTCGTTACACGAAAATGATGTAGATTTCGCATGCGAAAATTCAGTTATTTTAAAGTAATTTTATTTATTTTTTTCAACTGGCAATTTTATTCATTGTTACTGTTCCCAAGACAACCATAGCGGAAGATATCATACCGAAATCTTGAAGCAGCTTTTTTTGAAATAAAAATCCTTCTTTACATAAAAATTCGTAAAAAATCTCCTAATTTATATTTTTCCTCCGTTCTTCTTTTAAAAGTGGGCGAATTGTATGCTCCGTCTTTAGCCACAATATAAAAAAGTTATGACGGATAGAATTAAAGATGCAACGGTTTTAAAATTATTTTACGCAAACTTCGTCAAAAGAGAAATTATTTTTAAAAATTCCCCCAAAATCGGCAAAATATGTTACATAGTCAAAACAAACTGTTTTCGAAAGAAAATTTTCTCCTCTGTCCGATGATGCAAACATCGTTTTACTGCGAGTGCAATGACCGGTGTTATTACGTATTATGCAGGAAAAATCGCTAAAAATCGGACAAAACATAAAATAAAACCTTTTCTAATTCGAATTTCGAAAAAATCGCTCCGAGGCGTGTTAGGATCTATCCTAGTGAAGCCGTATGCAAAATTCGGTAGGTCTGCGACAAACCGTCTCGTCGCAATGCGATCGAGCGACGGGCGCAAAAAGATTGGTGGTCACAAACCTACCTACAAACCTAACTACATACAATGTTTACTCTCGGATTTTATTATATATAAGATAAGATAAGATAAGATACGTCACTTCCTTTACTGAGCGTTACTTCTGTCAGAAAAACCATCTGAGTTACTCCCTAGTTGCGCGTAAAGAAGTTTTACTTCAAAAAGAAATTAATGTAAAAGATCCTATTTTACTTCCATAAAATGGATGTACGCATATGTCAATCTTCTGACTAACCGCCCTCACCGACAAATTAACCACCACCTCCCGACAAATTTGCATTAATCCGCCACTGAGTGCATCTTAATGCCACTTGACTGCCAAGTTGAAAAAGCACACGCTTTAAATAAAATTAAGTTGGGTCATTTGTGACAAATAGGTATAAAATAGTATAAATTATTTCTTAGAATATCTGTGTATTATAAGAGTACCGTTGTGTAATTCACTAAGTACATAGTTTTTTTTTAAATTAAAGCAATAGCAAATAGATATACATTTATAAACTGTTATGCCATCAAAACAACTGAACAATAAACAAAACAAGAGTGACATATAGAAACTTTGAAGAAAACAAAATTTAACTGTAAAAAGGAAATGAGTTAATTAGTTCGATATTTTACATTCCTGATTAGTTCTCCGGCCTCTCAATACTTTCAAGATTTACAGTTTCTTGATAGTGCGGGCACAGTAATAAATGCCGTGTATTCAAGATTACATCCCTTCCACAAATAAAGCAGTTTCAACTTTCAAGAATACCAAATCTAAAAAGATAATTAGGTAGGCAGTTGTGTCCCGTGACAAGTCTAAAAAATCTGATGTGTCCAACACATGACTTCCTTGCACGTCTATTAAATCAAAAGTATTTTCGACGCACTTCCTCCAAACTTATTTGTTTGAAAGAGATAAAATATCAATAGTAGTAAGGTTTAGCGATTTCTAGCCAAATATTTCGATATCGCCAAGCTGAGTTCAATTTGAAAGATTTCCTTCTGACACTTTATTTGGCGATATTTCACCAAAAGCCGACAAACTTGAGATAGTTTGCGAGATTTTGGGGATAGCCAAAGTAGTCATTGACCACAGACGTTCAATGAATTGAATGCATCCATACACCTCAATGTATTTAAAGTCATTTGGCTCACCCTGTAAATAAATTCCCAGTCGATTGCTGTCAAAAATGGTATTGAAAACAATTAGATATTACAATAGTTCTAAATACAAAAGTTCAAAATTCTACGGGTTACAAGTTTTAAGAGTTATACAAAATAGGAAAGAATTTTTGGCGCCAAATTTGGCGATATTTCGGCGAAACTCGTCAATGTCGACGACATTTGGCGAGATTTTAAGCATGGACCAAACAATGACAGATTATCGCAAAATTTGGCGATATTTCGCCCAAATTCGCCAAGAACGATGACAAATGGCGATACTTTGGACATGGACCAAATGACTGACTATCGCCAAATTTGGCGACATTTCGGCAAAACTCGCCAAGGTCGAGAACAGATGGCGATATTTTGGGCATGTACCAAACAATGACTGTCTACAGTTGTATTATATTGAAGATGTCCATAGACATTAAGGTACTGAAATTCTTTTCGGTGGTCCTGTAAATAAACTCTCCAGTAGATTGGAACCAAAAATCGAGATGCACAACTAGATGTTACAACAGTCTTATATATGAAATTTCATAATAGTTTTTGAGATTTGAGAGTTAAATATGCACACACATACACCAAAAGTCGCCAAGCTTGGCGACTTTTGGAATAGTTCTTGAGGGAGGCACGTGACCGTGGTCGGACCATTACCTAACTTATGTGGTAGGACGGTACTGTGCTTGAAATGGATGAATGCCCCTAAAATTGCTATTGACTGTAATGTATTGGAAATCTTTTGAGTGTTCCTGTAGCAGAACTATAAATGATAAAGGCATTTTTTTTAATGGAGAAATTCATTTTCTAACTCTTTACAGCATATATCACTTCTGAGTCGTTTGAAATAGCCCAATACCTCTAAAAAACGCTTTGATGAATTTCGGCCCATAGAGCGTAATGTATTTCGAATCTTTTGGGCGGTCCTGTAGATAAACTATTCAGTCGAATGGAACCGAAAGGGGAGGTGCACAACTAGATGTTACAACAATCCTAAATATAAAGTTTCAACATTCAACGCCTAACAGTTTTTGAGATATGCGAGTTTAATGAATTTCGGCCCATTAATGTAATGTATTTCGAATGTTTTGGGCAGTCCTGTAGATAAACTATCCAGTCGAATGGAACCAAAAGAGGAGGTGCACAACTAGATGTTACAACTATCCAAAATATGAAGTTTCGACATTCTACGCCTAATAGCTTTTGAGTTAGGCGAGTTTAATGAATTTCGGCCCATAGAGCGTAATGTATTTCGAATCTTTTGGGCGGTCCTGTACATAAACTATCCATTCGATTGCCACCAAAAGGGGAGGTGCACAACTAGATCATAAAACAATCCTAAATATCAAATCTCAACATTCTACGACCAATAGTTTTGAGATATGCGAGTTACATACATACGTACGTACGTACAGACGGCATGGAAAAACTGGCCATAGTAGACTCGCCCGCCACTGGTCAAAATGAGTTGCAGACGCGTTAATATGATCGTGCATGCTAGCCTACGATGAGATGCATCGAAAAAAATTTTTGAATTAAATTTAGAGGTAGTCAAAATCGGTTTTTATGTCGAAATTTGGCCCCCAAAATTTTTCGGGATCACATTACTTCCTTATACTACGTACAAGGAAGTAAAAATCTGGAGTGACTCCACTCGACTTTCCGAACACTTACGATTAAGATCATTACCAAGCATTTAAATAAATTTTAATCGATGAATAATTCAAACATATATACCAAATTGAAGCTCGATCGAATGTACCGTTTAAACGCTAGCGCACTTTCAAGAATTTCTCCCCATAGGCCATAATGTAAAAGAAATCTTTGTCGTAGCCCTGTAGAAAAACTGTAAGTACTATACACATCAAAATCAATACCGGTCTTACAATGGTGGTTTATAACATGTATACCCAATTTGAGCTCAATCGAATGTACCGTTTAAACGCTAGCGCACTTTCAAGAATTTCTCCCCATAGGCCATAATGTAAAAGAAATCTTTATTTTATCCCTGTAGAAAAACTGTAAGTCCTATATACATCAAAATCAATACAGGTCTTGCGACGGTGGTTTATAACATATATACCCAATTTGAGCTCAATCGCATGCCCTGTTCAGGAGCTATCGTATTCACTCACATACACACAAACACACATACATACATACATCTCGTAAAAATAGCATAAATGAATTCGGAAGACCTCAAAATGTGTAAATACACCAAAATCTCGAATTCGAATTTTTTCATGATTACAATACTTTCCTTACATGGTACATGTTCGGAAAGTAATAAGGGTCTAAATAAAGCAACACTTGTTCTTGTTGGTGGTGCAGGGATATTAGATATTGCACTTTTATATTCTATTTTTTTTTAATTTCACTCATCTTTCTCTTTTTATATTGCAAATCTATTTTTCTCCTTTTGATACTGAAGAAAAGGATATTTCATTGTTTGATGTTTGTGTTATTTGGGCTCCTTTTTTGGCTAGTCGGTCAGCTACTTCATTCCCGTGAATTCCACAGTGAGCCGGTATCCATTCTATTCGCTTCCAGAGAGAGTCTAGAGCCATCCGTATACATGTGGGGCCATTCAGTTATGGAGCATTTACTATATGTAGTTTCCATGGCATATATAAGCATGTAACTATGTCCCAACATCCTTTTTCCTAATTACTTTAATCAATTCGGTATTACCCTTTATGAAAGGTAAATCTGCCGGATTTATCTCTGGGAGCAACTTTTCAGTATTACCAATAATTTCTACTTGAAGGCAATAGTCAGTTACCTTCTACGTAAATCCCTGTTGATTTTTTAATTTTCTTGATTGTTCAGTATTGTATTCTCTCCAGTAATTATTTGAAGTCAAACAAATAAGTTTCTCGAACAAAATTAATGCTTTATATTATTTGTCAAAATCTGCATTGCTTGGATGAGTGTGATTTTAAACGCACTAGTTATCAATCTTAAAGCTTGATTCTGAACCCTTTCGAATTTTTCGACGTTAAGCTCAACATGTTGTCAGTGGCTCACAGCAATACGCTATCAAAGGTGTAATATACATATTATTCGAACTATTTAAGATATCTCTACTGAAGCCCCGTATAACTACTGCTAATCTTTTAAGAATTTAACACCTCTTCAGGGTTTTTGAAATAATTGCAATATGGTGTTTATAAGATATTTTTTTATAAAATGCCACTCCTAAATATATACTGGCATTTCTTTCCTTAACAGATACATCCATATACTTTATAGGCATCTTCGTTCATTGGTGGTTTCGTGTAAACGTTTGATACTCAGTTTTTAACTTCATAGTGGGAAAAAATAGAATGGACGACTTCATTCTTTTCGCGATCGCAAAATCTTAACGGCGAAATTGCTACCAGCCTTAGCATACTTTTCACAGGAAGGACTGCTTTATAGAATGCCCTTTCAGTACATAAATGAGGTGTAAAAGAAGTATTAAGGACTTAAATTTAAGATGCAAGTAAAACATCATACATTATAAACATCATACATGCACGTAACATATTGCGTAAAAATATTTTTACTTTTTAGATTTTTCTTATATATATTTTTACTTTATAGTTTCAGAGTCAACAATTAAAGCTTTTGTTAAAAATAGACAAAGCAAACTACATAAAATCTTTACAAATAATTAAATATCTAAAATAACCTGAGTCTTTTAAAGCAGATATAATTAAAGATCACTTATTGAGCAGTTACTCTTTGTTAGCAAAATGAATAAAGTGCTAGTGGTTTTACAATATTCTACTAAAGCTACAGAGCAACAGTGACGAACGACCTTTTCGAATCAAATTTGCTGCCTGACAGCTTCATTACTGTCGCTGAACACTGAGCCCGCAGGGTACTGCCAAAATCAAGACTCCTCTGTCAATATCCAATGTAGGAAACTTATTTCCGCAGATAGCAAATTCAGCATTTGTTCGACAATTTCTTTCGGGTCCCCTAGACAGCAAAAAGACTTAACTTTCCAAGAAAAGAAATTCACGTAAAACGAAAAAGAATATAAATTAATCTTGTGCATTTAAATAGAAAAATGATCCCTCTTATCAGTTATTACTTTCTTGGAATAATTTCATATTGTGAATAGCTGATTTTAATTCTAAGTTTTGTAGAGTAGCAGATCTGATAAAAGAAAGAAAATATAAATAAATATTTTAAAATCAAAGCATATTTAATAGCATAACTATGCGCAAAATAATACAATGTTGTGAAAATAGCATACACATAAGTAGGAAGGTACTTAGTAACCATTTAACAAAGTGTCGAATGAATTTCGAATGGTAGTTCATACTTAAACTATCACAATTACTGGTTTCATTAATGTGCGCTTTTTAATATTTGATGTTTCACAATTTTATTATGGGTAGTATTCATTTTGTGAAAATTATGCATACATGTCGAACTGCAAGTGAGAGGAAATACGCAAGTTAGGTACGCCGAAAACAAAGGGAATTAAATATTTGGAGGCCATATAGTACAAAATTATGCAGCAAAAGCATGGTTTGGTTAATCTATATATCGTATATCTCTGTGTATAACACGCACTTTCAACTTTGAAAAAATACTTCATTTTTTCGTGTGCGTGTTATATACAGAATATAAAATGTATAATATTAAGTATAAAATACATTGGTTGGCATAGCCTGAATTTACTGATGCGTGTTATACGCCGGGATATACGATAGTTAAAAATCGAAAAACGTTTCACTTTTTTCTTAGTTTTTTTGAGGACTTCGTTGCTAAAACATCAGCTATAAGGTTGCATAAGCCATTACAAGTTTCATTAGAAGTGAACCTTACAAATTCCATTAAAAAAGTTCAGAAAAAAGAATTGAAATTCTAAAATTTAACTTATATTATTACGAATCATAAAACTAGCGGCCCAACTAGCGGATTAAATTATTACGAATTATTAAAATAAATCCTACTAATATATAAATGTCAATGTTTGTATGTATTTTTGTTGCTCTTTCAAGGGGAAACGATTTGACGGATTTGGATGAAATTTGGAATAAAGACAGTTAAAGTCCTGCATTAACAAACAGTACTTTTTATCGCTCGAAAAACACACTGTGCCTATATTATACGAAAAAAAAAATCTTTTATATAAAAAAAAGAATGCAGTTGAGTTTTTATTTTACAAAGCCGAGGACAGATGGCGCAAAGTTATAAAATACACAATTTTTAATAAATAAAACATGGGATTTCCTTTTCCGCAGGTGAATTTAAAATAATTGTTAGACAGTTTCATTTTATGTAATGAAATCTTAATTGAATGAGTCACGTGACAAACCATCAGTATGCATTTCTTTTACGGCGTACAAAAATACAACCTTTTTAACAAGAGATCTGCAGTATTATAACATACATTTGTAAGAAATCCACTGCATCACGTGACTGATGCTCTATCATCGTACTTTCATTCAGTTCAAATTACGCATTTTTCTACGCAGCTTTTCCCTTCTATTTCTATTGTATTACATCCAGAAAAAAGATTTTAGAAATATCAATTTTAATTTTGTTTAATGACACTCATGAATAACGATTCACTTTTCAACTTAATGGAATAAGAAAAGAAAATAGGGAAGCCGCATGGATTATGATACGCTTTTAATATATAGCACTTTAGTGCGTATTTAAAATCTGAAAGTGTTTCAGATTTTCTTACTTTTTTTCTGTTTTTTTAATAACGGCCAGCATATGCAAAAGCACTTCAGAGTTATTATAGGAAGAAATTAATTTGTACCTTTTTGTAAGTTTCTATCATTAAACCATCTTATTTTTGTAAACCAGGGGCGACCCGACCCTGTAACAAGGTAAGCATCGCATTGGGAAGCCGCCTTCGAAGGGGCGTCATTCCGAATTCAAAAACTAAGTAGAGCATAAAAAGGGGCGTCTTTTTTACGTTAGCAGGGGAGCCACTTATCCTAGGGCCGACACTGTTTGTAAGAATCTTTAAAATTCAATTCAGAATCTGAGAGATTTCTGTTATCTATGGTTGGCCACATTTCTCACGTTTATCCTTCTCCGGAGCTCTGGATTTGGATGGCCGAAAAGGTTTTCGGGTAATAGACTAGTTTCTGACCTTACTGTTTTCATTTTCTCTGTTCTGTTGGCAAAACATCAGAAACTTGGCTAGTGTTAAAGTAAATGGAAAATACTTGTATCACGTTTTCAGTGTCATTTTATTTGACAAATTTATGTAAAACCTTTTCCGATGTATTATGTATAAGGATGTGCGATTTTGCTTGTGTTGCGGATGGTGAATGATCACTCTAGCTGTTAAATCTAACGCTGTGGTAACATGTTTTTAGTTTTCAATAAAAGGACTGTAATTTAAATGTCTCTGTTATTCTGACACCACTACATTCTAAAACTCTGCTATTAATCTAATAGAATATTATTGCAGTTGTGATAAGATTTGGAAACAAGTTCCATCCTATCAATTTCAATGCCAAAGAAGCCGGTGAGAAACAAGATTCTCTCCGAATAAGATTTGTGATGGCGAACCAACTGGTCACGGAGGCGGCTAATATCAATATAAATCAGACTTCCGTTAACTTTTCAGCTCTAATTAAAAAATTTTGATATTCCAAGACTTGTGAATCTAAAATAACTTTAAAAAAGCGTCAACCGTTGCTATCATTGCGTTATTTACGAGATATTGTTTTTGTTCCTACATTATTTTCGTATATCCCGACATATAGCACGCACCAGTAAGTTTAAGGTGTCTTATGATAATAGTTATCTTTTATAATGTAATGCACGTTTGCAATGCTCATTTATAATTTTTTTTTTAATATGAACGATTTTGTATTCGGTATATAACACGCACGCGAAAAAATGAAGTAATTTTCTGAAGTTTAAACTGCGTGTTTTATGCGGAGATATACGGTATATTAAAATGTCGGAAGCAAATAAAGTCAAATTTGAAAACAATGGTAGTAAAGATTGGATAAGTTTATAAACTCACCAGATGTGCGATTTGTTGAAGGAACATGTGCTGGAATTTGAAATAAGGTCGTGCGGGATTCTAAAGATTGCATTTTTTTTTTTATAAAAAGGACCCGATTGGTGTTGGCCACCTTGTAAATGGCTGGCGTCTAAATCTATATCTGCATTGAGTAAATTCAATCCTATGTTATCATTTAGAAGATATATTTCAAGATGTATATTTTTTTGTATGATGTTCTAATAAAGTTTGAAGATTAGCGAGAAGCTTAGCATGGGAAAACTTTACTGGCGCAGCTAGTCAACAGGATTGGATTGGATACTACAGCATGCTAAGGTGAGAGCTGTATCCCTTCAATAATTTCACGCAACTGTAAGTGTACGTAGCTGTAGCAATTGATTTGCATTATTTTGCAGTTTAGTAGGCCAGTTTGGCAGATTTTGAAGGAAGTTTTCCTGTTGGCGTTAATATATAGTCGGCTGTCCCGGCATATTTACTTGGAGAATCCTCCTGATTCGTATATAAACATATATTTGTAACTGTATCTGAAAACTAGCATTTGAAAAGTGAAATGGCGTTTTTTGGTAAGGGAAAGAAACAAGATTTAATAGTTCTTGCTGAGGAACTGGGTTTAACGGTTGATACGACTTTTACAATGGCGAATTTAAGTGATATGATTACGAACGATAAAAGCTATGATGAAGAATTTTGTGAAGAAATATTGGCTAGAATTATAGCGGATAGAAATGAAGAAAGGGGATGACAGGTTCAGAAAGAGCGAGAGGAAAGAGAAAAACAAGCTCAGAAGGATAGAGAAGAAAAAGAAAAAGTTTTTGAATTAAAAAATTTGAAAATTGAAAAAGTGCCAGAAAGTGCGATGTTGGGAAGCCAAGTACGGGAAGGAAGTGGCGTTAAAACTAATTTAGAAAAATTATTGCCGAGGTTCAGTCCGAAGGAAGGCGATATATGATTATTTCTTACATTGTTTGAGACTTAACAACCTCTGATGAGCTATAATTTTACAGACATGTCGACCAAGTCCGTGTCTCGTCATAAACAGATAATTCGGTGCCCCTTCAAACAGACCCATTCCCAGTGATTCACCACCTGAACCGACTAGGGACGTTCCGGAGGATACTTCTACTGTTCGTCGGTCCACCAGATCCAGACGACCTCCTGATCGACTAAGCTATTCTTAAAGGAAGGAAGGTGTACTGTAGCCGTGATGCTCAACAGACGACAACGAGTTTGAATAAAAACGACAGACGAGTTTGAATAAAAAAACGATGATTTTCAATATTTTCTTTTACAATTCAGCAAGTACAAAAGATATTAGACTTGGTCAAAAAACACATAGCAAAATACACAATATAAAACACAGAATTAAACTAAGGGACATGACTAGCTTTTCAATGGCAGGAAAAAGCAGAACCACGAAACGCATTTTCAATAAACAATTTAAAAAATGTTTCCTGGTTTTTCAAGTTAACGTGACCAGTTTATAGCCTTTATATCAATTTTATATCAATTTAAGAATTGTTTCGAGTAAAGTTATTTATAAGCACGTGCAAAATGAATAAAACTTACCCTTACTTCCTCCACTTTAAATAAAAATAAATCGTCAGTATTTATCTTACACTTTCACTTTTAACTAGTGGAATTTATTTTGTTGAGTCTTATAGTTGTTGAAGAGCATTTTGTGTTTAATTCACAAGCCGTCTTTGGTCATACTTTTATGATAGCAAACGCCAGTATAATGATCAAGTTAGTCCTTACAAAAACTCCAATAAAATATTACTAACCCTTGTAACTAAAGTGAAAATAGGTCTCAGATTTCTCGAGAGAATTAATGTTACCACATAGGCTGAATCACCCTCAATGAAGTTGGATTTGACAAGGGCATAAAAGAAGATAAAATGCTCTTACAGCTAGTAAGGATGGACTAGGAGGCAGAGTATCATATGTTATACACTGACCTTTAAATGCAATTTCCACATTAATCTTGTTGAAACATCTTAATGCATATGTAGTAGAGAAGTTCTTTGGATCTCTTAAAGGGGAAAATGGTATATTCTGAATGACAAAAAGTGGTCGATAAGCATTTTTATTTTCAAGACTGCAGTCTAAGTTCAATCTTTAAAAAAAAATCCACTTTAAACACGTGTTGAAAAAAATATTTGTGTTTCGTGAACTTTTAATTACTATTGGCTACAAAACTATTTCATTTACCAAAATGTAACAGAACTTACACATCGTAAATGCTAAATTAATTTTTTAGCTTAAAATTGGACAAATGCCCATTTTGTAAACAAGCATTAAACAAAAAAAAATGAAATTAAAATAAAACAGTTTTATATGTATTATTTGTCAGATAACAAATAGTATGTAGGGTATGACGAGGAAAAATATATATCAAAGTAAAGTAGGCAGGTATTTCTTTTTGATGAAAAATATAAATAATTTTTTTAACTTACATTTTTAGCCTATATTTTCAGACATTAGTTTAAAAGATTTAAACTCACAAGAAAGTTATTAACTGCATTTTAAAACATTAGCTTTTATCTGCTTACTGAATCTATGTTCTTTTCTTTTGTCACCTAAAAACTTTTGAGAAACAGATACATTCCTACAAATTTGAGAAGTCCTGTTATTATTTTCAATTAAAAAAATTCTAAACAGGTAATTTTCAGAAAAATATTGTTTTTAAAATACTTTTCTTTCTATTTATATTTTAGTGTGGTAGGGGTAAAATGAGTATACAATTAGGTTTAGTTAATATTATGTTTCTCCTAATAAATTTTTTAATGAGTATAAATGTTGACTGCTGATGCCTGCAAATATAGGATAAATATCGCTTTAAAACAAACTATTTATATTTTTGATGAAAAAGAAATACCTACTCATTTTACCCCAGCTTTCCCTGCAATTTTATTTCTTTTGAACTTACGCTTTAAAGGATGACTGAAAATATAAGGGTCGCCCAAATGAAAGTGGCACTACAGGCTGTTTGAGAAATGTTGGTTGAATGGTATTAATATAAATTAGCATACGAAATAAAGAGGTAATATAGGCTTAACCGGTAGTCTTGAGAATGTCACATTTCTTGCGATATTTCGAGAGTGACGATTCGCCGAATCCTTCTCAAGAGACCGTCTCGAAATAGCGGAGGAAATGTCTATGAGCAAAGGAAGATGGTACAAAATACTGCCTGGAAGTTTGACCCTTTCCCCAGTATTCGTAGCTTCTCACTCAGGGTGTCCTTCAATTCTTTGACCTCTGGATTGTTTCAGCCTACTATGTGACTTTGTTTAGCCTATATGTTACGCCTGTATTACCTCTTTCTTTTGTAAATTAATTTATATTAATATCATTAAACCATTTCTCAAACCGCCTGTAGTACCACTATCACTAGGGCGACCCTTATAGTTCGCAATGCATTGGAAATTTTTTGAGTTCTCCTGTAAAAAATCTAAATGCTGCGTACAACATTTTCAAAAGGTTACTTGGTACTGTACATAGGAATAACATATTGTTACGAATTTTCGGGGCAACCCGCTGCTCTGGGGCTTAAAATGGTTTAAAATTCGTATTCTACGCTTCAAATAGATAAATTTTGCTTTTTGTTGCATCAAAATCGGCCAATTAGAACCGGAGATACGGAGGTTTCGCTTTCCCATATGTTTTTCTATGGGCTTCTAGAAATCTCGAGAAATATTAGTCCTAGAGCTTAGATCTCTTCACTTTTGAGGACTTATTTTTGGCGCCAAATTTGACGATATTTCACCAAAAGTCGCCAAGCTTGGCGACTTTTTGGTCATTTGGCGCGATTTTTCCAATGGGGCCTGGAAGTTGTTTTTCCTGCATTAAAAACGCATAATAACCTAACATTTCTCTTGTATGACGTAATCGATATTCTCGCTTTATGTAGAATCTTCAAGAAATATACTCCTCTAGAAGCTTCCCGCAGTTTCTGCCTCCTCTATATAAACCGGCGCGTTGCCCCGACAGTTCAGTGTTGATCAAGCTTTGAGAGAGTGAATACGCTTGCTTTGTGAAGGAAGCTGTGTTTCGCGCTGTTTGTGAAGCTTTGAATTTAAGTGCTGCGTGTAAATTCTTCATCGCTGAGTCTTGAGAGACTGTTAGTGTTATTTCTCGTATATTTTCACTGAATTCTTGCCAGTGAAAGTGTTCTATTTTGTGTGAGAAATACAGCATTTGTGAGAGCTTCTGATCTAAGCGAACTGTTAAAAGCACATTACTGCTAGATTGTGCTTGTGAATTGTGTACAGCTGATTGTTCTACGAAGTTCTAGAAGCAATAAAGTTTGTGTTCCATCCTGACAAGTGACTTTTTACTTGAACTTTTTACACCAACTGGACTTTAGAACGACGAACCCCAGAAGTAGCAGAGTAATTCCGCAACAATATATAAACTTAGTAATAATCGGTGCATATTTACGGCAGTTAGAGCAATAACGGTCAGGCAAACCAAAATCATAAACACGTTTCAACCTTGTTGCAAAATGTTAAAAAAAAGAACATAAACAATTTTTTCAAACAGAAGTTTGATTTTAAGAAATGAGGGACTCCTTTTATATAACTGGAATAGGTATGTCTTAATAGAAACGTGTTACCGAATTCGTCGATAAGAAATCCTATTTTCATCAGTGAAGACAGTTAAAAAAATTAACTTTATTTCTGGTTTTAGTTCTAGAGGTCAAGATTCCCTCTTTTTTCCTTACGCTTTTTGCACCTTATGCTTTAACCCTTTTAACCCTTTCTGGACGATTGCGATGTGTTGCGGAAATTACTGCCCGAACGAAATGCGTCGCAGCGAATCGCGCGACGCTGAAGGACGGAAGATTTTCACCGCTAAGCCTAATTTAGATTAAGCCACACACAATGCAATGATATAAAATCACATTGCATTCCATTTTAATTATTTTAAGCGTCATGAAAAGTACATATAAAAGTATTGCATACTACATTTTGTTTATATATTCATAAGTAATTGCTACACTTAGAACTGAAAGATATTGAATGAAAGTTATCACTTAACTTGAAAAATTGTACCCTTTGTCAAAGTACTGTAAGATTTAACCGAACTTTTATTTCAAGGGTGCAATAAGAATTAATTGAAAAAGAAGAAAGATTTGCACACAATTGGAAAATGGATATTTAAACATTACTTTAGGAACAGTTTTGTGTGTGATACACTTGAAAGCAAGAATCGATGCATAACCCAACATTGCAATCGGTACATTCATAATAGCTGTAGACATGTTTCCTTTTCTCGTTCGTACTTTGAGAAAAAATTACGCACTTCCTGCATTTGTCTTTTTCCCCCATTTTGAAGCATAATTTTGGGAAAAGCCTTCCAGAAAAGCAATACACATGTTTTATCAAAAGGGCGAGGGGAACGCTTAGCATACATAATATTTTTGTACTATTTGTTCAACAAGATTTAACCAAAATTATAAAGCAGGGTACTTTTTTCAAAGCATTATAACTATAAAATGTGTTAGTGTTTAGAAATATAATTTCTAAAGATCCGGAAAATAATTTTCTGTATCAATTTATGGTTTTTCTATAGGCTGGATAATGCGTCCAGACTCATTGCCTGTGTTCACCCCGTTCATACACTGTCTACCAATAAGTATTTGGACACCTATGCAAATGACGATATCTGCGGTCCTGAGGTACGTCACGGCCTCCGCCGGTATATATCGTGTAGGAAACACCATCGGCATTTGTCGCATGCAAGATGCCGCGCAGTTCGGAGCTCTCTGATTTCGAGAAAGGTATAATTATCGGGTATCACTAATGTGGCCGATCCTTAAGGGACATATCTAGCGATCTGAAGTACCCAAAATCGACAGTGGCCTATGTGATTAAGAAGTGGAAGGTGAGCGGTGATTGTCGGAATGTGCCCCGAGTCGGCAGACCAACGAAACCTGGAGATAGAGACCGACGAGTGCTGTCCAGAGAAATTTGGAAGAACCGCACCCAACCGTTGGCTCTCATCCGCGAGGAGTTTCAACAGGCATCCGGGAGTATTGTTTCAATGAATACCATCCGTAAGGAAGCACATATTCTTGGTTTTCACGGTCGTGCTGCTGCCCATAAGCCTTTGATCACAAAGTCCAACCGCTCTGCTCGGTTAATGTGGTGCAAAGCACATCGAAATTGGAACGTAGATCAGTGGAAACGGGTTCTTGGAGCGACGAATCAAGGTTTACCCTTTATCGTTCGGATGGCAGGGTCTGGGTCTGGCGTCTGCCCGGAGAACCTCTCCTGCCAGAATGCATTGTGCCAACAGTCAAGTTTGGCGGTGGTGGAATTATGGTCTGGGTGTTTCTCCTGGTATGGACTGGGACTCTTGGTCCCCAATTATGGTAAGCTCAACGCCGGTGCCTACTGCACTATTTTGGATGACAATGTGCTTCCTACGTTGTGGCAGTTTTACAGGTTGGACCCCTGTTACTTTCAGGACGACAATGCCATTTGTCATGTTTCGAGGTTAACCAAGGCTTGGTATGGTTCCAATGGAGTTCATCGAATGGACTGGCCTTCCCAGAGCCCACCTGAAGCCTATCGAGAACCTCTGGTACGAGTTGGATCGCCGAATTAAGGGTGCACTACCCGTCCAATATCGGTGAAGGAACTTCTTTGTCTACTCCAAGCCGAGTGGAAGACAACACCACTAGCTGTAATACAAAGACTTGTAGAAAGTATGCCCCAGAGGGTTCACGCTGTAATTGCCTCTCGTGGAGGCTCTACCAACTATTGATTTTGAATATAGTTTTTCTTTTCTATCACAGGTGTCCAAATACTTATTGGTAGACAGTGTATTTTTACTATAGTTCAATATATAAATTGGTTTCATTATATTTTCTCTTGTCTTCCGATCTGATCTTCTACTCTAGTAAGATGCATAGTGCAAAACTAGTACCACAATTCTTTTGCCATTTTTCGTCTTTAAATTCCACACCAAACCGCTTAAACATGAAATTATAGAACAAAAGTCCCTCCCCCCTTTCGTCAGAAAAATAAATAAAACTAAAAATTAGATGCCTATTAGAAACCAGAGGAAAGTGAAGAACGACAACAAGCCTTTAAATGTACATTTTTATTTGTTCTATCGAAGGGAGTTTGTACTATCGAGGGAGGAGAGGGGAATTCCCAAAATGGTAGTTAAAGGATTAACTGAATAATTATTTTTAAAAAATTGCTTGAACATACATGCATATGGCTATGGTATATGTAGATTTTCATTTCGGAGGGGGGTGATCTAGTATTAGGCTTTTTCTTTTTTGGGAGGAGCGGGGTCATGGACATTATCTAGACAAAAATTGCTGAAAACTGTAAGATCTTTCGAATGTTTTTTAACAATCAGAGAAATCAGAAACCCAATTATTTTTACTGGTATCATTCAAAATGGTATTAAGCATCCTTACGACATAATAATAATAACTAGTTGTCTCCCAGTGGTCGGAATTTGACAGTAATGCATTAAATTTGAACGTTAGTAAAGTTCTTTTGCCAAAAAGTATGTCTCACTATTCTTTATAAGTGGAACTTGCTAAAGAGAATAACTTGGTAAAGAGACTACCTGTCTAATAATGACCACTTTTTAATCGAAAATGCAAACAATAATTAGTAACATCGCAATAAATAAGATTATGATGTAAACACTTGCTGCGCATTCTTGTTCCAATGACTAATTCTTCCTTATTATTTAAGTAAAACAATGCAATTAACTTTTAATACTAAGTTATGTGGTGGCAAACTGTTGTATTTTTCGGTTAGTCAGGCGCCAAACCCGCCAATTATTTTTTTCTAAGAAACGGTTAAAGACTACTCCTAAAGCATTGCTGTTCCCAAAACAAAGCTGAAAGTTAATCCATCTACAAAATAGTATTTATATGCAAAATTCAATTTACAAAACTATCAATATGTCAAAAAGAAATTTGTATGCTTATTGGTTTAATTATTTATTCCATAACTAGCTGCGTACCCGTTCTCCGCACGATAGGGAATGAAACTTTTTCTTACATCTATAATTCGAATTGATTCCAGCGATTTGGAATCTAAAAATAAGCAAAATGATTTGATT
The DNA here is from genome assembly GCA_038373885.1 of Cheiracanthium punctorium. Lineage (NCBI taxonomy): Eukaryota > Metazoa > Arthropoda > Arachnida > Araneae > Cheiracanthiidae > Cheiracanthium > Cheiracanthium punctorium. The sequence goes on from JAWZYV010004283.1 coordinate 650,831, forward strand.
CTTGGCGTAAAGTTACTCATTAGTTATTCGTAAAGTTAGTATAAGTACTGACCTGAGACCATTGTTAATATTATGACACAAAAACTATGTCGGTGTCATTCGCAATCAGAAAAAGAAAAGCGTGACGGTTTGCAGCGAAAATTCCTAACTTTCAAAATATCTCATTTCTACATCATATTCTTTTTTAGATTTAAGTTATACCACCTTAAATACTACATGATGTGGAGAAACGTTTTATTTTATAGTTAAATAGTTGTGTGCCCGCTCTTCGCAAGGGAAGAAGAGAACATTTTCCCAAAATGTGATCATAACTACTTGTGACAAAAAAAATCTCCAAGAAAAAAAAAAGTTATGTTACAGTCTTTTCTGTTGAAACTACCGCGGGATATATTAACGCGACGTAGAATTACTTAATGTTTAGTTAGCTATGATGTAAGATGGTTGTTGAAAAGGAATAGAACACTTAGTTTCACGAAATATTTATTAATGCGGTATATTGTGCTTTGATCAATATTGCCCTAGCATATCTACTAACTATTACTTATACTATCTTTTACTGATACCAATACAATATATTTTCGATTTTCAATCGTTAATGTTTAATTTAAAGAAACGGCTTAGATATTTGCCACAAATGTAGTCTTTTATTCTTTGGTGACTTTTATAATTTACGCATTAGTATAAACGATAATCATTTCACTTTATGGTTGGCACTAAAACAGCTCTCCATACATTTGTATGCATAATTCTTGTCAGATTGACGTATTTAGCACCAGGGCCCTATTATCTCACGGGCAAATCGCGACTTTGCCTAGTGCCCCAGGCTCGAAATGGCCCCCAATTTGAAATGTTAATCTGAAATATTCTTTTTTATAACAAAATTTTATGAAAAATAAAGCAAATTTCATAGATGGAGGCCCCCAAATTCATCAATGTCCGGTGTCCCTGTTTGTCATAATCAGGCCCTGTTTAGCACCGCAAAATATTTCTTGCGATTGGAAAACGTGTCCCGTTTAAAATCTCAATTGAAAATAATGATGGATAATTCACTGGTGAAAAAACAGCATTCAATTCTTTTTCTGGCAACGTAAAATAAAATATGGAATTATTTAATGCGTTGCGTATGTTTTGCTTGTGAATTCGTTTTCTAATTGAGTTTCGAAAGGGGTTTTAAACTCGTGACACCAAAATGACGCACATTTCACATGCAAAAACCCAGTTATTTTAAAGTAATTTTATTTATTTTTTTCAACTGGCAATTTTAATCATTGTTACTGTATCCAGGACAACCAAACCGCAAGATATCAAACCGAAGTTTGTAAGCAGCTGCTATTGAAATGAAAATCCTTCTTTACTTAAAAATTCGTAAAAATTGTCTTAATTTATATTTTTACTCCGTTCTTCTTTTAAAAGTGGGCGAATTGTGTGCTCCGTCTTTTGCCGAAATAGAAAAAAGTTATGACAGATAGAATTCAAGATGCAGCAGTTTTAAAAATATTTTACGAAAGTCAGCGTCTAATTTAATTTTATTTGAAAAATTCCCAAAAATCTGCAAATTATGTTACACAGTCCGAACAAACAGTTTTTAAAAGAAAATTTTCTCCTCTATACGATGATGTAAATATCGTTTTCTTGTGAGTGCAATTACCGGCGTTATTATGTTTTACGCAAGAAAAATCGCTAAAAGTCGGAGAAAACATAAAAGAAAACATTTTCTAATGCGAATTTTGAAAAAGTCACTTCGAAGTGTGTCGAGACCCGTCTTGGAGAATTTCCGTACAAAATTTTGTAGGTCTAGGATCACCGGTTTCGGAACTACGCGAGACACAGACAGACAGACAGACAGACAGACAAACTAACGGACAGTTTACACATTGCTTTATTTATATAGATGTGGAAACTGAGAAAACAATATGGGATTAAATTAAAGTAACAAATTAAATTAAACTTCCAAAATATGGAAATGGGTATAAACAACTATGTACTGGAAATCACGTTAGGTTTGTAAGCATTTGGCGTAGGTCGCAATTATTTAACGATTTTCACTTGCTCTCGGATAACCGAAAAATCCAAATCACTAATAGTCAAAGAATTCAAATACTCTACTGGATAGTTATTGAGTTCATTGTTATCATGAATTCACCATGGAAAATTCTTTTATCAGATGTGGTGATATGTTCTCTGTTCAGCAGGTATTCGATAAGTCACCATCAATAAAAGTACAACCATCTTTTCTAGATTCTAAAATAATTTACTTCAATTTGTTACCTAAGTATGTTTTTGGATATAGTTTCGTACACATCATTAATTATATTATTTTCATCTCTTATTAATTGCTGAGGTATTTCGATATTTTCGCTGAAAATGTTCTTTAGCTTACTGCGTGGTGTGTCAACAAATTGACAAATTGACGAGTTTCTGTGCAGCGTCTCTGGGATTGCAACGTGCCTGTTTGGTTCGTCTTTCCACAGTCTTAAAATATGGAATTTACAACACTTGACGCACTTACCACCCGTCTAAAAAAGTCACCAAACATAAGGCTACAGAACATTTTATTCATATTCATGTTTTCACCAAATTGGGAATAACTGCACTTTTTGCAAATTTTGTTGTAGTACTATAACCGTATATGACTGCTGTAACTTAATGTTGTTATTTCAAAATTGACACAACAAGTGAACCATCGCCTGATTTTGCGCAAAATATTGCTAGCCAATTTACTTTTCTAATTTTTTATAGTGCATAGATACGCATAAATTTTATCATTCGCACAAACTTCTCCACACGAACTTTGCCAAATTTCACACTTCTCCGTTCGCTCTATGTGCTTTAAAAGGGGTACACAGATTTTCCTTCACAGATTTATATATAAGATACTAGCTGCGTGCCCGTTCTTCGCACACTAGGAAACGAAAATTTTCTTCACATGTGTAATTCGAATTAATTTCAGTGATGTGGAATCTCGAAAAGGCACAATTATTTGATTCTTGACTTAAAGTTTGTGTCATATGTACTATCCTGAGATCATTGCAATAAAATGATACACACACACACACAAAGTTATGTCAGTGTCATTCGCTATCAAACACGTGAAAAGTTTGACCGTTTGCAGTAAACTCCTCACTTTCAAAATGTCTTATTTCCACATCATGCTGTTTTTTAAGTTCACGTTTTAGTGTTAAATACTTCAGACACTACATGAAATGGACATTTTTTAAATTTTTAAATAACTGCGCACCCGCTCTTCACTCATGAAGAAGCGAATATTTTACTAAAATATGTTCATAACTACATGTGATAAAACAGAATTTCATTTAAAAAAAAATCAAGTAATCTCCTATATTGTAATGACTGCGGGTTAGATAAACGCAAATTAGAATACTTTTCGTCTAGTTACTTGTAAAAGAACCGTCGAAAAAGGATGAACAGAACACTTTTAATTTCATGAAATATTTATCAACGTGGTATATTTGTGATTTATTCACATAATGCTTGCAAATCTACTAATACTACCTAATACGTATATTAATACTATCTATCTTCGCTTCTCACTCTTAAATGCTCAATTTAAAGAAACAGCCTAGATTATTTGGCAAAATAGGACGGTTTTATTCTATGATGATTTTTTGTAATTTACGCATTAGCATAAACAATACTCATTTCACATTATAGTTGCCATTATGGAAGTTCTCCATATATATTATATTTATGCATAATTCTGGTCAGATTGGCGTATTTAGCATCGCAAAACATTTCATCTCGCCGTGATGGAAAATAAGCGGCACCAATTTAAATATCCCATATAGAGAATCATCCTTCTGTCTCGTGATAAACATAGTGTAATCTCGAGGAGCTATTTAGAATAGCTTTAATTGCGACAGGATGTTAGTGTTGCAGAGTTTACAAATTTGACGCATTTTTAATTTATGACGACAGTGTTTAACTGCCGTATAAGAAACCCGGATAATTAAGGTAGATAATCTGGTTAATTTGCACGGTAGTTTTCAAACAGTATAATATTGAAACTTACAAAGTAAAAAAAATATTTTGCTTTACATAGGACAGCTATGGAGGAACGTAATCCAACGTTAAAATAAAACTATCCCCGCAACATGCATATGTTAGGAAACAAATATGGCTGCGGCATAATTAAATGCCAAAAATAAAAAATGTAAATAGAAAAATTTAATATATCGCGCTTTTTAAAACAAACTTTGTAGCTATTAAAATGAAGAACATGTTCAGCTGCCTTAAAACATTTCAATTTTTCAAATAAGCAACGGATTAGAATATCACTTACAATAACAATCATGAATTTTTTAGTTTATCGTAAGTTTTTCGTGTCGTAATTTTTACGTATCTTAAAGCACTTCACGTCACAGAAGTAGATCCGAGTATATCCTCACTTGCAATTTGAAAATTCGGTGCCCCATTTAAAAGCTTATTGATAGATTGTAAAAACACAGTTTTTCTAATTCTTTCTGTGGCAACCCTACATGATTCTCGTGCCATGATTGATTTATATAATGGCGTAAACAGTCCACGTTGATGCTATTAAATTAAAGAAATTATGCTATAGTAACATAGTTAAAAAATCACCTAATTTATATAATTTTTTCATTTTTATTTCAAAAGAGGGCGAAATGACTGTTTTATCAGTTGCCAAAATATCAAAAAGTTATGAAGGATAGAATTCAAGATGCGACAGTTTTAAAATTATTTTACGAAAATTTTTGTCAAATGTGATTTTTAAATTAAAAAATCCTAAAAAATCTGCAAATTTTGCTACATACTCAGAAAAAAATTGTTCTTAAAAGAAAATTTTCTCTTCTATCCGATGATGTAAATGTCGTTTTGCTGTGAGCGTAATTACCGCCGTGGTTAAGCATTAGGTGAGAAAAAATGCGAAAAATCGCATAAAACATAAAATAAAAGAATTTCTAAGTCAAATTTTGAAAAAATCGCTTCGAGGTGTACAACTTCATATTTAGACCTTCCTGAGTACCTAATTTGGTGTTTCTAGGTGTAGCCGGTTGTCCGTAACGCCGCCGACAGGCAGATAGACACACACACACACACACACAGACATCTTCTTTTATAATAAGTAGAGAATACGGCTTTTAACATTCAAAAGTTGATCTTTTTTAAATTAATTGTTACCGAAGTTGCTTCGACCTAGCCCTTCCGTGGTTTTCTATGCGAGTTACCAGTATTTTTCTCCGAAACTTCGAATAAATGTGGGTTAAGACTCCTTGTGGTGAAGATCTCAACAATCCACTCCAAGCGACAAAATATGTCGCATTGAAAAGACCTTGGTGTTTTGAAGATTAAATGCAAGTGGAAAAAAATAAACGACGCAACATATCAATCCAATAGTTTCAGTGGAATTCCCATCATTTGCTCTTTATCGTATCCTATAACATTCCTCTGGTAACATGCTCTCCGAACCATATGTTTCAGTTGATCGATTTAAACTTCGGATATCAAATTTCATTTTATCGTAATACTATCGAATATTAGAATATTCTATGGAATAAAGAGAAAGGCAGCTAAGTCCACGAAAAAATATTGTCAAGATGAAACCTATGAAATGTGATTTAGGGGAGGGGGGGGGTTAATATTTAAGAACGGAGGATAATGTTCATTTTACATTCCTTTAAATTGATTCAAAAGTTGATTATAAAATTTAAATTTTCTGACAAAATATAACGTCAAAAGAATTCATTTAAATACTAAAATTCTATTACATTTATTGCTTTCAGAGATTACTTTTGATAAATTTCTGTCCAGACCAAATATTTTTTATTAAATAATTTTATTCTCCTAGGTTAAAAATTCTACTTATTTGAATATTACTTCCAATGATTACTTTTTATAATGTTACAGGTTCTATGTTATAAATTAATTCTGATACATTGTATTCATAAATTGCTTTTAAGATAATGCACAGCTCAGTTTCAGCGCTACGAATGTTGTTCATACTGTGTCCAAAACTAACCAAACCTTACTACATTTATCGATTGTTTGGCTGGTCGATATAATCGGAGGAAGACGAGAGGATCATATCAAGACATGCCACGAAATCATCAAATTAGTCAGCATAATTTTTAAGGTTTTTATTCATGATTATACTTCACATTTCCCCGGAAAAATTTTCCTCACTATGTTCCTGGCCCCGATGTTCGGTGCTAAAAATCTCACTTGTATTTATTTACTTCCAAATAGAGATTGCAATCCGGTACCAAATTCAATCCGGTCGGATCCGGTCCCGATTGGCCAGATCAAAACGATTTCGCTTTCGTTCCAAAATTAACTGTATAAAATATGTTTAAGTGTGTATCATAAAGTTTATAAAAAAGGTTGTTTATTTTTTAGGAAATCAACTAATTATGAACACTATAATAATTAACCCTTTGAGGCGCAACCCTTTCCCAATGCTGAAAAAAGGGCAGCCGTTGCCATCGTTCGAGCAAGATGGCGGACGATCGAAACGTTCATCGCGTGCCACAGATCTAGAGACCCTTTTTTGACGCAGCTGGCTGTGCGCGAGCCCAGCCAGCTGCGTCAAAAAAAGGGTCTCTAGATCTGTGGCACGCGATGAACGTTTCGATCGTCCGCCATCTTGCCGGTAGTTAAGTCGAGCGATGGCAACGGCTGCCCTTTTTTCAGCATTGGGCAATCGATCCGGCTGTTCTCGCATTCTTCTATTTTTCGGCAGATGTCAGTGCTGTTAAAAATAATCGTGACCATTTTTTTACGGGAAATGACGTGCTCAAAAGTAAAGGATTCCCGTGGAGCTGTGTAACCCGCAACTATTTTTATAGAAATCAAATCTATTATTCGTGACTGGCAACAGTCAAAACGTGAAGAGTTTGGTGTCCTCACGGCGAGGACACCGCGCGTTAAAGGGTTAAGCAACAATTACGAATAAAATGAACAATGACAATCTAGTATCTAGAATAACTAAGTGAGATATTAATCTTTATATTATATAACATAAAACTAGAGTTACATAATTATTATATTATATTATTATTATTATTATTTTTATTATTATTATTATTATTATTATTATCAGATATAATATAATAGAAAAAATTATTTGTATCAAAACTAAACAATGGATATCAAGGAAATAGTATCTGCGTTAAAATAAATAAAAACTTAGTGAAAAAACACACATAAAATGATACTTATAACAAGAACAAGATGATATACAAGATGATCTTATAGCAAGATGATAAGTTTAACACCAGCATTTTGAGTGTTTTTATGTAGTATTTGCGTTATTATATATGTAGGATGGAGTTAGCCCTCCAAATGAAATAGACGTTAATCTTTTTAAACATTTAATGAGACGAAACTTTAATACAACGACGACACTAACATTTAAAAACATTGAGAGGTAGAAATAAAAATAAAAATAACATCAAGAGAGCTATTCTGCTCTTTTAACATCGCACGTCTGCCCAGTCTCGTTCTCCGTCTAGAGTGTTCTTTTTGGCGGGGAAACAACTGGCGGGAGTTGAAGTTATAGTTCGTTCAGTGGTGTTGCCACAGCAGAACTAATTATTATCCACACGGCCGTCCTGAGGTTACAGACGTCCGCGGCTGGGTTGAAAAAGCAAAAGATCTGAAAAGATAAAAGAAAAACAAGCAGAAAAAGGGAGAAAGTAAAGTTGAAAAACAAAGCATAATAAGATTGGGTGTTCAGTTGCTGCACCACTGTTTCATTTTATCTGCCGCAGTTGACGTTATGGTGGGACCTTCATGATGTCCTAACTTCCGAACTTCGTAAAGATCGTTGGGGTTGATTTTTGTGATCTCATAGGGTCCGAAGAACTTGGGTCGCAGCTTTAGTCCAGTTCCAAACTGAGTTCGTTGTATTGCCACTTTGTCACCGATCTTGTATTTACAGGCTGGTTTACGTCGTTTGTTATACTGTCGTATATTTTCTTCCTGTAAACGGAGGATATTTCGTTTAGCTTCGATACGTAACGCTTCTTTGTCATCAATAACTCTTTGCTGGTGTTCCTCGTCAAGAAGTTGTTTAATCTGTAGGTCCTCCTGTTGTTTCATTTGAACACCAATTAAAAGTTCGAAAGGTGTGAATTTTGTACTGCGTGTGGTGGTACTATTTAAGATACGTTGCAATCGCGGGACGTATTTAAACCATTTGTCAGGTTCATCTATAGCTAACTTAGTTAAAACGGGGATAATTGTGCCATGAATGCGTTCAACCTGACCGTTTCCACGTGGTACACCTGTCGTAATTGAAATGTGTTCAATATACTGTTCCTGGCAGTAGCTTTGAAATTCTGAAGATGTGAATGCGCTACCTTTGTCTGTGATGATTTTTGAAGGGTTGCCAAATGTAGTTTGTTGCAAGGATAGTTTGTCCAAGGCATCTTTCGTAGAGGTTGACTTCACGGGATAGATCCATATAAATTTCGAAAAGGCATCAATTACTGTAAAAATATATTTATAACATTTTTTTGTCGATGGTAAAGGTCCTAAAAAGTCGCAATGGTAACATTCAAGAGGTGCATCACCTTTTGGAATTGGGTGAAGCAATCCTTCTTGTTTTCCAGATTTTCGCGAGGAGAGAATGCAAGGAATACAATTTGAAATAATTTCTTGAACCAATTTCTTAAATTGAGGGATGTAAAATTCACGAGAAACAATTGATTCGGTTTTTTGTGAGGCAAAATGACCTTGTGAATGGGCGTTTAGCACGATTTCTTTCTGCATCATTTGTGGGACTACTAAAAGTTCGGTATCCTTATGAAGTTTATAAAGAATGCCGTTTTTAACCAAATATTCATCGGAAGGTGTAGATTCGAGCATAGATTTAATTTGAGTTATAAATTCATCTTGATCTTGGGCATTTTTCACCTTTTGAGTGATATCATTTGTGGTAATAACAAGAATGGGGTTACGACTTAAAGCGTCAACATGTTTCATCTGTCTACCGGATCGATGACAAACTTCATAATCAAAGTCCTCTAACATCAATGCCCATCGAGCAATTTTAGCTGGTAGATCTTTTTTGTGCATCGTTTTTTGGAAAGCATCGCAATCTGTGATAATTTTAAATTTTGTACCTAGCAAGTAGGTGCGAAATTTCTTTAGCGCCTCAACGACGGCGAGAACTTCCAGTTCGTAACTGTGATATTTTTCTTGTTGAACTGTAGTTTTACGGCTAAAATAATGAATAGGATGAAACTGTCCATCATCTGATTTTTGTAAGAGCACAGCGCCAAAACCTAAGGAGCTTGCATCAGTGTGGAGTTCTAATGGGTATCCTTGTTGAAAAACATGAAGAACTGGGTTTTGTGAAAGAATGTTTTTCAGGTGTTGAAAAGCTGCTATTTGTTCAGGTCCAAAATTAAATTCTACATTATCCCGAAGGAGGTCACTTAATGGTCTAGCAATCAGCGCATAATTTGGAATAAACTTTCTGAAGTAACTTGTTAGTCCAAGAAAACTTTGAACTTGTTTAGGGTTTTGAGGTTGTGGGAATTTTTGAACTGCCTGTGTCTTGGTAAGTGACGGTTTAACTACTCCGTTTTCGATAATATAACCAAGGAATTCTATCTTTCGTTGTAAAAATTGGCACTTTTTTAAGTTCAATTCGAGGCCATAATCTGCAGCTGTTTGGAGAACTAGGCGCAATTTTTGTAGGCCTTCGACTTCGTCATTAGATGGTATGAGAAGATCGTCCATGTAAACAATAAGAATGTTATCGCGAATGAGATCTCTAAAAACTGTATAAACATATCGTTGAAAAACACTAGGGCTGTTGGATAATCCAAATGGAACTCGTAAAAATTCGTACTGGCCTTCATGAGTTACGAAAGAAGTATATTTAGTGCTGTTAGGGTCCATAGGTACATGAAAGAAACCATTTTTAAGGTCAAGTGTAGTGAAAACCCGAGATGTTCCAAGTTTATCTAAGGCTTCTTCTATGAGTGGTAAGGGAAATTTATCTTTTATCATTTTTCTATTAAGCCTGCGGTAATCAACACAAAGTCTGTAATCTCCAGTTTTTTTCTTACATAGAACAATCGGGGCGGCATAATCAGAGCAACTTTGTTTAATAATTCCATCATTTAACCAATCTTGAATATGTTTTTCCACAATTTTCTGTTCAGCAAAAGGGAGTCTTCGAGAGCGTTGTGCTACGGGTATTTCATCTTGTAATAAAATAGTCATCTGAATTTCAGTGTCTTTAACTTTATGGGGTTTGTAGGAAGTAACGATATTTTGAACTTCCTCACGAATTTCAGAATTCAAAATGTGTGAAAGATCAAATGGAAAACTTTGGTCCTTAGAAATATTAGCAATATTAACGAAAATATTATCATCAAGGGTACCGCATAAATGAATACCGTCTTTATCAAATGTAAATTGGGTTTGCTGCAAAAAGTCGCTTCCGATAATCACATCAAAAGGAATCAAGTCATCTTTTAGAACATGTATTTTAGCAGGTAAAGTAATCTTTTGAATTTCGATGGAATCCTGGAAAAACCCGAGGCTATGAACTTCGTTTCGGCCAATTCCTGAAAAGGGAATGGTGTTGGAATGCAATGGTGGCGAACCGATTCTTCCATGTGTTTTCTCATTAATAAGGGTTGCTTGTGACCCAGTGTCACAGAGTGCTGTCAATTGAATTCCTGCAAGTTGAATGTCAACATGCATGGGATTTTTCGATGAAGTTTGAGGAGATAGCACATTAACAGTTTTATCAGGAGTAGGTTTTTGAGATTCAGGTTTCGGTTTCGAATTTCGAGAACTTTTGGGACAATTAGCATGAACATGACCAAAATTTTTACATCCATAGCATTGTTTACCATGTGACTTATTCAAACATTGGTTGCTTTTATGACCCTTCAAGCCACAAGAATAACATACTGGTTGTGTATTTGGGTTACGTTTATTGTCGAGTTTCACATTAAGGTTGGTATCATCGAATTTTTTCTGATTATTTTGTCTGAAATGTTGAGAACTGTTAAAGATTTTTTCATAAATCTTTAATTTTTCCTTGAATTCTGGGATGGATTTACAACCGTAAAGGAAAATTTTATTGTGTGATGAATCTGGAATTCCATTTGTAACATATTCAATCAGGGAGGGATCATCAAGAGATCCTTTGTGTGCCAAATCTCTCATAGCTAAGAAATATTCTTGTAGGGTTTCAAACGGTTTCATACGTCGAGATTCCATTAATTGATGTAACTGAATGCTGTTAATTTTGTCAGAAAATTCCTCTAGCAAATGGTGCTTCAATTGTTCCCAATTTGTGATTCCACGAATAGACCTAATTAAAGTTTGAGCGGGACCAGTCAAACATTTTCTAACAAAAGTAATTTGGTGAATTGGATTGTTTATTTGGTACAAATAAAAAATTTCTTCAACGTCGGATATGAAATTCTCAATGCTATAATTATCGCGAGACGAAAAAGGTTTTATTAAATCAACAACGTCTTTGAGACTAAATAATTGGAAAGAGGAACTCGTAGTTTCGACTGAAGGCAATAAATTCTGAGCTGATTCACTAAAAGGAATCTGTGTCTGTTGCTTATCCGAAAATTCTTCTTTTGCGTCAGGGGTGGGTGGGGAGGGAGTACTATTTTCACCCACGACGTTATTTGTTTGAGATGAACTGTCAACCGGATGTGAATCATTGACTTCGCTTTCCGAAAGATCGGAATAATCTGCTTTTAATAACGATAAATCATTAAGACTCGTAAGAATGGTGTTAGCACACTTATCTGGGTCAGTTGAGAATTCTAAATGAAGTAAATTGCAAATAGAAATTAGGTCTTTAAGTGAAAACTCTTTAAGTACTTTTTGTTTCGTTTCTTCTAACTCGAATGGCTGTGGGAAACCTCTAAATTTGCGTAATCTCGCGCGATTTTGTCTATCGCCGTCTGTACCAAAAATTAAGCGATGTAAAACCTTTATTTGACTCGTACTACCAATTTTTAACGATTTTGCGATATTGGGGTAATCGCTGAGAGTAGACATGATTATATGTATTCAAATAGTTACTGTACACAGATATGCAAAACCAAGATCAAAACTCAAACACTTCGGAATTTAAAATAGAATTTCAGTATCAAACATTTTCTTCACATTAAGGCATTTAAATCTCATTAAAAGAATATAGAGACTGTTCTCAAAAATATGCATCAGAATAACAATATAATATGTTTCAAAACTGTATTCAATTCACAACAAATCAAAATATATTCGAAATACGTGTTCTTCAAATGTTGCTGTTCAAGAAAACGAAGGTATATAATTCAACCAAACTTCTAATTACCAATCTTTCAAATTACGCATCAAAATATTCATCAAATCATCAAATTATTCCTCGAAATCATCAAATAAATTCATCAAAGTAGAAAGCCAAGAAAACAGAAGTAATAAAGTCAACGTGAAAGTCGCATCAAAAAAAGAATTTCGCATCAATTAAAAAATTCTTGCATCAAAATAACGTTGAAATATTTCCTCAGTTTTCTTATATCTTGAATGAGATGAGCATTTCATTAATCATCCACATTTTCTTGAACAAGCATCAACGTATGCATCAAATAATTGGAATATGATTAGAATGTACTTACATTTTGTGTTTCTGTTCTTGTTTCGGCATTCCATGAAAATATTATCCTCTGTAGCACATCACTTTTAATTTCGCTGACATATAAATCACAAGAACAATAAATATTACAAGAAAAGTATTAACTTTTTTAGTTCCGGTACTGTATCTAGGAGATGTGCGGATACGAACGGCGAGCACCCATGTAGGATGGAGTTAGCGCTCCAAATGAAATAGACGTTAATCTTTTTAAACATTTAATGAGACGAAACTTTAATACAACGACGACACTAACATTTAAAACATTGAGAGGTAGAAATAAAAATAAAAATAACATCAAGAGAGCTATTCTGCTCTTTTAACATCGCACGTCTGCCCAGTCTCGTTGTCCGTCTAGAGTGTTCTTTTTGGCGGGGAAACAACTGGCGGGAGTTGAAGTTATAGTTCGTTCAGTGGTGTTGCCACAGCAGAACTAATTATTATCCACATATACTATATAATTATATACTTATTATTACATGTAATTATAAATATAATATTTAGTATACAAGTTTCATGCTTAATAGAGTTCACAAATGACATCAATGAACATTAATTTGTAACTTAATTGTATTACTTAAGTTTCTATTTTACCTAAATATAATTAAATCAACTGAGTACACAATAATTATATAACTTCGTCTCAGTAAGCAGTCTTACAGTAATGATGACAGTTATCATAGATCTCTTTCATGAATGGCACAGTTATCACAATATCGAGTATTTTTCAATAAACTTTCTTGAAATAATAATTTTGGCTGTATCGATTATATATAAAAAAATCAAGTTTTGTTTTTAAAAGAGGATCGCAGGAAAGAAATAGTGTTAATCGTTTCATCTGCCAAACGACTTCTTAGAAAATTACAAAAATAGCTAGAGGCTAAAAAGGTCCTTTCAGCTTCTACACTTGTCGGTTTTATTATAAATAGTCATGAATATAAGACAAGTATTGTCCTCGAACTCCTTCATTTTCATACGTAATCTTTTCTTTTTTAGTACTTTCCGGATCCGGTAGACGTCTAGTGATGCCGGATCCGCCGGATTACCGGTCCGGTTTTCGGGATTGCAATCCCTAATTCTAAAGTTAACAATACCAAGGGGTGGGCACGACCTCGGAAATTCATTTTGGGACGAAAATCCGTATAATTATAGTACTCCTTCAAGGTGTTCACTCTTTAATATATTATCGTCCAATGGGGGGTCAATTCGGAGAAAAAGGCCTTTGAATACTTATACTCAGCTTAAATACCAAAAAGTACTATAGACCTACCGTGGCCGAACAGCTCAGCCGTTAAGACGCTCTCGCACGATACTGACGTCCAAGGTTCGAGTCTTATGCAAAACACTTTTTAACTCGTTTAAGAGGCATTGCACGGGCAAATCGGGCAGGACGTTCCCATCACCATCTCAGAATTTCATGATTTTCTTTTATTGTGTTGCCTTACCAAGGAAAGAACAAATCTGAAATATATTTGATTTACCTCTTTTAGTTTTGGAGTTATGGGGGGGGTTAAAGTACCCCAGAGGAGCAACGTCGAATTAATTTAGGGCCATTTTTGCCATTTTATTGTCTCGACTGTGACTGGCTCAGAGGTGCTTCAGAGAATTTTTTCATTTTATCCTATAATATACCTTGTATATTAACATCTCAAATTGAAAATTCATTCGAAAATTGTCAGGGCCCCAAATTAGGGCCCCCCAAAATACCCCCAATTTCATAAAAAATACAGTTTTAAGAATGCTTTTAAATCTTGGCTCTGACGCGATACAGAAAATGTTTTTGCACAGTGCAGTTATATATCTTCATATAAAGTGAATCCAAAGTTAAAAATTTTTGAAGGCCCCCAGGGCCCCCGTACGGGGCCCCAAACATGGTCCTTAGCGCTAATTTACGCAATTTCGAAGCATTGGTACAGCTGAAGCCGACTTCCCACCGGAGAACTATTGACGTGGAGATGTAGTATCAACATAGTAGTTTGATATTATGAAAAAACATTTCTTGAAGGTACAACTGTTTCCAAGAAAAATCCCAAAAAGTACCTCCCTATTTGGGACATTCCACTGGCACGCATAGGGGCATTTCGGCGTTACTTTTAGAAGTTTAATCGACAGTGGCAATATTGAAAATTAACTTATTCTTCATATATCTCAAATATATCCTTCATATATATCACAAATAGTTATTTTACAGGGGCACTCATAAGAATTACATTACGCTGTATGGGGATCTCTGTAACTACTGAACCGATTCGAAAATTTTTTTCACTGATGGAAAGCTACACTATTCCTGAGTAATATAGGCTACCTTTCAGAATGCAGCATAACTAGTTCTTTTACAGGGACACTCAAAAATTCTGGCACATGATGCTATATGGACATCTCTGTAACTACTGAATCGATTCTAAAGATCTTTTCACTGAAAGCTACCCTATTCCTGAATAACATATGCTAAAATTCATGCATGCAGCATAATTTACAGGAACACTCAAAATAATTCGTAAACATTGCCGTAACTGTCTCCATTCGTCACTCAAATTTATTCAAATTTTATTATTAAACTCCATTCAAATTTTTGAACAGTGATTCTAAAGATCTTTTCACTGAAAGCTACACTATTCCTGAGTAACATAGGCTAAAATTCATGCATGTAGCATAATTTAGAGGAACACTCAAAATAATTCGTAAACATTGCAGGAACTGTCTCGATTCGCCAATCAAATTTATTCAAATTTTATTCAGATTTTATTAAAGTCCATTGAAATTTTTGAACAGTGCTATTACATATCTTCATATAAAGTGAATCCAATGTTAAAATTTTTTGAAGGGCCCCAGGGTTCCCCGGTATATTTTTTGAAAGCATCCCCGTTTTCAAGAAAAATTTAACACAGTATTAAAAAAAATATATCTTTTCATAATATGAAACTACTATGCTGAAATTACAACTCCATGCCAATATTTCTCATGTGCGAAGTCAGAGCCAGCTGTACCTTTGCTTCGAATTTGCATAAATTAGCGCTAAGGACCATGTTTGAGACCCCGTATCGAGTTGCCCGGGAATTTTTTTTTTCTGTAGCACGTCAGAGCAAAGATTTAAAGCATTTTTTAAAACTGAATTTTTTATGAAATTGGGGATATTGGGGGGGAGGGCTTATTTGGGGCTCTGCCTATTTTCAAATGAATTTCCAGTTTTGATCTTAATATTCAAGGTATATTATCAGATTAAAAAAAAAAATTCTCTGAAGCATCTCAGAGCAAATCACTGTCGAGAGAGTAAAATGGCAAAAATGGCCCTAAATTTGTCACTCCTCTGGGGTACTTTGACCTCCCATAACTCCAAAACTAAAAGAGCTAAATCAAAAATATTAACAGATGTGTTCTTTCCTTGGGTAAGGCAACACAAGAAAAAAAAAACATGCATGAGATTCTGAGATCGTGATTGGAACTTTCTTCTTTTTTTTTTTACCTAATTTGCTTTTGCGATGCCTCTTAAAATGACTGGAAGGTAGAGGCCGCAAAGCTGGGAGCTTTCTAAAATATTTAACATTGGATTCACTTTATATGAAGATATATAATTGCACTGTTCAAAAATTTGAATGGAGTTCAATAAAATTTGAATAAATTTGATTGGCGAATGGAGACAGTTACTGCAATGTTTACGAATTATTTTGAGTGTCCCTCTAAATTATGCTACATGCATGAATTTTAGCCTATGTTACTCAGGAATAGTGTAGCTGTCAGTGAAAAATCTTTAGAATCACTGTTCAAAAATTTGAATGGAGTTTAATAATAAAATTTGAATAAATTTGAGTGACGAATGGAGACAGTTACGGCAATGTTTACGAATTATTTTGAGTGTTCCTGTAAATCATGCTGCATGCATGAATTTTAGCGTATGTTATTCAGGAATAGGGTAGCTTTCAGTGAAAAGATCTTTAGAATCGATTCAGTAGTTACAGAGATGTCCATATAGCGTCATGTGCCAGAATTTTTGAGTGTCCCTGTAAAAGAACTAGTTAAGCTGCATTCTGAAAGGTAGCTTATATTACTCAGGAATACTGTAGCTTTTCATCAGTAAAAAAATTTTCGAATCGGTTCAGTAGTTACAGAGATCCCGACACAGCGTAATGTAATTCTTATGAGTGCCCCTGTAAAATAACTATTTGTGATATATATGAAGGATATATTTGAGATATATGAAGAATAAGTTAATTTTCAACATTGCGACTGTCGATTAAACTTCTAAAAGTAACTCCGAAATGCCCCTATGCGTGCGAGTGGAATGTCCCAAATAGGGAGGTACTTCTTGGGATTTTTCTTGGAAACAGTTGTACCTTCAAGAAATGTTTTTTCATAATATCAAACTACTATGTTGATACTACATCTCCATGTCAATAGTTCTCCTGTGGGAAGTCGGCTTCAGATGTACCAATGTTTCGAAATTGCGTAAATTAGCGCTAAAGACCATGTTTGGGGCCCCGTTCCGGGGGGCCCTGGGGGCCTTCAAAAAATTTTAACATTGGATTCACTTTATAGGAAGATATATAACTGCACTGTGCAAAAATGTTTTCTGTATCGCGTCAGAGCCAAGATTTAAAGCATTCTTAAAACTGTATTTTTTATGAAATTGGGGGTATGTTGGGGGGTCCTAATTTGGGGCTCTGACAATTTTTGAATGAATTTTCAATTTGAGATGTTAATATACAAGGTATATTATAGGATAAAATGAAAAATTTCTCTGAAGCACCTCTGGGCCACTCACAGTCGAGACAACAAAGTGGCACAAATGACCCTAAATTAATTCGACGTTGCTCCTCTGGGTTACTTTGACCCCCCATAACTCCAAAACTAAAAGAGGCAAATCTAAAATTTTTCTGATTTGTTCTTTCCTTGGGTAAGGCAACACAATAAATTAAAATCATGAAATTCTGAGATGGTAATGGGAACA
Organism: Cheiracanthium punctorium; assembly: GCA_038373885.1. Classification (NCBI taxonomy): domain Eukaryota; kingdom Metazoa; phylum Arthropoda; class Arachnida; order Araneae; family Cheiracanthiidae; genus Cheiracanthium; species Cheiracanthium punctorium. The sequence goes on from JAWZYV010004283.1 coordinate 668,419, forward strand.
TTTTTCCATTGACCTGCCCGATTTGCTTTTGCAACGGCTTTTATTTACTTTTTACAATTAAATAAATTTAATATTTACAATCATTTTATTTTCTTAGGAAAAAGGCATTAAATAATAAATGATATTTTAATAATACTTTTAAAACTAGAAAATAACTAATTGCTATGATAATAATACTTATAAAAATAACTACAAATACTTCTATCATTAAAAATATAAATGGACGTAAAATCTTCTTTTGGATTATACTAAACCAGTTCTAACCAATCAATATTCATGTGAATGTTAAGGGAGCAGCTGTGTTACTAATGAACATAGAGTTTTCTCAAGGAGTGAAAAACCAAGTGTAACAGATTTTGGCAGCTTTACTTTTGTGTACAATTTATCATCAGTTTTACCACTGTTATTACCAGGGCCGGCCCTAGCAATTGCGGGGCCCTGGGCAAATCTCTGGCGCGGGGCTCTTAAGCGCGTAGGTAAGGTTGCCAACAGTCCCGCGACAGCTGGGACGTCCCATTTCCAGGGCTTTAGAGGACACGCCCAGCAAAGAGTGAGCGCGGGACGCCAAATGTCCCGATTTTTGAATAGAATAAGTAATTTAATAATTTGTTAAATTATAATGATCTCAGAAGTGAAATTTCAAACATTAAGTTTCTTTTCTAATAAGCAGGTTTAATATATCTTAAGTTGCTTTACCAAATAAATAATTATCACAATCTGAGTAGAAGATGTGATTTAACACTGAGAAGTTTCTCTTAGAATGTATATTATTGATGCCTACTTATAGGTTGTTTAAATTATTACTTAATTGCTACAAGTTAAAAGGTTTCGTTTTTGTTTGTGAAAGGCATTAAAAGGTTTATTGGTACTTACGTATTGTTACGAATTTTCGGAGCAACCCGCTGCTCTGGGGCTTAAAATAGTTTAAAATTCGTATTCTACGCTTCAAATAGATAAATTTTGCTTTTTGTTGCATCAAAATCGGTCAATTAGAACCGGAGATACGGAGGTTTCGCTTTCCCATATGTTTTTCTATGTGGCTTCTAGAAATCTCGAGAAATATTAGTCCTAGGGCTTCGATCTCTTCACATTTGGGGGCTTATTTTTGGCGCCAAATTTGGAAATATTTCGCCAAATGTCGCCAAGCTTGGCGACTTTTTGGTCATTTGGCGCGATTTTCCCAATGGGGCCTGGAAGTTGTTTTTCCTGCATTAAAACCACGGAGATATACTATAGGAGTGGACACTCTCCATAGCTGTAATGATAAACTTTTAGTACCCCAAATAAGTTTCAATTATGTAAACATTGGAAATCTAGTGACGTGCAGCGATCCTAGCGGCAAAAGAATAAAGCATTTCCCGTGCTGATTGATAACTAATTTTACTTGTTTTTAATTTTCCGACCTAGCATGTGAACGAGATTATTAACGCGAGCACTAAATTTAAAATATTTCTTTCGCTTTTGCTTACATGGTTGCCTTAGTAACAAATGAATAAAAAAAGAAAAATGATGTTCTATCTTAAGATTATTAAAATATCGAGTTTATATTTGTGAACGAGTGTGTATATCGTGGCTCACAGAAAAGAAGTTTTCGTCTGCCGCGGTATATATTTACATTAGAAAATGGTGCGAGTTCTTAATGTAACATGAATTTAACATTTTAACATGAGTTTTTTAGCGGCAATTTAAAGCTGTGTTAAAATTTGTCACAGCATGAAATAAATGTAAATACTGCTTGTTTGAGTGTGATCGTCATTATAAATAAACACTTTTTAAATATTGCATTCACACATACAACATTCTTCTAAATTTACTACTATTTCTTAAAATACAGCTTTTGGGCAAAATAATAACACGACATTACATACATAATATTACTTCGCTTCGAAATTATTGCCTATATTAATAACGAAATAGTATTCTAAGACAATTAGGTAATTAAAACACACCTGAAGCCAGAAATTATTATATATCGCTCATAAGTCTATGTATTTCAAATTTTTTTGAAGTTCCGCTAATTCAACGATCTCCATTTACTTCGCCTTGATGGAAATATAAACAATCTGGATGCGCAGAAGCAGGAGATGCGCAGTTACCCAGTGTGCGTAGCGCCATCTGTTTGCAACAACGGCGTTATCCAACTTTCTAAGAGAAGTGTCCCCTCCTATACATTTACCTTCGTGATTAAAACGCATAATAACCTAACATTTCTTTTCTATGACGTAATCAAAATTCACGCTTTATGTAGAATCCTCTAGAAATTGACTTCTGGAAGCTGCCCGCAGCTTCTGCCTCCTCTATATAAACCGGCGGGCTGCCCCGACAGTTCAGTGCGAGTTGAACGCTCAATGTGTGAAGAGCTGTCAGTGAGAGTACGCTTGCTTTGGATAGCGCTATAGAAGCCGTGTTTTAGCTTGCTTTACGAAGCTGTTTTCAAAGTGCTGTGTGTAAATTCTTCATTGCTGTGTCTTAAGGGATAGTGTACGATATCTCTTGAATATTTTCACTGAATTTTTGCCTGTGAAAGTGACTTATTTTGTGTGAGAAATACAGCATTTGTGAGAGCTTCTGATCTAAGCGGATTGTTAAAAGCACGTTACTGCTAGAGTGTGCTTGTGAATTGTGTACAGCTGATTGTTCTACGAAGTTCTAGAAGCAATAAAGTTTGTGTTCCATCCTGACAAGTGACTTTTTACTTGAACTTTTTACACCAACTGGACTTTAGAACGACGAACCCCAGTAGTAGCAGATTAATTCCGCAACAGTATTATCCCGGCGGTCATTCCCGCCAAACTATTTTTTCGTCAAATGTGCTGGCAAACTATTTCCAATCGTATTCCAAACCATCAATATTTTCATGTGTCCGACATTTATCTAGACGAATAATCGCTCATCTTGGCTGACCGCCGGGATAATACGTAACTACCAGTTTATTTAACTCAATTGCAAATGATAGTACTATTTGTTCTGATTATAGAGATGGGAGACTCCATAATAGTTAATGTTAAATTTTCATTAATGGGCCTGATTGTTTCAACTTTTGTTGACTCTGTTCCATGTTTAATTATCAAGTTCGTACTGAGGGGTGTGGTCCAGGGAATCTACACCACCTCCGAAATTTCGATTTTTGTTAATAAAATAATAATAATGACATATTGTGAAAAATTCTGCCTTTTCTACCGTTTGGACCCTACATGAAATATTTTACAGGACTAGGGGCCAAGGCCCCCAGACTCGCTACGCTCGCTTTTCGTATGAGGCATTCGGCCCCTAATAAGGCTTATTCGTAAAAAAGACTAAATTTCAACAGACAAAACCCGAAGATTGGATCAGATAGAATGTTACTGAGCTACACATTGCTTGGTTCTTGCATGTTCAGTGGTACATAAAAATTTAAACTTCACACTACAGTAGACCCCCTCCCCCTCATGACACGGAAGATATTTTGTTATGGGAATCCATGTTGTACGGGTCCTGAGCTATTCTCCACCTGGAGTGCGGATAATCGCTGGAAAAATTATTTGCACTCCTCAGAAACACAATGATATTTAATGTTGCCATTCGAAAGTTATATTAATTAGGAGCTAAAGCGTAATAAAATCAGAACATCTGTTTCAGCTGTATTTTTAATAATGTAAAACCTATTGGACATCTTGCGAATTTGTCACCCATGGCGATTTTTCATTATTTGGCGACTTGCGTACATGTAAAGTTAATAAAAGCTACGGAACAGATAGGATAGCTTGCCACCAATGGCGACTTTTCATTATTTGGCCATTGACACATGCTCACAACCTATAATTACTGTTCATTTAAGGTTACGGGAAAACCGTTATCCATATTTTCATTTACATAATCGTTTGCAGATTGGCGTACTTAGCACCACGAATTATACCATCTCGTCGCGCTAGCAAATATCCAAAGTGTACTATAACTGCTATAATGGCATAGTTAACGCCGCCAAATATTTCTACTGCTAGCAAATAATCCAGCTGGACCGAACCGGCTTTAAAATAATCTGCATTTTAATTATTTTTCATTTTCAAGATATTAGTTATTCTGTTTTGGAAAAACGAATAATCGCTCATTCTAAACTCCTGTTGTCTAAGCGAACTTACTATTTGAAAATTGTCAACTTTGTGTAACACATTTTGAGTTACTTATTTCATATAGTTTTAATTTTGGCGTAAAATGGATGTATTTCTACTTCATGTTCGACAATTTCACGTGATACTACATACTTGTAAACGTTTTGTTGGAAAGGAATGAATGATTTTATGCCAAATCTGGCAACCATTATGTTTATTTTTTCAGTTCAACCATTATGTTTATTTTTTCAAGATTGTGACATCAATATGATGTCATACTCACTTGCAACAGCTACTTTTGTCACGCAAATGATTAACTTTTTTTACTCTCGGAAATAAAATAGATCTGAAAAGAGCGAAAAATCGCTTAAAAATGAGGGAACGGGTGGATTTTCAGATTTTTAAAATAGCTCATACTATTTTCTATATTTCTATACATATTTATGGAAAATTTCAAGCGGATCGTACAAATGGTGTAGATATTATTAGGCTTTTCAGTGCTTAATTTCGTAATCTTTTTGCAGTAATGGTGGAAATGAGTTTTATCTTGAGTCAGGGATCAGCGTAACTATATAGTAGGATGATACGCTTTAAAGAATAACTTCCCGTAGAACGCAATGTATTGGGAATATTTTGAGTGCTCCTGCAGAAAAACTATAAATGCTACAAATACCATTTTCAATAGGGTACATGGTACAGTAGATAAGAGTAAAATATATAAATTTCGTAGAAATCGATGCATATTTACGGAAATTAGAGCACGGACGAACATATTATTTTGGCGTAAAATGGGCGTAATTCTAACTCATGTTTGTAAATTTCACGCGATTCTAGATACTTGGAAACGCTTTGCTGCAAAGGAATGAATGATTTTATGCCAAATCTGGCAACCAATCGGTTTATTTTTCAGTTTTTTATTAATATCTTCTAAAATAATTCGATTTTCGAAATTTAAATCAGCTTTGCAGGTTCCTCGGAATTTTTCGAATCTGTGGGCACCTTAGTCGAAACTCAAATCCCTACGGTTTGCGTGTAAACAAACACTAATGGATACAGAGCATTTGGCGCCAAGAAACGCGCTGCGCTCTGGAGGGAAGGTAAACCTTTTCCTACAGGCAGCGGGGAAATTGTACAGTTAGAGTCTAGTACAGTAATCTCGTTAGATACTGAGCGAGGGAGAAAGATGGTAGTCTTCGCCTGTATGAACAGCATAGAAGCTTTAAAGACAGATATTTTTGCGGATTTAAAAATATAATGCAGGATAAGTTATTGAAATAAATTCCTCTCAGTGGAGAGCGTTATTGATGCTTGCTATAACACATTTTAATTTTCAAATACCTATGACTAAAACTGCTTAATAAATGAATGAAAATGAAAAAATGATGCACGCGCGAGGAGCATATATGAAACCTAAAATGTTTTGAAGGATCAGTTGAAACTATATATTTTCATTTTTTATTAATAGGTATTTCATTCTCTTAACAATATGCGTTGTGAAATATTTCATTTAATCAATAATTTACAAGCTAATACAAGTACATTTATATAGACACTATGTACACATCTCTAAATGTATATATATATATATATATATATATATATATATATATATATATATATATATATATATATATATATATATATATATATATATATATATATATATATAACTATAGTCAGAGATATTTTAAGTGCAAATCTATAAGCATATTTTACGCTCTGAATTTTTAATTAATAAATAAAAAAAAGTATGTTGTTTGCTGAATTTTAATGAATGTTCAGTATTTAAAATTGAGAAGAGAAGGGGGATAGAACATGTTGCGATCTAAAGTGTATCACCAACGTACACTAAAATGCATAAGTTTTAGCCAATAGTTTCAGTTTAGCCCTTTTTATGTCTCTTTTTTCCATTAATAACTTTAAAATGCTAAACACAGATTATCAATATAAAGGAGTGTTCTCACTCGTATAATCCACCTATTATTATATAAATAATATATTATTATAATAGTAGTCCTATTATTATCTCTGTCAGTAGTATAAAGATAAAAGCTGCTAAATTTTTACAGATGCGTTTGTATACATACATATATATATATACACACACACACACACACAATTTATATTATTTATATATATTTATATAAATATCCATATATTTTCAATTCTTAGCGAGTGTTAATTATAATGTCTAGTTTTTTATACTTTTTTTTTTCTTTCTGTATATATAGATACATAATAAGCAGAACTGACTATATGTTAAAATATACAATGCCTCGTGAAAACAAAAATAATTCTTTGAAATCAATTTCTTGATAATAATTGAGAGGTGTATTATGCTTGAATATCTACAATATATATTTAGATACATATATCATGAATTTGACTTCATAAAAGTATTTCTATATTCGTAGGGTAAGGTTGGGTAAAATGAGTAGGCATTTCTTTTTTCATCAAAAATATAAATAGTTGGATTTTTAAATGCTTTTTCTTTTTTATCTATATTTTTAGACATTAGAAGCCAACATTAATACTCATTAAAGTTTGTTTTCATACCCAGGATTTATATTTCTTTAGCGTATAGCACCTAATTTATATGGACAGTGTAGGTCTTTTGCGTTTAGCCACAAAACTGAAATGCAGCTATATTTTGGTCTTTTTAAATGCATTATTTTATCAGTACTTCCTAATGAGTGCTAAAGATGATATTTTTCATTTCTTTCATTGTTTTAAGACATTTTGGATATTTACTCTTTCTTTCATTGTTTTGAGGCGTTTTGGTGCTTTATTCTGGTCTGACAATCAATATATTATGAATTATTGCAGCTGTGCCTTTGTTGTATCTCATTTTGTAAATCCTGCTAATTTAAATATGTTTATGCTGTAAATAAACATGTTTTGTTTATATATTTATTAATTTAGCAGAACTGATGCATTCTACCTATGATGAAGCTTGGATATTCTTGTTTATAATTCTTTTTTTTTTTTTTTTTTTTTAACAATGACTTTTTCCTAAAGCGTTTAATTTAATACGGTCTTTCAATATCTGGCATGTGAACGTTGGTCTGATATATAGCTACAATTTTTTTTATTTGAAATCTCATAAAACACACTTTTGTTGCTAATATTTGTATAATTTATAAATACATATTTTCTATCTTTGCGCACTCTTCGTTCTTTCTGGGATTTATTCAAGATATAACAAGGGGAAATACATATTTCGCCATTTGTCTTACTTCATACCTTTGTGAAACTACCTCTTCAATGTAAAAGTCATTTGAAAATTTAAACTTGGCTTAACTAAATATCATACTAAAAGTGTACTAACTTATTCTTATTTCTCTATTCTGCGTAACTTAACTTTTTATAAATTACTTTTAATCATAATAAAAAATAAGCTACGGAATTGTGCATAATATCAAAATTGTGGCACTTTTGATTATCCAAAAGCAGTCGGTCCCAATTACTTTGGATAAACAAGATTCTACTGTAAAGTATTTATATAATATACTATTGTATTCTCTCACTTCCCTCAATATTTATACGCGCATGTTACCATTCATTTGAATTATACATAAAACTAAAATATAAACTTAAAAAAAAATAGTAAAAATATTTTATTAATGGACCGAATAATCAAACTATTAACAAGGATTTTTAGTTACAAAACAGTTTCTTTTAACAAATACTGTAGACACAAATGAAATAATCTTAAATAAAAGCTATATGTAGCTAATTCTTTAATTATATGAAGAAGCACTGCATAATTAATTCTTTGTATTTTATTTTTATTATTTATATTTATTTACACTATTTAAACACAAAACCTATCCATCATCGCATAAAACGTAACGAAGACGATCAAAAAATAAAGCCAAGATATCTGATCCACCCTAACGTGCGTCGCAAATCCAGATTGGCTTATCTACAGCGGCGTTCGCTTTTCGCCAAGGCGTTGGCTCATAAAGCGCCAGTGCTCTGTATCTATGAGTGATTGTTTTCACGCCTACGGTTTAGGAGGAGATAGGTCCATAAGCTTTGACAGCGGCGACAGCGGCCTTTACTTTTTTTTTAGAATAGAGAGATACGACCATGATAATTATGCCCAAATAAAACATAACATTCAATAAAACTATTTGAATCTAAAATATAAATCTGGTTTTAAATGTTTTTCTTGACTTCCTGTAATTGGTAAGCTAGGTCTCGCCTTTTTTAGTCACGTACCGAGTTTTAACCGTGAAAATCCCGCAAATCCCTGAATAAAAGTTCGCAAGCCTACGCGTGGGGTACACAGTCTGCTTGATGCCAGCTCGGAAGTTGCTCGCGAGTCGTGACTATCCACTAAGTGTCAGTAAAATTGCAAACAAATAAAGAAAAAAAACCGCTTTTAAAAGTTAACTACTGGCTCATTTAAAGTTTTAAAATACTTGTTAAGTTAAAACAAAGACAAGAATATTTTTCTTACATTTAAAAAAATATTTTTACTGTAGTATCATGATTTGAGATAAGAAAAATCAGCTTATATTAATTATTGAATATGAGATCAAAAGAGCACACACACTTTTTTAAGTTTAAAAAAAATGCCATGTTTAATATATATCGCTAAATAGTTACATAAAGATACGTAAAATTGAAAGGTATACAAACTCTTACTTACAAAAAAATTGAATTTTCTACATTTCTTTTTTAGTAAGCTCGTCAATAAGTTTGTCAAAATTAAGACATGCAACAGTGTCGTATTCTACTAAAAGTGTTGCTAAGGAAAATAGTTCTTCTTGTGACGTAGTCGTCCTTAAATAGGTTTTCATTAATTTTAAACGGGAAAAGCTCTTTTCATCACTTGAAACAGTAATGGGAACAGTTAACAAAATCTTGTACACAATTTGAATGTTAGGAAAAGGGTTCTTGGTGCTATTTAAATAGTTAAGTTCTTTCCCTGGACTGTCAATATCATCTGCAATCATTTCTCGAAACACTTTTATTTCTACTAACAGCTCAGAACCATCGATATCTTACACTCATACTCGTCTTCAGATACAGTTAACTCCTGTTCAAGCTGCAGACAGTTTTCTTTTAACTCTTTGTCATTCAGTTCATTCAACTTTTTTTGACAGAACAGGAAGCCGAAAATTCTGGATTAGGTCTCAAATTGAGAGTGTCTCGCCCACCCTTGCTTATATGGCTTATATAAATCCTCGTCAGATAAAGTGGACAACAAAGTGAAAGTATTTACTAATATCCCCATGCAAAAACACTTAACGGGTTAAAAATTTGTGACGCAGCATTTTACTTTATAGCTATATTAATTTTAAATATGGGTCTTAAAAATAATTATATCAAATTTTGAGTGATGCCTTGCTGGGATTTTTAAAGATTTGATTTTAAATTCCATTACAGTTACTTTCGTTTTACTTTCTAAAGAAGATTTACGCATTTAAGCAATGCTTTTAATTATGAAAAACACTGTCAAATGTATCACACATTCACTGAGTCTATATAATGTATTCAAATGAATTTATTTCATCTTTTGCGTCACGCTGTCCAAAAGGGCAAGTAAAATTTACGTAAATATTTAGTTAGTGTCGTAGTAACCAACTAAGTGAAATGTATATGAAAATTTTGCTTGTCCTTTTGGATATCTTGACGCACAAGATAAATTAAATCATTGAAATAAATTCATTTGAATACATTATATAGACTCAGTGAAAGTGTGATATATTTGTCAGTGTATTTCATAATTAAAAGCGCTGCTTAAATGCGTGAATCTATATAAATAAAACAGAGTGTAAACTGTCCGTTAGTTGGTTGGTTAGTTAGTTAGTTTGTCTGCACCTCGCGTAGCTCCAAAACAGGTGATCGTAGACCTACCAAATTTTGTATAGAAATTTCAAGGACGGGTCCCGACATATCTCGAAGCGATTTTTTCGAAATTCGAATTATTTTAGGAGAAATCGATAAAAAACATGTCGCAAAATGCTCATTTTTGCTCCGACATTTCTCAATTGTGACCCCGCAGTGGAAAAGAGAGAATATAGCATATCTAGGTTGCCATATTTGGCAAGTTTATTCAGACTCTTGAACTAAAAATAAAAGAGTAAGGATTTTTTTTTGTTTAGATTATTTGTAAGGTTGTTTTTTAATTAAAATATCGTGTGCATGTGAAATCAGAACAGGAATGAAATGCTTTATACTCAAAAGAAAAACAGTATTTGGAAATTTCCCGAGACTAAAATGTGCAACTTTTTAATTTGGCAAAAAATAAAAGGGTTGATATGCGATTTTGAGAAGATGTGATTCTACCGCTTGGCGCAAGTTATCGTCTGCTTTTGCTACTAGGATTATGAATACACCTGTGAATAAGTTTTTGAAATTTTCATTCAGTTGGAATTGTGCATTTTTCTGCACAGCTTTTCTCCATCTATTTCTAAAGTATTACATCCAGAAAAAGGATGTTAGAAATATCAATTTTAATTTTGTGCAATCAAACTCTTGAATAATGATGTACTTTCCAACTTAATGAAATAAGAAACGAAAATAGGGAAGACGCATGGATTATAATACGCTTTTAATATATAGTACTGTAGTGCATATTTAAAATCTGAAAGTGTGTCAGATTTTCTTACATTTTTTCCCCTTTCCGTTTTTTTGATAAAGGCCAGTATATCCAGAAGCTCTTCAGAATTAATATAGGACGAAAATAATTTGTACCTTTTTGTAGGTTTTATCATTTAACTATCTAAATTTGGAACCAGGGGCGGCCCGACACGGTAAGCATCGCATCTGGGCGCCGACTTCGAAGGGGCGTCATTTCGAACTCAAAACTTAAGTAGAGCATAAAAGGGGGCGTCTTTTTTACATTAGCAGGGGCGCCATTTACCCTAGGGCCGCTCCTGTTTGTAACCATCTTAATTTTAAATTCCATTCAGAATCTGAGAGATTTCAGTGTCAAGGAAGCCGGTGAGGAAGAGGATTCTCTCCGAACAAGATTTATTAAGATGGCGAACCATCTGGTCGCCGGAGGCGGCTAGTCTTATTTATAAAATTAAACGAAATTAACTGTAATGGAATTTAAAAACAAATCTTTAAAATTCCAGCAGGGCGTGACTCAAAATTTGATATCATTATTTTTAAGACTTATATTTGAAATTCTTATAGCTATAAAGTAAAATGCTGCGTCAAAAATTTTCAACCCGTTAACGGTTTTTGCATGGGATATCATTACTTTTTAGGGGTATGGTCAGAAGATAATAAATTAGTTTCACGGGCGAATTTCAGAAGTTTGCTTGACACTAAGTTATGTAAATAAATATACAAATCTTTTTTCATGCAGTATCAGAGTATTTGATTAAACATGTCACAAGTTCTTTTATAACATGTAACAGAAAATTGACATGTTTTTGTTGGAATTTTATAATAAGAGGAATAATACTGATAATCAATAACTTTTTGAGTAATTTTCTATTTATAATTTGGGTCGAGTTCAGATTAGTATCCCTGCCGCCATCTTTGATTTTTCTTTCATTAATTTGCATTCAGTTTAATGCTAAACGTAAGTTAACTTTTTACTATAATTATATAACTATTAGGCCACATCAGTGGCCGAGCGCATAGTGCTGTGAATTGGGTGACGGAAGCTGCCTGATTCGAAACTAGGTTGCCTCCGCCGACATAATCGTTCGGAGTTTTCCGTGGTTTCCTCCGAAACAGCGTAAATACGGGTTAGGACCATTATTTTAGAATTATTTAGAAAGACCAAATATTTAGAAAGACCCCCCACGGAGGACACCCCACCTCTCGGCTTAGAACCTACGTGTAGCTAATCGGTTGTAATTCCAGAACAACAACAACAATATATAACTATTGGTTCTATTGTTTTTTAATGCATTGTGATTCATTAAATTGCAGTCAGTTTAACGATAACTGTATGTTAAGTTTCGTTAAAATTATTAAATTAATAATCTCGTTCTTAATTAATGATAATCTAGTTACTCGTTCTATTGTTTTAATGCAATGTAATCTGTTAATGCAATGTTTGCTTTCAGTTTAAAGCTATCTGTAAGTTAAATTTTTAACTATATTATGATACAAGTTTTTATCTAAGTTAATGATACATCTAAAAATAGTTAATTAAATTAATTAATGATTATAATCATTAATAAAATAGAAAATTACTCAAAAAATTATTGTTTATAATCGGTTTTATGTCGCTTTTTAGAAAACTAACTTCATACTATGTTTGCTTGTTTTTTTATCAGTTGATAAATTCATTTTTTAGAGAACGTTCAGAGGAACTACCAGTTTAAGAATTTGTTATTTTTAAATACAGAAGAATTTCTTAAATTTGGATTGCTGATTTACGGAATTTGAATTATCAAGACGAAATTAGACCTTAAAATAACAATAAATCAATATTCGAACGAAAATGTTTTAGATTTTATTAAAAATGTTTAAAAGAATAGCATCTTTCTAATGAGCAATTTCTCAGTAAATGTATTTTATTTTTAATACATTTTTCTATTTAAAAAAAAAGTAAGTCTGAATTGAATATTATCTGATAATTTATTGAATTTTTTATGTGCTGTAAAAATATCGACTACAGTGTGATAAATTGAAATACTACAACTATTCAAATATTAATTAATTTAATGCAAAAAATTAATTTCAGATTAATAGTTTCAAACCTTAAAACCAATGCTAACTAGATGTTAGCACAATCAAAAATATAAAGTTTCAACATTCTACGACCAATGGTTTTTGAGATATGCGAGTTATATAGATACGTACATACACACATACGTACAGACGGCATGGAAAAACTGGTCAAAATAGACTCGCCGTTAGTCAAAATGAGTTGCAGACGCATTTATATGAACGTGCATGCTAGCATACGATGAGATGCATCGAAAAATCCTTAAAAGTAAATTTAAAGGTATAGTCAAAATCGGTTTTTTCGTCGAAATTTGGTCCCTGAAAATTTTCGCGATCACATTACTTCCTTGTACGGAGTATAAGGAAGTAAAAAGAAACAGATTACGTGAAGCATAGAGTACTTTTAAAACCAAAGGGCGATATGGCAAACCAAGAGCCATCCCTTATCACGTTACTGAGCGAAGTGGCCGCTTCTTGATTTTTCTGATTACAACGGAGCTTTCCGTAGCAGCAACATTTGTCGGTGCTTGTTGCAACTACTTTTTTTAATTATTTCATTCTTCTGACCCCTTCTTGATTAGTAAATGTGCCGATTTCGGTTTCATTTGGGTTATTCCTTCACGTTAGAGGCAGCTCCAAATAGATATACTTATTTCATAAACTACTGGTATTTTCATTGAGACTTATATATTCATTGAATTTCAAACAAAATATATAAAGGCGTAAAATATAGCGTTTATGCAGACAATTCTCATACCTCGTAGACTTCAAATGAAATACTGTGCTCTGGAACGTCACAGGAAATTTCCGTCTCGTCAATATCCGTTATTTGTCATACCGTCGAAAGTGTTCTGGGTATGGGTATCTGGACTAAGTTATTTTCAAAGGAAGTGTGTTCTGGACATCGGATATTGACAGCGGTTTACAAGATTTTTCAGGGCATTACCGCGGGCTGCAAGGAAGGAAAATAGATAAAGAATGTTCTTGTTTTTAGTTTCTTCTTGTAAAAGCATATTTGATACATTTTTATCAGAAAATTTTGCGATAAAAATTTGCATTTTATTTATTTATTTTACTTAATGTTTGGTTTACTGAAATATATGTGAATGTGTGCTTCTAAGTATAATCTGGATTAAACATGCACATTACAGTGACGGCTCGTAGTTTCAGTTATTGATATTAAAGCAAATTGGTCTATTGTTTTAGTGTTTCGTAAAAATCAACAGTAGGTAAATATGGAGAAAAAGTCTACACTAAGAAGGAAAAGAACGGAAAAAACTAATTACATTATTTTTCACATAAATTGATATACTTTTAAATGCTGCCTTTATTTACCTGCGAACAATGCCGCAAATAGAGGCCCTACCGGGGGCAAACCTTGATTTTAGCACCCCCGTCTTTGGAAACATAACTGATTTGAAACGTCTCCCGGGCACGTACCCAGGTTTGCTCATCCCAAAATCGCAAAAGTAACGTTAACTGCCAATTATCATTTTGCAACAGTTAAAGATTACATTTTATATAATTGTATAAATTTTTACTTAAACTTTAAGTAGTGTAGTAATTTTTCACGCACTAATTTTTGAACTGAATATTAAACGTGATAAAATTTGAAACATCTTCTCGTGATCTAATTGCTGAGGTGGCTAGCCTGAGCCCAAATTTAGAATGCATCTTAACGGTGTATTTTGAAAAAAATCATGCGATTTTGGACCATAAGTACAGTAAAACTAATCATGTCAAGACATCAACTTTTTTGAAATGTATTTTTCGAAATTAAAAGCTGTATTAAATGCTGATATAAATGATAAACCTTTATCAATAATGAAACTTAAAAACAAAAATAAAATAAAGATATAAGCGAAATTTTTTTTGCCGAAAATGGAAGAAAAGAATAATAAATGCAAATTTTTCTGATTTTCAAACTGTAGAGTATGCTAATTTTGAGTTCGACTTTAAAAACGTCGCTTCAGCGGCAGCGAATGAAATTGGACTTTCAACTGAATAAAAGACAATGAAGACAAGGATGATCGGCATACAGTGACTGCTTTGTTTCGATGAGTACGATGTCTCAGCGAAGTCATTTAACCGATTCAGAAGCTTGGAGAGTTGTCGGTAGGTTAGAAGGGGGCCAAACTCAAGCCGAAGTAGCGCAAGCCATTGGAGTGTCACAAAGTGTGATTTCCAGGATCTGGAACCGGTTTTTGGCGACTGGAAGTGCAGGCCGAAGACCAGGGCAAGGTCTTAGACGGGCAACAACGCCCAATGAAGATCGTTATTTAGTGTTAACGGCTCGGAGACACCGGAATATGAACGCTACTCTTCTCCAACAACACCTTCGCTCGGCTACTGGCATCACGTTTTCAACTCAGACTGTCCGAAACCGGCTCCATGGTATAGGTCTGTATGCTCGCCGACCGATGGTATGTGTTCGACTAACATCAAGGCATCGTCGCGACCGCAAGGAGTGGGCAACAGAGCATGTGAACTGGAGGAGAAATGAATGGAGGAATGTTCTTTTTTCTGACGAGTCCCGTTTTTCAGTTCATACTGATAATAGGCGTATTTTCATCTGGAGGGACCGTGGCAGTAGGAATAATCCTGCGTTCGTGCACGAAAGTGTCAGCTTCGGCGGTGGGGGAGTGTTGGTGTATGGTAGGATCTCCATTGACGGGCGCACAGACCTCTACATCATTCGAGATGGACCTCAGACTGGCCGACGATATAGGGATGAGATCCTCAGACCTATTGTAGTCCCTTACGCTGCAGCAATCGGAGATGACTTCATTTTAATGGACGATAACTGCAGGCCACATCGTGCTAACCTGGTGGAGGATTTCCTTTTCGAGGAAGGAATCGTACGAATGGAATGGTCAGCGTGTTCTCCAGACATGAATCCAATAGAGCACGTTTGGGACGCTCTAGGAAGACGAGTTGCTGGCCGCCAACCACCCCCACAAACTCTCCAAGAACTGGAAAGAGCTCTTCTGGAAGAGTGGGACAGAATACCCCAACTCGTGATTAATAGACTCATTGGCTCCATGCCTCAAAGGTGTTCAACGTTGCTGGCCATCCGTGGAAACCATACCCCCTACTGAAAATGATTACCTTTGAAGAAAACACCTTTTCTTATTCTTTTTTTCTCATATGCACAAATTGTGTTTTTTTCCTTTTCTACACAAATGCGCAGTAAAATGCATTTTTTTCTGCCAAACATGTGTAATTTATTCTCATATAACCTACTACGTCTGTCGACCACGTATCAATCAGCTAAAAAAATTCCCAGCCACAAGATCCACCTAAAACCGTAATATCCTTTAACTGTTTTGAGCAGTGTATTTTAGAAGATGTAAATAAGAAAGTGAAAAAATGAATAATATGGTTGCCAGGTTTGGGGTTTTCGCCAGCATAAAAGCATTCAGGCCTTTGC
The DNA here is from genome assembly GCA_038373885.1 of Cheiracanthium punctorium. NCBI lineage: Eukaryota > Metazoa > Arthropoda > Arachnida > Araneae > Cheiracanthiidae > Cheiracanthium > Cheiracanthium punctorium. Next base: position 684,586 of record JAWZYV010004283.1, read on the forward strand.
AATAAAGCAAAGGAGTATACAGAATCGCTTAAAGTTCACAAACATGAAGTAGAATTGCACCAATTTTACGCCAAATTAAAAAGTATGTGAAACAAATAAGTCAAAGTGTGTTACACAAAGTTAACAGTTTCCTAATAGCAAATTATCTTAAATAACAGAATTTAAAATTACCGATTATTCGTTTTTCTAATACAGAATAGCCAATTGTAACAGATTTAAAAAACTTCATTTTGGAATCAGGTAGATCTGCCAAAAGGCTATCTCTCCAAGCAGGGTGAATCTAAACCGCATGTTTTCCAAAATGTTAGCACCCAGTATCTTGAAAATGAAAAATAATTCAAATGCAGATTATAGTAATGTCAGTTCAGTTCAGTTTGGGTAGTTGCCACCCGTAAAAATATTTGGTGACGTTAATTATGCTTTTATAGCTGTTTTAGTATAGCTTGGATACTTGCCAGCGCGGCGAGATGAAATATTTTGCGGTGTTAAGTACGCCCATCTGCAATGGATTATGCATATGGAATATATGGATAATTGTTTTCACGCAAACTTACATGAGCAATGATTATCGATTATGAGCATGTGTAAATCGCCAAATAATGAAAGTCGCCATTGGTGGAAAGATACCCTAGCTGTTCCGTAGTTTTTAGCAAAGAAAACATATGAATTGCTGTTTTTTTTTAGAGATAATTATTAACTATACGTATACGTAAGTCGCCGTATTATAAAAAATTGCCATGGGTGGCAAATACGCAAAGTGTCCCATAGGTTTTACATTACTAAAAATAATGTGAAGTTAAAATTTTTATGTTCCAAGGAACGTGCAAGAACCAAGCGACGTGTTGCTCAGTAACATTCTATCTGATCCAGTCTTTGGGTTTTATCCAGTTTTTGGGAAAATTAAGACTTTTTTACGCATAAGCCTTATTAAGGGCCGAATGCCTCATACAAAACGCAAGCGTAGCGAATCTAGTTGCCTTGTCCCTAGTATAATTACAAAATAGCAATTACACGATACCAATTTATTGTGGTACATTATCATGAATTATACAGGCGTCATCTAATAACCTTAACAATGGATTTCAGTACTTATTAATTTATGTGTATTAACTATAGATTTCTCGAATAAATAGTTGTATTTGAATAACGATTGAATAACAGTTTATGAAAATGTATCTCGTACCGTCGCGGCCCAATCCTTTTGAGCTTGGTTCTCATTAGAACACCAAAATTGAAGTAGCCATGGACCTTGGTCAGCGCTTGGACCTTTCGCATTCAGACAGCTTTAGGACGGTGTCCTAAAGGGAGCTGGTACGCGTAAAATATGTCGATTTGCTCCAGTGTCCTCCTAGTTCAAACGGATACCTCTGAGGGCTCTAATCCAGATATTGGTCTCACATCCGGAAATGTTTAAAAATTAGAAGATCCCCAGCTAAGTAAATCCTTTTCCTACTGGGGATTAATGGTATGGAAGTCGCTGCATTTGGCCCATTGTCGTCCTGCATGGAGGTTATGTCACTGGTCCGTGCATAGTCAGAGGACATTAGCTCTAACAACTTAATTCTATTCTAGGCTAATCTATAGAAGTGTTTTTAACGAAAAGCATTAACGAACTTACAAGTATTTAATTTTATTCCTTTCTTATAAGATCTATTAATATATAAAATTTGTCTAAAAAAATGTCATAATGTTTTGAATATCCACGAAAATGTGTCTAATCAACTTTTAGAATATACTTTCACGTATGTTCTCCATGTAGACACTTCCGCAACGAAAGCTTTTGAGCGAAATTTGAACTGTAATTTTAGTGTAATATAAGGAGTTGTATGCCTCCGTAATTGAAGAAGGCAAGATGAATATAAGTTGTAACAATATTTCTTTATATAATAACATCCCCAGTTAGTCATTAGTACAGTATAGCAAGTAAATTTATTATGTGAATATATTCCGCTAAAATTCAGTATTACATACATTATTATTTAATTATGTTTGCATACCAAAAATGTGGCTGTGCCCAAAGTGAGAAAGTCAACAGTTTTTAATATTTAATTTATGCTTGGTACCTGGCTAAATATCCTTTTATACTGACTAACTTTTAGGGAGATTTTAATTGCTTTTCTAACCTAAGTTTGATAATCTTATTTGAAAAGCAAAAAAATAATACATATAACACCAGTTATTTACATCATTCAGGAACTCATTAATGTCTAAATTTCCTATTTTCATTGAAATTCATCTCACAGAAATGAAAGCTATTATATATGAAATTCTAAGAGCCGTTAGTATAACAGGTATATTTCATTTGGATTAGAATATACTCTGAATGTGTTAATAGAAGTTCACTTTTATCTGGACTTAAATTGTAGGTTTTACAATACACTTTCCCACTGCAACTTCTCATTGTGAAGCAAATACCAGAACAAAAATCATTCACAAGTCTGTAGTTTTCACATTTAGGCGAGAACACCAAACTTAGCTGAGACTGAAAGATAGGAACTTCACAGGGTACTTGAGGGATTCTAAAATAATTTGAAGTATCTGTTGCTACACAAGCAAAAGAACTGATTTATGAAATAGCTTCAATGTAAATCATAACACGCGATCATAACAGTAGTAATTTTGAAGAGTCAGTAGTAAATTTATTTACTATTTGTTGCAAGTTTATGTATTTTTATTTTACTGTGGGGCTACTTGAAATTGAACTTTCAATATTTAGTCAAAGAACTCAAGAAATGCTTTCAGTTTCCGCTAAATGTAAAAGTGATAAACAGCTTGCTCAGAAAATGCGAAAAAGATATAACTCTGCTGGCGCACTCAGTGCTTTGTAATTTCGGATAAAACCAGCCCATATAATTTATTACTAGGCTATATAACCTCAGTACTTATTTCATGATTTAAACGAGATTTCTATAAAATATTTTTAACATCTATGCCCGTCAAAAAACATTTTGCCTTCCAATCGATAGGCAGTACTGAAAATTAATAAATAGTATCAGGCATAGAATAGGAAGTATTTCTTCATACTTTTCTTTTTGCACATACGTATTTATATTCGAGACATATTGCTAAAGCATGTCAAAATTTGTGTCCAGCTATCTTAGTCAAAAAGTAAAAGAAAGGGTCAACTCACATAATGATCTGCAAAAAAAAAAAAAAAAAAAATCGCTGACACTCTATAATTTACACAAGCTACCGCCGCATTGAAAATTCCTTTACTTTTTATTTTACACCCCTACCTTACCAAAATGCTTAGTTTTTCTTTCTTTTTTCATATCATTTGCTGTCTCACAAATGAAAGGGAAAAAAAAATTGTTTCCCACTAGAAAAATCCGCTAACATATTACGGTGGCTGGCATCTGGCAATACCCGCATCTTGCGGGCTGTTGGTTGATTCGTCTCCATGGCAACAGTTTCATCAGATTTGCAAGGCTCCCGATACCTGTGAGCGGAATTATTGTAAAGGGTAAGAGAAACTATTAGGTTGGAACCGTTACAGAACTCTTGCTCGTTTTACTTTCTTTCGTTCGAGTTTTGCTTCCTATTGGAACTAAATCGGTTAGAGAGAATAAGCATGCTGAACTGCGGGGTACTTTTAGTCTGTTAGATTCAAGCAAATAATTATTTGAGCGGTCAGTTTACCGGAATCCGACCGAAGGAAACCTTCTCTCTTCTGTGATTCGTGCTGTCTAAACACAAATAGCAGAGAAATTTAGTTCTTTTAGTTGCTACATTTAAATTAAAGACCCGTCCTTTTGACATGACTAGAGATTTTGGTGGAACTCGTTACAGACGTTATAAGCGATCAATAGAGTATATTAAGTATCAATAATTTAAATAGAAACGTAACAAGTCATATGCCTTATATAGATATAATTACCATTTTTCTGTGCTTCTGATATCGATACATTGTTAAACATGATAGGACATTTATTACATTTGTTGTGCGTGAAATAATATACAGAAACATTGACATGTTTTTCTAACTCCCATTTTTTTCCAATTTAATGTTTGGTAATAACAAAGATTTTGTCTTTCTTTTTTTTTTCCCAAATCTGAATTTTTCTCGTTCACCATTTGAAAAAATGTACTAGATTTGTTAAATTTTTCCTTAAGTTCTCTAGCGAATAATAATTAAAAATTCCATAAAAGCCAATCTTATTACAAATAAAAATGGAAAGCGTATTTTTATGTATTTATTTATTTATTTGAAAATGGCTCTAAACGCTTTGTAGCATTATGATGTAACTATTCACATGTAAATATGAAAAGATGCAGAACCGAGTTTTAAGAGGTTAAGGCTGCATCTTCATAAGCTGTAGACACAGCTTATGAGACACACTGCAATAAAGGCAAACTTAAGCTTGTTTTGATACTTTCCAAAACTACATATAAGCAGAGAACTGCATTGCAAAATTTGCTCAAGGGCAACGCACTTCAAAAACATCCCAATTTAAGTTTTTTTTCCATATCTGGAATACATTTAATTTTCCTTTCAGTAAATATTTCAGCTTGTGAAGGAACATAGTGCAAAATTTTTAATAAAAAATTGTCCTAGTAAGTTTTTGACACAATCAGATTGTTTTACAGCTATAATTAAAACAAAAGGAAAACCAACTTTAAATTACTTCACTATAACGACACCACTGGAGCTCAGATATCTGATTTTCCTGAGTATCGTTTATATGATCAAAAGCAATCCACAGATTATATGCAATTGCGTAATTTTATATGCAGTTATCTATTTCAGTTGTTTGTGATTTTTCTTAAATGAGCATAAAATTCCATATTTCTCTTTTGGATTCATATTTCAAACTGTTTTACATTTAATTCTCACTCTTTTTATCTTTATTTCTGTTTTTTCGAGATAACTACTGTGCATGAATATTATGTTCAGTTCTAGAACATAAAACAATGGACTTGAGAGAGATTCCCTATACGATGAAAGGAAATTGGTATATTGAAACAAACATGATTGAAATTAAACAGCTTTTGAAATAATTAATTACGTATTTTATACCATTAGCTTTGAAAAAGAAATCTATTTTTTTAAACGATAGAATATCTTTTATTCTTGTTCTACCTTCCACGAAATTTTAAAGAGAAAAATTGTGTTATAAATTGCACCGTATGTAATCGAGCGTACTTTTAAGTACTTTTTTTCTGCAAATAAGTGTATGTTTCTTTTTAAGTTTTTAAGTGCACATTTTCGTAGCTTTAGACTAAATTTTTGAGCTATTTTGCATACATAGTTTGTCACTTTTTAAGTTCATATAATCCACAGTCTACTCATATATATTGAGGGGTTCCGCTTTTTTTTTCTTTTCGGTTAGAGGTTATACAATCAGAAGTGGATCAAATCAGTGTAGGATCATCTCTAAGTTAACCCCATACCAATAACACTTATGATAATAAAACATGGAAGAGGTGCAGGTTGTAAAAAAAGTTTCACTGAACATACATAAAAAAAATTAACGAATCGAGAACCTGCTCCTTTTTACGAAGTCGGTTAAAAATATTACTAATTTAATCAACACACATTATTCTTGCGACCTCATAGCTGTTTTGAAAAGGTTTACCTCAGTCGATATATGCCCTTTGTTATTTTATTTTTAATCTGATGTGGACACTATATGATTTCTTTGCACCTCTATTAAGTATAAATATTTTCGGTGCATTTCATCTAAACTTATTTTATTTGAAAGATATGCAATACTGCAATACTGCTATAGTTTGGTGATTTCTAGTCAATTATTTGAGATATTGCCAAGCTGGGTTCCGTTTGAAAGATTTATTTTTATTACTTAATTTGGCGATATTTCACCAAAAGTCGAAGACCTTGAGATAGCCGAAAGCCATAGGCTTTAATGTATAAAGTCTTTTGGGTGTCCCTGTAAATAAATTACCCAGTCTATTGCAATCAAAAAAGAGATGCGCAATTATGTGTTACAATAGTTGTAAATAAAAAGTCTCAACATTTTACGATAAACAGTTTTAGAATTTTTGCGAAATGCGTAATTATTTTTGGCGCTAAAATTGGCTATAGCGGTTGACAAAGTCGGTGATAGTGGCGATATTTTGGGCATGATCGAAAAAAGGACTGACTACTAACATAATATAATAAAGATGTCAACATACTTTTGTGCACATATGGGCAACCACCGGCCCGCTCCGGCTATTGATCCGGCTCGAGGAACCTATCCAAATCTTATATAAAACCCATGTAAACATTCAAAATCCCGTTTAAATCCCATTATGCGATTCGCGACTTCGCTAACATCCTGAAGCGTGCAACTATCCAAAGGTTGCCCATACCTGCCTTAGTGTAGTGAAATTATTTTGGGTGTCCAGTAAACAAACTATCCAGTAGATTGGAACCAAAAAGAGAGGAGCACAACTAGATGTTACAGCAATCCTAAATATAAAATTTCAACCTTCCACGACTGATAGTTTTTGAGATATGGGAGTTAATACGTACTTACGTAGAAGCTACGAAGAAACTGGTCAAAATTGGATTGCACTTGCATATAAACGAACACACATATAAGCGTATGTTGAAATGTCTCTCAAAAGCTTTTTAGTAAGTTCAGAGATATTCAAAATTGATTGTTTTAGATCAAAATCTGCATACCGAAAATTTTTGTCCTCACCGTACTTTCTTTTATCTCGTACAAGGAAGTAATAAGAAAGATAAATTGCGCATCGATTATAAAACACTTTCCGGCCCGAAAGTTTTTTTTTTTTTTTTTTTTTTTTTTTTTCACGAAATTTGAAGATGTCTTGTCAAACTTAATAAGATTTCAGATATAACCTCAAAAATGCTGTATATCACCTTAAACATTGTTTTGAAAGACCCCGTAAAAGAAATTTAAATGTTATTTTTATCCTTTAAATGAGGAGTAAGCTGCTATAAATTTCTAATTATTGCATCGTGCTTCAAATGGATGCAGGTCTCTAAACTCTCATAAACCCTATGTGTTGGAAATCTTTCGAGATCTCCAACAAAAGCATTAAATGCTATACATAAGGTTTTCGATAGAGAGTATTGCGTGGTTTACTTCAACAACCTGAATAAAGTTTATTTTACTTGAAACAGATGAATCTCTCTAAAGTGTCCTTTAAACAGTGACTGCCCATAGAGTGGACGTAATGGACTTACTTTGGTGCTCTTGTAAAAGAGCTACAAATTCAATACACAGCATTTTAAATAGGGTAAATAATACAGTACATGGGAATAACATGTATAAATTTCGAGTAATCGATGCATATCTACGACAGATAGAACACGTACGTACAAACCTGAAGTTATAAACGCTGTTCAACTTTAATGGAATGTGTTAAATAATCTTCTTATCTATTATCTATTATATAAATGTGAAAGTTTGTCTGTTTGTTTGTTTGTTTGTTCGTCCGGGAACTCCTCCCACACCGTTGAACCGATCAGCTTGAAATTTTGCACATACACGTAAAACGACATAGAATAGTCCGTAGGCTGCTTTAAAATTCTGTAAATCCACCCGTTCCCCAATTTTTAACGATTTTTCGGAATTTTCAGGGTAGAAAGCTACTCAAATGTCCGATTTCAGCACATTCGTGAGCATGCGCCCAGACGGTGGGTCGCAGACCTACCGAATTTTGCATACGGCTTCACTAGGACTGATCCTAACATGCCTCGAAGTGATTTTTTTCGAAATTCAAATTAGAAAATGTTTTATTTTATGTTTTGTCCGATTTTAGCTATTTTTCTCGCTTAATACGCAATAACGCCGGTAATAACTCTCGCAAGAAAACGATATTTACATCATCGGATAGAGTAGAAAATTTTCTTTTAAAAACTGTTTGTTCGGACTGTGTAACATAATTTGCAGATTTTTGGGATTTTTTCAAATAAAATTAAATTTGACGCTGACTTTCGTAAAATATTTTTAAAACTGCTGCATCTTGAATTCTATCCGTCATAACTTTTTTATATTTTGTCAAACGACGGACCATATATTTCGCCCTCTTTTAAAAGAGAAACCAGAGGAAAATATAAATTAGAAGATTTTTTACGAATTTTTAAGTAAAGAAGGATTTTCATTTCAATAGTAGCTGCTTAAAAAATTCGGTATGATGTCTTGCGGTTTGGTTGTCTTGGAGACAGTAACGATGATTAAAATTGCCAGTTGAAAAAAATAAATAAAATTACTTTAAAATAACAGTTTTCGTGTGAAATGTGCGTCATTTTGAAGTCACCAGTTTAAAACACCTTTCGAAATTCAATCATAATAACGGACTCACAAGCAAAACATACGCCACGCACGAAATAATTCCATATTGTATATTACGTTGACAGAAAAAGAATTGAATGCTGTTTTTTCACCTGTGAATTATCCAGTATTATTTTCAATTGAGATTTTAAACTGGACACGTTTTCGAATCGCAGGAAATATATTGCGGTGTTAAACAGGACCTGATTATGAACAACAGAGCCCCCCAGGCATTGATAAATTTGGGTGCCCCCATCTATGAAATTTGTTTTATTTTTCATAAAATTTTGTTATAAAAAAAAAGAACAACATTTGAAATTGTTAACCATTTCGAGCCGGGGGCCCTGGGCAAAGTTCCGATTTGCTCGTGAGATAGTAGGGGTGCTAAATACGCCAAGCTGACAAGAATCATGCGTAAAAATGTATGGAGAGCTGATTTAGTGGCAACCATAAAGTGAAATGATTATCGTTTATGGTAATGCGTAAATTGCAAAGAATCACCAAAGAGTAAAAGACTACATTCGTGGCAAATATCTAAACCGTTTCTTTAAATTAAGCATTAACGGTTGCAAAACGAAAATATATCGTATTGGTATCAGTAAAAGATAGTATAAGTAATAGTAAGTAGATATGCTAAGGCAATATTGATCAAAGCACAATATACCGCATTAATAAATATTTCGTGAAACTAAGTCTTCTATTCATTTTTCAACAGCCGTATTACATCTCAGCTAACTAAACATTAAGTAATTCTACATCGCATTAATATATACCGCGGGAGTTTCAACAGAAAAGACTGTAACAGAACTTTCTTTTTTCTTGCAGATTCTGTTTTGTCACATTTTAGGAAAATGTTCTCTTCTTGCCTAGCGAAGAGCGGGTACACAACTATTTAATTATAAAATAAAACGGTTCTCCACATCATGTAGTATGTATCTAAGGTATTAATGGCATAACTTAAATCTAAAAAAGAGTATGATGTAGAAATGAGACATTTTGAAAATTAGGAATTTTCACTGCAAACCGTCACGCTTTTCTTTTCTAACTGCGAATGACACCGACATAGACGCACCCACGGAGGGGGCTATGGGGGCTAAAGCCCCCTAAAGGTGGAGAATTAGATGTGAAAAGCTTTGAAAATTGAAGATCGTTCGTAATAAATTAAAATATTTAATTTTTAAAACTTACCTTCCAATAATTTTTAAAATAATTTTTATTAAGAGACGTCAGTTTTTAAATAAATACTTACAGTTAGTGCAGGAAGTATAGTAAAACTAGGTTACAACATTACTGAATAGATGAGATAATTATTTATGACTCTATAACGACTTTTGTTGATAGTGTGCTTGCGTTCTATGGACAAGTGTTACAGAATATTTTGACGTTATATCAGAGTTATAACTGTAATCGAGGTTTCTATAACCGAGTTCATCTGTATTTGTAATCCCAGTCCACCTAAACTAAAATCCTGGGTGCGCCACTAGACACCGACATAGTTTTTTGCATCATAATATTAACAATGGTCTCAGATCAGCACTTATAGTGACTTTACAAATAACTAATAAGTAACTTTACGCCAAGAGTCAAATCATTTTGCTTATTTTTAGATTCCAAATCACTGGAATCAATTCAAACTATACATGTAAGAAAAAGCTTCGTTCCCTACCGTGCGGAGAACGGGCACGCAGCTAGTCTTATATATAATAAAATCCGAGAGTAAACATTGTATGTAGCTATGTAGGTAGGTTTGTGACCGCCGATTTTCTTGCACATCTCTCGATCGCACTGTGCCGAGACGGTTGGTCGCAGACCTACCGAATTTTGCATATGGCTTTACTAGGACGGATCCTAACACGCCTCGGAGTGATTTTTTCGAAATTCGAATTAGAAAATGTTTTATTTTATGTTTTGTCCGATTTTTAGCGATTTTTCTCGCATAATATGTAATAGCGACGGTAATTGCACTCGCAACAAAACTATGTTTGCATCATCGGATAGAGGAAAAAATTTTCTTTCGAAAAAGTTTCTTTTGACTATGTAACATATTTTGCCGATTTTTGAGAATTTTTAAAAAGAATTTATCTTTTGATGACGTTTGCATAAAATAATTTTAAAACTGTTGCATCTTTCATTCTATCTGTCATAACTTTTTTATATTTCGGCAAAAGACGGAACGGAGCATACAATTCGACCACTTTTAAAAGAAGAACGGAAGAAAATATAAATTAGGAGATTTTTTATGAATTTTTATGTAAAGAAGGATTTTGAATTCAGTAATAGCTGCTTCAAGATTTCAGTATGATATCTTCCACTTTGGTTGTCTTGGAAACAGTAACAATGAATAAAATTGCCAGTTGAAAAAATAAATAAAATTACTTTAAAATAAGAGTTTTTTCAAGTGAAATCTGCATCATTTTCAAGTAACGAGTTTAAAGCCCCTTTCGAAACTCAATATCAGAATAACAGATTCACAAGCAAGGCATACGCACCGTCGAAATAATTCCCTATTTTATATTACGTTGCTAGAAAAAGAATTGAATACTGTTTTTTTCAACAATGAATTATCCAGCATTATTTTCGATATAATTTTTAAACGGGATACGTTTTTGAATCGCTGGAAATATTTTACGGTGCTAAATACACCAATCTTACAAGAATTATGTATAAAAATGTATGGAGAGCTGTTTTAATGGCAGCCATAAAGTGAAATGATTATCGTTAATGCTTATGCGTAAATTGCAAACAATAAAAAAGACTACATTCATAGCAAATATCTAAACCGTTTCTTTAAATTAAGCATTAAAGATGGAAAAACGAAAATGTATTGGTATCAGTAAAAGATAGTATAAGTAATAGTTAGTAGATATACTAGGGCAATACTTATCAAAGCACAATACACTGCATCAATAAATACTTCGTAAAACTATTCGTTTCTATTCGTTTTTCAACAGCCGTCTTATTTCTACACAGAATATCACAGCTAACTAAACATTAAATAATTTTAAGTCGTGTTAATATATCCTGCAGTAGTTTCCACAGAAAAGACAGTGCCTGAACTTTTTTTTTCTTGGAGATTCTGTTTTGTCACAAGTAGTTATGGTCACATTTTAGGAAAATGTTCTCTTCTTGCCTTGCGAAGAGGAGGTACACAACTATTAATTATAAAATAAAACGGTTCTTCACATCATGTAGTATCTAAGGTATTAATGGTATAACTTAAATCTTAAAATGAGTATGATGTAGAAATGAGACATTTTGAAATAGAAATTTTTAGGAATCGTCAAGCTTTTCTTTTTCTGATCGCGAATGATAGGGACATAGTTTTTTGCGCCATAATATTAACAATCGTCTCAGGTCACTACTTATACTAACTTTACGAATAATTAACGAGTAACTTAATAACGAACTTAATTACGAATAATTAACGAACGCCAAGAGGCAAATCCTTTTGCTTATATTTAGATTCCAAATCCCTGGAATCATACATTTTTAGAAAGTGATTCCATCAACCTTTCAAGTTATTAGGCAAATTGGAGTGTATAGGCTGATTAATTTTATTTTTTACCAGCTATGCGAAAAATTCCAGAGCTGGGAGCCCAGAGCTGGGGTTGTCGCGAATTAATTGTTTCATCTGTTCTATCTGTGGTTTGCAGAGGAAGATGATAAATGCCAACGACTCTAATGCGAGAAATTTCATCTGGGAATCGTCCCAGAGTAGCTCAGTGGTAGAGCACCCGCACGTTATGCGGCAGTCCTGGGTTCGATTCCCAGCTCTGGAATTTTTCACATAGTTGGTAAAAAATAAAATTAATCAGCCTATACACTCCAACTTGCCTAATCCCTGGAATCAATTCGAACTATACATATAAGAAAAAGTTTCATTCCCTACCGTGCGGAGAACGGGCACGCTGCTAGTATATAATAAAAACCGAGAGTAAACATTGTATGTAGCTATGTAGGTAGGTTTGTGACCTCCGATCTTCTTGCGCGCGTCTCTCGATCGCATTGCGCCAAGACGGTTGGTCACAGACCTACCCAGTTTTGCATACGGCTTCACTAGGACAGATCCTAACACGCCTCGGAGCGATTTTTTCCAAATTCGAATTAGAAAATGTTTTATTTTATGTTTTGTCCGATTTTTAGCGATTTTTCTCGCTTAATACGTAATAACGCCGGTCATTACACTCGCAAGAAAACGAAATTTACATCATCGGATAGAGGAAAAAATTTTCTTTTAAAAACTGTTTGTTCGGACTGTGTAACATAATTTGAAGATTTTTGGGAATTTTTCAAATAAAATTAAATTTGACGCTGACTTTCGTAAAATATTTTTAAAACTGCTGCATCTTAAATTCTATCCGTCATAACTTTTTTATATTTTGTCAAATGACGGAGCATACATTTCGCCCTCTTTTAAAAGAAAAAGCAGAGGAAAATATAAATTAGGAGATTTTTTACGAATTGTTAAGTAAAGAAGGATTTTTATTTCAATCGCAGCAGCTTAAAATTTTCGGTATGATATCCTGCGGTTTGGTTGTCTTGGAGACAGTAACAATGATTAAAATTGCCAGTTGAAAAAAAATAAATAAAATTATTTAAAAATAATTAGTTTTCACATGTGAAATGTGCGCCACTTTGACGTCACGAGTTTAAAACCCCTTTCGAAACTCAATAGCTCGAAGACTCACGAGCAAAGCATACGCGATATAATACGTGAAATAATTCTATATTTTACTTTACGTTGCCAGAAAAATAATTGAATGCTGTTTTTTCACAAGTGAATTAACCAGCATTATTTTCAATTGAGATTTTAAACGGGACACGTTTTCGAATCGCAAGAAAGATTTTGCGGTGCTAAACAGGGCCTGATTATGGCAAACAGGGACCCCGGGCATTAATGAATTTGGGGGCCTCCATCTATGAAATTTGTTTTATTTTTCATAAAATATATGTTTATTTCAGAAGATATATGTTTATATCATCATAAAGAATATTTCAGAACAACATTTGAAACTGGGGGCCATTTCGAGCCGGAGGCACTGGGAAAAGTTCCGATTTGCCCGTGAGATACTAGGGCCCTGGTGCTAAATACGCCAATCTGACAATAATTAAGCATACAAATGTATGGAGAGCTGTTTTAGTGGCAACCATAAAGTGAAATGATTATCGTTTATACTAATGCATGAATTGCAAAAGTCACCAAAACTAAAAGACTACATTCGTGACAAATATCTAAGCCGTTTCTTTAAATTAAGTATTAACGACTGAAAAACGAAAATATATTGTATTGGTATCAGTAAAAGATAGTATAAGTAATAGTAGATATGCTGGGGCAATATTGATCAAAGCACAATCTACCGCATTAATAAATATTTCGTGAAACTAAGTCTTCTATTCATTTTTCAACAGCCGTATTACATCGCAGCTAACAAAACATTAAGTAATTCTACGTCGCGTTAATATATCCCGCGGTTGTTTCAACAGGAAAGACTGTCACACAACTTTTTTCTTGGAGATTTTTTTCTTGTCACAAGTAGTTATGATCGCGTTTTAGGAAAATGTTCTCTTCTTGCCTTGCGAAGAGCGGGTACACAACTATTTAATTATAAAATAAAACGGTTCTCCACATCATGTAGTATCTAAGGTATTAATGGCATAACTTAAATCTAAAAAAGAGTATGATGCAGAAATGAGACATTTTGAATATTAGGAATTTTCACTGCGAACCGTCACGCTTTTCTTTTCTAATTGCGAATGACACCGACATAGTTTTTTGCGTCATAATATTAACAATGGTCTCAGGTCAGTACTTATACTAACTTTACAAATAACTAATGAGTAACTTTACGCCAAGAGTCAAATCATTTTGCTTATTTTTAGATCCCAAATCACTGGAATCAATTGGAACTATACATGTAAGAAAAAGTTTCGTTCCCTACCGTGCGGAGAACCGGTACGCAGCTAGTATTATTATAACTATAAACACGTACAGAAATTCTAAAAATGCTATTTCTTTCCCTTTAGAGGGTGGAGTAAAGTTGGATAGTTATAAAATAAATAAAAAAAAGATTTAAAATTACTTTCTGCATTTTAAGCATTGTGTGAAAACATACATTATTACTTATTATCAAAAATTAAACGAAAATAAGCATTTTAAAATGAAACTCAACTTTTTAAAATGTTCACTTTTAACCTCTCCCTTTTTGCTAATGTGGAAGGAGGGAATGCTTACAGCTGTAAAATGGAGAAACCTTTATACCATCCGAAATGGTCCACATTATTTAATTTTGTACTTATGTGTGTACAAATTTTTTATTGTCTTAAAAATTATTTGGGAGGTTAACAAGTATTAAAATATCTTGTTGTTGTTGTTGCCGTGCCCATGGATAGACGACACTATTCATGGAAAGATGGGTGCCATTGCCCCCAAGGGGGTTGAACTTCTACTTGTTGGTCCCTAATTTTGAACCAATTCCAGATGAGGGACCAACCACCACCTGAAATTGGTACCCCCAGAGGTATCGTTTAACAACTTGGAGGACATTGGAACCACGACGGATTTTACGTGCACCAGCTCCCATTAGCGTACACGGATTAAAATATCTTATAACATTTAAATCAATAAAATTGCGCCCAATCTATTAACTTATAAATAACTATTCCCTTTGTTATCAAGAAGTACGTTTTTACATGTCAGAATTCCGTAACATATCCATAACAAAGGGGTAAAACAATCTAAATTTCATTGAATAGAAGGTACATAAATTTTAACAGTTTTTGATAATCACTGTACACCTTAGCACATTCTATTTAACAAAGTTGTTAAATACTTCTTCAATGTTAATTTGCTAAGGTTGTTCTGTGGATACCAGAGGCCAATTTGTTACTGCACACTAAGCCATATTAGTTTGGTATATAAGCTGGGTTTGATAGATTAAATTTTGTTGTGGGATTTATTGAATTGAGCCTGTATTAAATGTCAAGATTTTATAGCCAAGGTATATGGTACAAATACAGGGTGAGCATAAAGCCTTGCCCTGGTTATAAATATTTAATACAGAATAACCGTTTGACGTAATAATGTAATTTTTTTCCGTTACCCCCTGGGGTTTGATAGTGCGTGATTTCCTGGATGAAACGTTTCCGAATCGGTGGATTGGAAGGGATGGTCCAACGCCCTGGCCACCCCGCTCTCCAGACATCACTCCACTTGACATTTTTTTATGGGGCGATATGAAGGACAGAGTCCACGCCGCACCTGTTGCTGACGTCGACGAACTGAAGGCTAGAATACAAGCAGCTGTGGGTACTGTGACAGAAGACATGTTACGAAACACCTGGCAGGAAGTGGAATACCGCTTAGACATTCTCCGAGCTACCAAGGGGGCACACGTTCATGTTTACTAACATAAGTGGTCTTAAATAAAACTTGTAATACTAACCAATGTAACGGGAAAAAAATTACCTTATTATGTTAAACGGTTATTCTGTATTAAATTTTTATAATCAGGGCAAGACTTAATGCTCACCCTGTACTAGTTCACAATGCAACTATTGTTTGTACATTCTTGAAGCACATTTGAGCTTCGTGTATTTAAATGTTTGTTTAAATCTTTCACTACTAACCTTACCTGCCTAACATGAATCGTGTACTTGTAGGGGAACGGGATGACAGGGCGAAGTCTCAGACATTTTTAAACTAATGATTCTTTCAACTTTTTCTGCTTCACAATTATTAAACTGAGATATCGTTTTTAGTAAGCCTCTAATATGTTTTTTCTATTCTCGAAATTGCAAAGCAAGAAACAAACTGGAAAACGCAGCCACTGAGGCAATGAACAGTGCTTTCGAGGTCTATCTGGCCAATTTGAGTGCTTGAAGACATCGAATCAATTTAATTTTCCCAGCTGTACTTTGTTAAAATACTTAAAAACAGAAAAAAAAAGAAGGGGCAAACCTCGACCTCAGAACTAATAAATTTGCGGAAGAGCTGGAATTTGAACTCATTAGAAACTTAAAAACTATTGAAGTTGGGATTTTCTATTAAACAATAAAGAATTGTACAGTTAAGATTATCCGTTTGCTGAAAAAAAAAGGCATCGGTCAAATAGCAGGTGAAAATTGGGTCAATAGTTTCCTAAAAAGACATCCTCATTTTCTGTTTGCAAATCTGAAACATCAGTAGCAAGAAATATTACCTTTAACGAAGTAGCTGTAAATAATTTTAACCTTTTAGTAAATTAAAACTAAATACAGACCAAACTTATTTTCCTCGCATTTTCAGTACTTTTGTTTATTTTGTTCTTACCACCCCGTTTGGCAACGGGCATATGGTAAGACATGAGGCATGGCATAATTTTATGTTTTTGAGAAAAAGTATCATCCTACATGTGAATGAAAGAAGAAGAATTTACCCTAAGTTTTGAAAGCCTAAATTTATTTTTTGTTTCCATTTTTTAGAAACTTAGGAAAGCCGTGTACGATACATATCTACTAAGCCAGTTCAAACTTTATAACTTTTCTCGTTACCTAAATTGCAGGCATTGAGCAACATTTAGAAAAATAAAAAATATATACATATAAAATTGTATTCAAAATCTAGGTGGTCGTATTTCATTGGAATATGAAATTGGAAGTTAATGAATGCATTAGAAAAGTAGTCACAACTTTCAAAAGTTATGAAATATTCTTGCTTCTTCTCTTTCTGTTTCAGTACGTGTTTACAAAGAGGAATTTTTCTTGATTCGAGACTTTCCCAATCGTTAGAGTTTATTTTGGAAACAATTTTATTGAAAAATAAAAATATTTTTATCTTATGATTTCTGTAGTTCTGTATAAAAACTGTCTTTATTGCATAAATCTGATTTTCTTACTCTTTTATTTAAAATTTGTTAGTAAATGCTGTCAGTTATTAGAAAGTTAAAAATACGCAGTCATTAAGATTTAAAATTCAAGTAAATTTCTTCAACGTAAACTTTTATTTATAAATAAATTTTCATTTATAAATAAATGTTATCGAAGATTTGCAAACTCTTGAACTTTGTTGTAAAATTCCATAAAAACTTTCGAAGTTCGATGAAACGTAAATAAAAAATTGTTCGACGTGAACTTCGACGTTTTAGTTAACTTTCGATAAGTCCAAATCCCCCCCCCCGCTCCCCCTTAAGCAGATAGCTCTCGCACAGGTTTGCCTTCAAGAATAACCTCTAACCATTATTGGCAAGTCTTGTACGGACGATGAATGTTACATACACTACTTTCTATAAAAAGTATGCTGTGGTCCATTTCAGTAATATATCTCAAAGTAGATACAGATATTAGGTTGTAACGAAAGTTTCCCGCCACCGGAAATATCGTCAGCACACAGCTAGCGTTGGCGTATTTGCTCATATATTGTCAAACGATATTTGGCATTTAAAAGAAAGAGACTTACTTTATAACACTGTGTTCTGAAATCTGTAAAAAAATATAGTTATCATTAAGTACAAGGTGTCTCAAATGGAACTATCACTCTAGTGGATTAGAACCATCATTTACTTCCAGTTCTGTTGCAAAAAGTCAGCTACAGAATATCAATGAATTATGTGTACAGCTTTAAGTACTATTGTTTTATCATGTGACACTGTGCAGGTTTGGTACCGAAAGTTAAAAAACAAGGACTGTGACATCCAAGAAGTAGAGAGCTCTGGCTGGTCTACTGATGTTGATGAGGCCAGCCTGCGAGAACTTGTGGAAGAAGATAAGTAATTCACTACTCGACAGTTATCTAAAGAGTTAGAAGTTAATTTTTCTAGCAGATTTGGCTTAAAGCTTTCGTTACAACCTGATATTTTTATGGTAGATGGAGCGGAAAAGGACAACAAACGGATGGATAGACAAACTGCTGTAAATTCTCTTACATTTGTTAAAATGCGTTACCAAAGTTGTTAAACTTTTAGAAGAATTTTTTAACGTGTCCGTATCATTTCGGAAGTCCAGTAAAAACCCATAAATGTTATATGAACCATTTTTTTATACTGAAGATATTGTGGTCCATATCAATGACACATTCAAATTTTTAACCGATAACTTTGTTTTTACCGGAACTTAAGCTTATCGCAAACGACGGACAGCCAGACAGCCAAATTAACTGTAAGTCGGAAGTTTTAAACACTTTTAGTCTCTTCCGAACGTATTAATTAATGACTATTAAAAACAATTACTATATTAAGAAGTTATTCAAAGAGAGCATATTCTTCGCTGATTTTTTTCTTTTTTTGGGGGGAGTTCCTGTTAAAATATAAGTGCTACATAAGACATTTATGTTAGAAAATATAATGTGTTCCATATAAACTGCATATCTAATTTTTGCGTCTATGCGAGCATTTGTACGGGAGCAAGAACGCACATGTACAGACAAAATGAATTTGTAATGACTTTTCAAATTCGTTGAAAAGCGTTAAAAGGGGGCTCCTTCAAAAAATTCCTAGGCCAATTGCTTACTGAAAAATTACCAGTCTACCTAGCTTTAATTGTTAATTGGTCAATCAAAATTAATTTCTGATTAATGATCGAATAATCATTCATTGTAAGAAAATGAAAAAACAAACAATTCATTATCTTCAGGTGTAAAATGCTCAGTCAACAAGTGTGTAATTGTTAATTACATAATTTTAGACGTTAGTTCTTCGAACGATCATAGTTTGCCCAGAACTGTTAATTGTTATAGTAAACGGTTAACGATGAAGTTTGTTATATATACCAATTAAAGTAATAATTGCAATTAAATACATTGTAAACCATAATAAATGGATTTAATTGCAATTAATTTCAATTGCACACAGCATTAATAAATCAAAATAATTAAATTAATAGTAATTAATTTAGCTACGAATAAAATTTTAATCATTTTATCCTATATTTAAAAAACAATTGATAATGACTTGTAGGCAATGTATAACATTTCAGTCTTTTATCATAAAGTTTCAGAAATATGAAAATAAATAACTACTGACTATTCAATAACTCTTGAAGAGAAAAAATCACATCCCAAGATTACAGAGGCTGTACGCAATTTACGAAAAGGCGCATTGAATGTGTAAATTTGCAATACTTTTGCTATCACTGGAATTCATCCCTTACTAGTCCCGCAGTAGCCCAGTCAAGAAGCGGCCCCGACCTTTGTGCGCATTTGGGAGTTGACATCCCCTCTCCGCTTGACAGCTGTGGGACCGATTACGCTAATGGGAGCTGGCCCACGTAAAATCTGTATTACAAACACACACAAACACACAGACCTTACTAACTTTGTTTAAACGTATCTCTTATCCTATTATCATAAAAGGCTGAAATTTTGTCCATCCTCTAATTAATGTATGGGGCATATTTTATGGATTGTGAATTTCTTTGTACAGAAGCCAAGTAAAAAGTTTACATTTTGTATTTATTTAGATTTAATTTGAGGAAAGTTTTAATTGATACCATAAAAGCCTCTGAATTTTTTACGTAACTTTTGCCGAACATGGCACTGAACATGGTAGACTGCTGAAGTATGAAGGTCCCGCGTTCGGTCCCGACGAGCGGCTGTAGATTTAACGGTCTGGAGTTTGGGGCGGTTTTATCCAGATGTAACGTAAATACACGTTAGAACTCTTTAAGAAATCCTCCGCTTAAAGCACTAAACCCGTTGGCAGATGCCCTCCTGTAGGCTTACTATAACACACACACATACACGTAAATTTGTAATTTGTTATATACGTCTATGATCGATGTTTAAAGTATAAAAGGCTAGATTAGTGTTTTTGGGACACCCTGAATGCTTTCTCCTAAACCATGGGTCATAGAAGGTCATTTTTAAAAGTCGGTGCCATTTGCTATCCGCATGTAAAATATTTCTTTTTAAAAGGTATAATAAACTTTAAACGATTTTTCTTTTCATCTTGCTTTTTATCAGACAATTTACAGTACGGAAACAATAGATTAAAAAACACACTATTCAATAATTAAGAAATATCTGATGTGGAACACATACGACTTCCTTGCACGTCTATTAAATCAAAAATATTTTTTGCGCACTTCATCTAAACTTATGATGTTTGAAAAAGATAAAATATCAGTAACAGTAAGGTTTAGCGATTTCTAGCCAAATATTTCGATTTCTCCAAGATGAGTTCAGTTTGAAAGATTTCCTTCTGACACTTTATTTCGCGATATTTCATCAAAAACCGAAATGCTTGAGATAGTTTGCGAGATTTTGGGGATAGCCAAAGTAGTCAATCATCACAGACTTTCAATGAACTGAATGCATCCATACACCTTAACCCATTCGTGCCTGGATATTTTTGAGACTTTCTTCGATTTTTGCTAACACAAGAGGTAATTGATAAATTTCTGATGTCAGCTTTTTGAGCAAGGGATGATTTCATTTAAAATCATTATGTATTAAAATTGAAATGTCAACATCCTACTTAGCCATATTAAAATATTTTGTGGAATTGAGGTTCAATACTCGAGAATAAAGCCTAGGAAAAATAAATAACTTTTTTCGACTGATAGCGAAAATGCCGTCCCAAAAAAGGGACGCTAGGCATAAATGGGTTAATGTATTTAAAGTCATTTGGCTGACCCTGTGAATAAATTCCCAGTAGATTGCAGTCAAAAAAAGATATTGCAAACAGTTAGATGTTACAATAGTTCTAAATACAAAGTTCAAAATTCTACGGGTTAAAGTTTTAGAGTTATACCAAATACGAAATAATTTTTGGCACCAAATTTGGCGACATTTCGGCGAATCTCGCCATGGTCGACGACATATGGCGAACTTTTAAGCATGGACCAAACAATGACTGACTATCGCCAAATTTTGCGATATTTCGCCAAAACTCACCAAGGAACGATAAAAAATGGCGATATTTTGGACATGGACCAAATGACTGACTATCGTCAAATTTGGCGATATTTTGGTAAATCTCGCCAAGGTGGACGAAAGACGGTGAGATTTTGGGCATGGACTAAACAATGACTGTATACAGTTGTATTATATTGAAGATGTCCATAGACATTAAAGTATTGAAATTCTTTACGGTGGTCCTGCAAATAAACTCTCCAGTAGATTGGAACCAAAAATCTAGATGCAGAACTAGATGTTACAACAATCTTATATATGAAATTTCAACATTCTACGACTAATAGTTTTTGATATTTGAGAGTTAAATGAAAGGGATGAATGCCCCTAAAATTGCCTTTGACGGTAATGTAATGGAAATCTTTTGAGTGTTCCTGTAGCAGAACTATAAATGATAACGACACTTCTTTTAATGGAGAAATTCATTTTGTAACTCTTAACAGCATATATCACTTCTGAGTCGTTTAAAAAAGCCCAATACCTCTAAAATACGCTTTAATGAATTTCGGCCCATAGAGCGTAATGTATTTCGAATCCTTTGGGCGGTCCTATAGATAAACTATCTAGTCGAATGGAACCGAAAGGAGAGGTGCACAACTAGATGTTTCAACAATCCTAAATACAAAGTTTCAACGTTCTACGCCTAATAGTTTTTGAGATATGCGAGTTTAATGAATTTCGGCCCATAGAGCGTAATGTATTTCGAATTTTTCGGGCGGTCCTGTATATAAACTATCCAGTCGATTGAGACCAAAAGGGGAGGTGCACAACTAGATCATAGAACAATCTTAAATATAAAATTTCAACATTCTACGACCAATAGTTTTTGAGATATACGAGCTACATACATACATACATACGTACTTACGTACACACGTACGGAAATGGAAAAGGCATGGCATGAAGGGCATGGAAAAACTCGCCAAAATAGACTCGCCGCTGATCAAATGAGTTGCAGACGCGTTTATATGATCGTGCATGCTAGCTTAAGATCAGATGCTAAAAAAATTCTTACAAGTAAATTTAGAGCTAGTCAAAACCGGTTTTTTCGTCGAAATTTGGCCCCCGAAATTTTTCGGGATCACATTACTTCCTTGTACGGAGAAATAAATAAAAGAAAAAATGCATGAATAATACTAAGTTTGTTCGGAAACACAGTATGTTTTATATTATGGGAAAAAAAATACTACTTATTTTTTTGAATTATAATTTTGCTTCTTAAATTTCCAAATGAATCAGAAACATACTCTCAGAGGAAAAATTTTTTTTCACTAGAGGCTGTATTTTTCTTTCAATGAGCTGTAGACATAAATCGAAATACCAAATTGAACTTTCATACAGTCCCTCTTTTATTACATTTAGAAAACTTCTCCCTTGCCTATAAGAAAGAAAACAGAAAAAGTTCCACTCTTGCGAGTTAAATATTCTCTGAGATATCTCAAGCTGGAAAATTTTAGCAGCGGTTTCCAAATACTGAAGTGTGAAAAGAAAATGTAATTGTGTTTCAAATGACGTTTATTAGTGTTTGCCGCTATTTGACAGCTACATTTCGCTTTTGTTAGGCCTATTTTAATTAGAATTGATTTTCTAATATATGTTTGGCAATTTCTAGTGAAAGTAACGTCAATGGCTTTTTCCAATATCAAGCAAATTGAAAGATGCCTGAATCTCGACCGATTGACTGACATTATTTGATATTTAGGATTGTTCTATGATCTAGTTGTGCACCTCCCCTTTTTGGTCGTAATCGAATGTATAGTTTATGTACAGGACCGCCCAAAAGATTCGAAATACATTACGCTCTATGGGCCGAATTCATTAAACTCGCCTAACTCAAAAACTATTAGGCGTAGAATGTCGAAACTTCATATTTTGGATAATTGTAACATCTGGTTGTGCACTTCCCCTTTTGGTTCCATTCGACTGGATAGTTTATCTACAGGACCGCCCAAAACATTCGAAATACATTACGCTCAATGGGCCGAAATTCATTAAATTCGCATATCTCAAAAACTATTAGGCGTAGAATGTTGAAACTTTATATTTAGGATTGTTGTAACATCTAGTTGTGCATCTCCCCTTTCGGTTCCATTCGACTGGATAGTTTATCTACAGAACCGCCTAAAAGATTCGAAATACATTACGCTCTATTGGCCGAAATTCATCAAAGCGTTTTTTAGAGACATTGGGCTATTTCAAACGACTTAGAAGTGATATATGCTGTAAATAGTTAGAAAATGAATTTCTCCATTAAAAAAAGTGTCTTTATCATTTACAGTTCTGCTACAGGAACACTCAAAAGATTTCCAATACATTACGGTCAATGGCAATTTTAGGGGCATTCATCCATTTCAAGCACAATACCGTCCTACCACATAAGTTAGGTAATGGCCCGACCACGGTCACGTGCCTCCCTCAAGAACTATGCCAAAAGTCGCCAAGCTTGGCGACTTTTGGTGTACGTGTGTGCATATTTAACTCTCAAATCTCAAAAACTATTATGAAATTTCATATATAAGATTGTTGTAACATCTAGTTGTTCATCTCGATTTTTGGTTCCAATCTACTGGATAGTTTATTTACAAGACCACCGAAAAGAATTTCAGTACTTTAATGTCTATGGACATCTTCAATATAACACAATTGTAGACAGTCATTGTTTGGTACATGCCCAAAATCTCGCCCTCTGTCCTCGACCTTGGCGAGTTTTGCCGAAATGTCGCCAAATTTGGGGATAATCTGTCATTGTTGGTCCATGCTTAAAATCTCGCCAAATGTCGTCCACATTGACGAGTTTCGCCGAAATGTCACCAAATTTGGCGCCAAAAATTATTTCGTATTTTGTATAACTCTAAAACTTTAACCCGTAGAATTTTGAACTTTTGTATTTAGAACTATTGTAACATCTAACTGTTTGCAATATCTTTTTTTGACTGCAATGGACTGGGAATTTATTAACAGGGTGAGCCAAATGACTTTAAATACATTAAGGTGTATGGATGCATTCAATTCATTGAAAGTCTGTGGTAAATGAATACTTTGGCTATCACCAAAATCTCGCAAACTATCTCAAGTTTGTCGGCTTTTGGTGAAATATCGCCAAATAAAGTGTCAGAATAAAGGAAATCTTTCAAATTGAACTCAGCTTGGCGATATCGAAATATTTGGCTAGAAATCGCTAAACCTTACTATTATTGATATTTTATCTCTTTCAAACAAATAAGTTTAGAGGAAGTGCGTAGAAAACATTTTTGATTTAATAGACGTGCAAGGAAGTCATGTGTTGGACACATCAGATTTTTTTTTTAATACCTTTCACTGAAGATTCAAAAAAGCAACTTTTATTATTCACCAGTTTATTAAGTTTTGATATTTATTGTTTGTTATATGATAACTTTTATCCAGTGGCTTCGTTTGACAGAAAACAGTTGATATATGCATCTTTAGAAATTTATTTGAATCCAATAACATAATTATATAAATAAGCAATTCTTATACTTGACCTAAAATACAAGATATTTCATACCATTTACGAATTCGTGGATGTTAGTAGCATCAATATTATGTAAGGCCTTCAACTCTTCCACAGACTGAAATTGTTTGTCGTTGGCATATACAGCTCTACAAGCAGAGAGTGATCATAGGTGGACGGGGCCCCGGGGCAAGAGGTTATTTTGGGGCCTCTATACTATCACAAGCATTTAACTTATTTTTGTTTGCTGTTGCATTTTCCCGACATAAAAATAAAACATTTTTAAAGAATACTAAAATTAAATTAAAAATTACCTATTTATTTATACTTATTTGGAACAAGACTATGTATTTAAAAGCGATTTTAATATTTTTTTAGTCCGTTTGTATTATTAGCGCATTCAAGGAATGCGCTTATTCAAAGAATGACAATTACGAGGTACGGGGGCAAAGTTTCTCACGACAAAAAATTTTCTTGATACACCTAAAAGTTCAAAATTTTCTTTTCTTCATCATGAAATAAAAAATGTTAACTAATGGATATTTTGTGATGAGCACATATATGGCCATACCAAACGTTTTCAAAAACTCTTAACTTCTTGTTTATTGATTCATGAGTCTTAAAGACCATTGAATTGGAAGAACAGAAAATAAATCTGTAGGTCCATTTATTGTTAAAAATTATGCGATAGATATTACAAAGGAAATTTAGTTGCAAAAAAATTATTATTGCAGTGTATATGAGAATATGTAATAAATCATTATAACAATAAATCGGGAGATTTGGGGGGCCCTTATTTTTCCGGGGCCCCGGGCTATTGTCCCGCATGCCCGTGTGATAATCAGGCTCTGTCTATAAGGGAACCCCCAAACAGTTTTGGGGGGATGAATATCAGAGGAAAGGGTAGACTATTCCATAACATGCATCTCATCTCCAACAAGTTTTCTAGGGGAATTTCACACTCGAATGGGCCATTGTCCTTCTTCAACACTTAAATGCACGAATTTTAAGGACTTTCGCTCGATAGCCACGAGTGTAAGTTAAATTTCCTGTTTCAGTTTTGTGAATAACTACTTAATTTAAAAAAAAACACCGCAGTTTGAAAGAAATATGTGAAATGTTTATTATTACAAATATGAACCATTTACTAATAAAAACTATATGTTATATGTGAAATTGACCTAAGATTGGCTTCTGCTCTAATCCGGCGGTGAAAAATACGTTGCAGATATGCATCGCTTTGAATTTAAGTATTAAAATTCAAGTTAGGCTCTTGGAAAATGGCAGAAAGTGGGTTTGTTTTATTTGTAACATATGGATGCGAAAATAGGAAATTAGACTCTTAAAAGTGTGCCCCTGAATTAATAGGCTCGTTTTGAACTTTTGCGCCCCTGAAATTTAATTTCATTTTTAGTACTAGATGAGAGGTACGTTGGCAATGTGTCTCTCGTGTTAAATCAGCATAAGGTACAATCCGCTTGTGTCTTACACTGCCGCTTCACCTTTGTAGCTGTTAAAGAATTTACCTATAACTTGTCTTAGCTTGAAACGTTTTCAGTATAGCCCTGCACCAGCATTTCTAATGGCATCCACAGCAGAACCATCAGTGTAACCAATTTGATGAGGGGTAACGCTCATCAATAGTACCCAGGGCAGCCATCTTTATTTCAAAATCAGTGGAAATACTCTTACTTGCAGGAAGTATTAGGTAAAGACGATAAACAACTTCATAGATATGAAAGATAGGACTAAATGAAGGTTCTCTATCTCAAGCTGGAATATTAAAACTATCAAACAGTTCGTTAATCACACTCAAAAAGTTTTACTGAATTTTTAATCTAGGCTGAGCTGGTGTGAAAGTTCTCCAAAAACCATCAGTTATCGGAAGCCTATCGCGAAATATTCTGAAATGCTGTACTTTACGCGACGATCATGCCGCTACCACCATGACGTAAACGCGATTCTGTATTTATCTATAGTTTCCAGAAAAACGCCTTCGTATTTACCTATAGTTTCGAGACAAACGCTCTGTATTTACCTATAGTTTCGAGAAAAAAAGTTTTGTTTATTTAATAGCTTACGTACACACGCGAAACACAATGGTCGATTTACTCTTCGGATTTTAGATTAAAGATTTGGGGCTTTGGCATGTTACACATTAGAGACCTCAAAAATGCATTTAGGTGAAAATCGCCAAATTTGCAGATTCATGTTTTCGGCATGGTGGTAGTGATAATCGAAAATTTTATTTTTAAATTTAAGGGTGAAAAGTCTAATTTTATCTTTAATAATAATTATTATTGTTATAGTTAAAATAATATTTGAATTAATTTTTTCGAATGCGAAAACATTTTTTTTCTGGTTTTGTGGAAGATTACTTATCAAATTTTATTGATCCTACTTATTTTGGTAATAATAATAGTAACAATAATTTATATTATTATTATTATGATAATCACGAAGGTTCTAGCTCAAGAACGAGAACAAACACTAAAATTTTTACTGAAAATCTCATCATAATGCCTATATTGACAGTTAAATAAGTAAATAAATACCAGATTAACGCTTAAATAATTTAATACCATCAAATTTCTTTTTACATCTGACTTCTTAATTAATCGACTTACTTCTGGAAGAGCTGGGAGAGTTGAGAGATTTCAGGCATGATGAAATTCAATCTTCTCAAAGTTAAGAAAACAAAGCTTGAACTAATTTCTTTACCGCTCCCATAATTTTGATAACAAAAGAACACCGTAATTAATATTCTGGCAAAGACTTTGCGATATGTTGAATATACTTAAGGGCTTAGTTCCAGTGAAATTTTTCCTTAGCCATGACGTGCGGGTTTGAGATGTTGAGTTGAACGTAATTCTTCCTTCTTTTAAACTTTAATGGTATTTAGTAATAAACAAAGTAAGAGGGAATGAACTCCACGTTATTTCCCATCTTGCCTTTTCTGAAGTGAACCTTAAGTAATTTTATGTAATTAACAAACCTCAGAATTGTGGCTGTGTATCGAAGACAAACATGTCTATTAAATGTGAGCCATTCTCAAAAATACAAAATCATGCCAGTTCTATTCGCTAAAATTCGGATTCTTTTTCTTTTGCTATTGGTATAGTACTGTGATAAAACCTACTAACAGGCATTACGGATCTCTTTGTAAAATGGAGTAAGCTTAGAATTTTAACGGCTTAGAATTTTACGTTCTTAAATGCAAATTCAAGAAAAATGGAAATAGATGAGTTGCTCTAACAGTAGAAGTGAACATAAAAATAGTAAAGCTTCAGACATTTTACATTATTGAAGCAATTTCAAAGTTCTGCCACCCATGCGCTTTTTAAAATTGTTTTATAAAAATTTTCGTGAAAAGGGATCTTTACTTAAAAAATTCTTAAAAATTCTGTAAATTATGTTACATATTTAGAAAAAAAACTATTTTTAGAAGAAAATTTTCTCTATCCCATGATACAAATGCCGTTATTACGCATTAAGTGAGAAAAAAGTGCAAAAAATCGCATAAAACAAAATAAAAAATTCCTTGTTCGAATTTGAAAAAATCGCTTCTAGGTGCATAACTTCATGTTTAAAACTTCCTGCGTACCGAATTCGGCAATTCTAAGTATAGCCGTTTGTCTGTAACTCCGCCGACAGACAGACAGACATCTTTTTTTATAATAAGTAAAGATAACTAAAGGTATAGAATTTTCGTTTTCACGAAATAGATGCGAATTTATACGAAATTTCCTGATAATTGCGAATCGATGCGAAGTTTTCTTTGCGAATAGATGAGAAATATAAGCAATTTGTGAATAGACGCCAATTTATACGAAAATTTCTTATTTTTGTAAATAGGTGAAAAACATAACTTTTTTTTAGAATCTTTAACACATTAACTGTAGATTTAAAGCTTCATAATCTCAGATGTGCCCGAAATTAATTAAATTAATAAACGAGTGAAAAGATTCAAATTAAAAATTTGGCCACCATTTGCGGAACGAATTACAAGTCTCGAAGGCAATTTTCGAAAGATTTAATTTTATTTGATTCGTGGAATATCTACTCGAGAGATCTAGGCCGAAAGTGGAGTTGCTCTCCGTGGGAGTCTTTCTAAGGAGTCTTAACCAGTTTTTATGCGAAGTTTCGGAGAAAGCGACGAAAAACTCCGAACGGCTAGGGCGGCGGACGCGACCTAGGTTTGAACCGGTGTCGTCTTATTTCCGACCGGGGCTGAAATCATCCCACTTCCGACCGCTTCTGTTTAAAAGCAGGTGCCTTGCATGATTGATAGGATGGGACCGTCGAATTTGCGACAGTTTTAAGTTTCATGCTCATTACACTTTAGTATCATCACACATGTTCATTTAAAAAGTGCTCTAAAAGGTGCACTTATTTAGCAACGAGAGAACCCCAAAACGTTCAAAGAATAAATCTATTGTATAATAGATCATTTTTAGATTTAAAATTAAATTTATTAAAAGGTCTTAAGTAGTAATAAGCAAAAACTTTCAGATTTTAATTTAAATACGACAGATTCTTAAATAACATCATATCTGCCTAGTTGTATGATTTTTTTTTTTTATGCAGAAATTTGTATTGTTTGGATTGTACTAATGTTAAAGGAAATCATAAGAATTTTTATTGAAAACCTACAGACTGTAGATTTCTGAAAATATTGAATATATTTAAGGTTTTATATATTTTCAAGGTCATTAAATTTCTACAATTTTTTCTACTTCTCATCAGTTACTTCTGCCGTTTGTTTATCAACTTTTTTGGCTGGAAAAACTTCTATAAATGTATTATGCTTCAGCATTCTAATTTCAACCGTTTTTTCCATCCCCTTTAAGAATAAATATTTTACCTTCAGCATTATTTTATTAAAGACTCCCACCAGTGGCATAGCCAAGGAGGGATAGGGGGTTACCCCCCCCCCCAATGAGGAATTTTTTGCCATACAAAATGTATAGTAGTAGGTAAATGTATTACCTAAATGTTTTTATAGACATAAATGAAGGTCAAATACATAACTGTGGTTTTTATGCTGGAAAATATTTTTTCGACTTTTTCTGCTTCAAAACGAGGGTGCGACTATTATGCGAGGTGTTACGCGAGTAAACACGGTAAGTATGCCTAATAGTTATTTTTCTGATAATTGTTTTCTAGAAATTATAGTTTCCTATATTGTTACTTTTTTCGTTGTCTTATGTATTTGAAATTGCTGAAATTATATTACTTAAGTTTTCTTACGGAAATCACTAAATGAAAGTTTTCCTTTTAGAAATACATACATGTATTTTACTGCCGAAATATTTAGTGTAATTTTTAGTCATAATTTAATTTAAAATAGGAAACAGAAGGAAAAAATCAGTTTTTCTATTACAGTAAAACGCAACACCTTAAAAGCCTTCAGAAAAAAAATATGTTGCAGCACTGATCTTGGTACTTAATATGTACACTTAAGGACATAGAACATCTCGAAGAGTAAAGAGAGGCATTTCTTGCAAAAGATTTAACATGCGTTTTATTTCAAAATAGAGATAGAAATGAAATATTTTGTATGTTGTATGTACCAGTAGCGTAGCCAGAATATGTTTAGGGGGGGGGGGGCGGCTGGGTATCAAATTTAAAGCTGAAGTGCAATTGTAAGCTAAATATCAAATTGTAAGCTAATTAAAGGGTCCCATGTGGGTATTTGAACACGGAGCATATTTTCGCATTATCCATTTTGTTATAACTCGCCCTTTGATGTCACTTTATCGATACGATAACACGATAGATAATACGATGATACTTTATAATACGATAGATACGATAGATAATACGATAGATACTTTAATTCTCCACTAGATGGCGATGCAGCGTATCTTGACCATTAAACTGTTTGCTATGAAAATTGGTACACATAGATATTTGAACATGAGAATATTTTAATGTTATCAATTTTGCAATAACTTTGACAGTAGATTGCGCTGCGCCAAATCATTTTCTTCACCGTTCAAACGATCGCCATGAAATTCTATATGGATGATTATTGAACACCAGGCGCGTAGTCAAAACAATGTTTTTTTTTTGGGGGGGGGATATACGCCTGGACAATTTTTCGGGGGCGGAGGGAATATGAACTTATATGTGTATAAATAGCCTGAATTTCATCACTAATCCAAAAATTTCGGAGGGGGGATATATCCCGATATCCCCCGCACTGGCTACGCCCCTGTTGAACACAGATAATATTTATGCGATATTCATTTTACTAAATCTATTTATTATGATAAATAGTAATTAAAACAAACCGTAATGTAAAAAAAAAAAATCATTCATTCCTGTGCGAAGACCGCAGTGGCGGATTAATGCAAGTTTGTCGGTGGAGGCGGTTAGTTAGAAGATTCACATATGCATCCATTTTTATGGAAGTAAAATAGGATCTTTTACATTAATTTCTTGTTTCTCGGTGGGGGCGGTCGACCCCTCCCCCCCTTTAATCCGCCCTTGGAAGACAGGGGCCTTCAGCTAGATAATAATAATAATAAAAAAAGGACTACTCTATTTCAGCTCAAAACAGACAATTGAATGTAAGTTGTCATATTATTTTTATTATCACGACCGTTTAGTTTTTTGCTTTATTAATCTATGAAAGAACAGAGAAGCAGCATAATAAAATCTTATGACAAAACATTGCCATTTAAACTACAAATAGTCTTATAGTTTATTTTATTCTTTTATTAACAAATGCATGTATCAAATAAAAGAAATGATCATTCCAGAATCAAAATACGTTTGCAAAAGAAATAAGATATATTTTTTTTTAAATAGTTTTGCTGAGATCTTGAAGGAATGTCGTATTTTCTTAATAAGCTATTGACTTTCCAATATATACATTGCTTTACTTTTCTCCCTAGTGGTGTCAAATTGTTTCTCTTTACATGGTTTTTTGTCTCTGTAAAGTAATATTTATATAATTACAAATTGCGCAAAAGAAACACAATTAAAGTAGTGGAGGTTTTTTTTTTTTATCCTCTGAGACCGATGTCAAGCAATTTTCACAATGGTGGCTATTATTTTTCAACACAAACAGAAAAAGAAACAAAAAATTCAGTACTATGTTTTGTTTTCGTCAACAAAAGAGCTAAGGAATAATAAATATTTAGAAAAAACCGTTATTTTGTTTGTGGAATAGCTGAACTCAGCATATGCTCCTTCGTCACTCCAGGACAATTTAAATTGTATTGAAACCATTCTTTATGCCCCCCCCCCGAAAAAAAAGTGATTTTTTTTTGTAGAATTTCCTTTATGAAATTGGAACAAGCCTGATATTTTATGAGAAATTTGGAGAAAAAAAAAAGTTTTGAGGTTTTACGTTGTTAAAGGAAAATTATACAAAATCTGTTTAATATAGTTCGTAAACTGAACTTCTTTGCAAGTTGTCAGTGTAATTGTCTAAAGTATCTCTCTATTCTAAAAAAAAGTAAAGGTCGCTGCTGGCGCTGTCAAAGCTTGTTGGCCTATCTCCTCCTAAACCGTGGGGATTTAAGTTTCGACTAAGGTGCCCACAGATTCGAAAAATTCCGAGGAACCTGATAAGCTGACTTAAATTTCGAAAACCGAATTGTTTTAGAAAAATTAATAAAAAACTGAAAAAATAAACAGAATGGTTGCCAGATTTGGCATAAAATCATTCATTCTTTTGCAACAAAGCGTTTCCAAGTATGTAGAATCGCGTGAAATTCACAAACATGAGTTAGAATTACGCCCATTTTACGCCAAATTAAAAAGTATATGAAATAGATAACTCAAAGTGTGTTACAGAAAGTTGAGAATTTTCAAACAGTAAGTTCGCTTAGAGAACAGGAGTTTAGAATTAGGACTATTCGTTTTTCCAAAACAGAATAACTAATTGTAACTGATTTTAAAAGCGCCATCTTGGCATTAGGAATGATCTGGCAAAATAGTATCTTTCCAAGCAGGGTGAATCTAAGCTTCGAGTTCCAGAATGCTGGAACCCAGTATCTTGTAAATGAAAAATAATTAAAGTGCCGATTATTTTAAAGGCGGTTCGGTCCAGCTTGAGTATTTCCTACCAGTAGACATATTTGGTGGCGTTAACTATGCCTATTTGCCAGCGCGGCGAGATGATATAATTCGTGGTGCTAAATACGCCAATCTGCAAAGGATTATGTATATGAAAATATGGATAACAGTTTTCCGGGAACCTTGCATAAGCAGTAATTATAGGTCGTGAGCATGTGCAAATCGCCAAATAATGAAAAGCCGCCATGGGTGGCAAGCTATCCTAGCTGTTCCGTAGTTTTTATCAAAGAAAACATGTGAAGTACTGTTTTCTTAGAGCTCATTATTAACTATACATGTACGCAAGTCGCCAAATAATGAAAAATCGCCATGAGTGGTGTTCAATAGGTTTTACATAATTAAAAATACAGCTGAAACATATTTTCTGATTTTATTACGCTTTAACTCCTAATTAATATAACTTTTGAATGGCAACATTAAATAGCATTGTGTTTCTGCAAATAATTTTTCTAGCGATTATACGAGGAGTCCGCACTCCAGGTGGAGTATAGCTCAGGACCCGTAGAACACGGATTCCTATAGCAAAATATCTACCGTGATATGGCGGGAGTGGTCTACTGTAGTGTGAAGTTTAAATTTTTATGTACCAATGAACATGCAAGAACCAAGCAATGTGTAGCTCAGTAACATTCTATCTGATCCAATCCTTGGGATTTGTCTGTTGACATTCTGTCTTTTTTTACGAATAAGCCTTATTAGGGGCCGAATGCCTCATACGAAAAGCGAGCGTAGCGAGTCTAGGGGCCACTTTTTATTTTATTTTTGAAGGGGGAGGAGGGGGTGATACATCACATAATTTGCCCATGGAATTTAGTTGATTTTTTAAATATTCAAGTAAATTTTTATTACATGGGAATGAACGTTTTTTCTACTAAATATTAAGATTTCTCTTAATCTACCAAAAGGAACCTATCAAACTTAAGATTTTCTCAAACAGCCAAAATGTTTATTTAGAAGAAAAAACAAAACTACTAAAAGTTCTGTAAAGGAATAACCACAATAATAGCAATTGTAATGATTATATTTAACGACATGATCATGTATATGTAGCTTTAATCGTATTACCTGAGTATGCAGTAAAATAAGTTACTTGTTCTGATAATAAATTAACCTGCTTTTCAATCCAAAATAATAATAATTATACTTGTAATCATAATCCTACATGCTTTCAAATTTTAAGTTCATACAAAGTTTCTAGTAAGGTATCTGTTTGGGAATACTCTATATTGAGAATAACGAGTTTAATTTTTACTTAAAGAACAATATTCCATATATCCGAAAACAAAATGTTTACAACGCTTCAGAAAACTTAAGATTAAAAATTAACTTAATCGTTATTTAGAAAAAAAAATTCTTCTTATTTCGTCACTTGGACTATTTTGAGTCAAAATGTTTTAAATGCACATTTCAAAGCATACTAAGTATTATCAGCGCGGCAACTCAACCGCTGGAAACAATTATAGCAAACCCGCGGCGAACATTATCTGAGTCTTTTCTTCAAACCAAACAATCCCCTCCCCCACTGGCAATGAATATACAAATAATTAAAATGCGTTTATCGCCCCATAATGCTGTTACTGTCTCCAGGTAAGCAATGCAATTAGCAGTGTTCATTTTCTTTCAGTGAAGCGCGAACTAGGTGATTTCGCTGCAACGGTTCAAGATAGGTTTCACTGCCGAGCAATGGAAATCATTGAGCCGCGCGCACACATCGTGCTCTAATCTCGATTACAAAAGAGCAACGCAGTAATTAATATTCTGAAGGAGTTGGTTCTTTTGTAAGGGGAAGACAAGTTTTATGTCCTTCTAGCGGTTTAAAGACCGTAAAATGATTTCGTTAGCGTTACTAGGTCTGTGTTTAGATGAGGAGAACTGAATAACAGTTACTCGCTTTCCAGGGCATAGTTTAGGAAAGGCATTAAGCTGGAGCTGGGAATTGTATCGAATTGAAATAACATATTGGTTGGAGATGTTCATTATACGGTTTCTCGTTGGATGCTTGAGAAAATCTGTTGATACTTTTAGTACCAAAACTCTATTCCTGGATTTAATAGTGGAGCATGAATATTTTTGTATTTTCTCGTGTATCAGTAATACACTAGAAATACTTGTTATGCACTGAAATTATTATCCAGTATTGAAAATATTAAAATCAATTACTCTCAGACAAAACAGAAAAAAGTTGTAAATTTAAGTAAATAAATACTGGTTCTATCTAGTATGAATTTTGAGGGAAAAATTAAGAATTGCAACTGAGTGAAAACAAAAATATACCGGCGTGTTCGATGCTATTGTTTCTCTGTATTCGCTGCCAGTGCTAATATAGTATTAGTGATGCAATGTATTTTCAAATACATGGCCAACATTTAATAAATATGTTGTAAATATCAGAACTTCTTGTACAGAATATAAAATAACAAAGCGTAATTTGTGTTTGAAAATGTTATAAAAAAAACAAATCATACAAAAGTAGCTGATTTTGGGGGGGGGGCATCATACTTTTTTAAAAATAATATCGCATAATGACTAATTAAGCTTTCCTATACATACCGATAGTATTTTCTCCTTCTGTTCACATTTCGTGACGTCACAGTATAGGAAATCACGAAAATACAAATGCATGTTTTAACAGTTCTGTTTTTCACATCCATGTCAATGAGGTGTCTTTTCGTACTAAATCGATAACGCTCTACAACTTAGCAAGTCACCTTTTCCCCCCTATCTCGTACTGTTTTCGAGATACAAAACCTAACTTCGCAGTTTTCCCCCAGGTGGAGCTGTGAGCGGTCTCATTTGGTAGCGCATGCCCAATTTACTATACCTAGACACCACGTTTATAAAAATAGCAGCAGCCGTTCCGAAATTAAGAGGGTGACAAGGGACTTTAGTGGGCATACTGTATATGTATGTGTGTGTGTGTGTATTTCGCTGCGACTATTAGCGTACGCGGTAATATGAAACTTCTTTGTGTATGTCAGAAACTGCTCGTGCCGCGAGTGTTTATTTCCACGGTACTTTCGAACGTTTTGCGTACATACATACCAATCTACAAAGAGCATAGTTGTCGGCTAGCATATAAAATTTTATACTTTGATTACCGTCTAGCGTAATCCCCCCCGCATGTCTTTTAACATTCATCTATACTGCTTTCCAGTGGCGGCTCCTCCATTTGAGCACATGAGCATGTGAACCTCAAAATAAAAAATAAAAAATAAACACTTTAACAAATTAAATTTAAAAAAATATATTAACTACACTTCTAGATTTTTGTGAATTTAAAACTTGAGTTTTACTCTCCCCCCACGGCCACTATTATTAAGTACGCTTATTATAGCTAACGCACTGTACTGTACGTTACTACAGCACAGTATTTCCTTGATCGCACGTGCGATTGGAGGAATGTCCTTCTGAACCGCTCTCTGAGAACAGAAGTAGAGAGAGTTGCGGGAGAAGTGAGGCGCTGCTGATATCATTTCGTTCACACATTTTCAGTGTGCGCACGGACCATTTTTTTGCGGTTATCTCTTCCGGATTCTCCCTTGGTTTGTTATGTTCGGCTAACTAATTCATTTTTTTTTTCACTTTCTCAGTTATTTTCTTCATTTTTATGATTTTTCACAACAATATTTTTTACAAACTAGTGTAAATAATTAAGATGGGAGTAAAAGAAGTGTTTCGGAGCTAAAGCAATTATTTTTTTCAATACAGTAGACCCTCGATCTATCGTTTTTCTAGGGGTGCGTAGAAAAAAACGATGCATGAGGGAAAACGACGAATGCGGGTTCAAATAAGAAGTCAAAATATGTCAAAATATATCATTTCAATTAATAAGTTTGTATAGTCAAAATATGAAGAAAATCGTTTAAGTCAAAATAGTTCAAGAAAATAGTTCAAGTCAAAATATGAAGAAAAGAATATTTATGAATGTACACAATTAATCATATCAAAAATACTAATTTGTTACCATACTGTAAAAGAAACAAATTGGAATTGAAGAAAATTAAGTGATATTTATTTCTAAAAAATCAGTAACTCTATGCTGGGTTTTTCCTTAATTTTTTTAATTAAACGAAAATTTTAAAGATTTACAATATTTTTCTTGCCTTTCCTGTGTTTTCATGTTTGTATATAAAAGCTCACACAATTTCAAATACTGTAATTGCGTTCGATAAAATTGTCACTAGTGTAGGCTGTCTCATCGGGAGGAATATTATTCTCCACTTCTTCGCCATTATTTTTATATTTTGCATCATCAGACATTTCTTCCATTCTTAAGATACGTCGCTACGTCTATATTAAAGGGAATATAATCTTCAAATTTCACACCACATGCTCTGCTTCATGTAACAACTCTTTATCTACACCATCATCAACCTAAGAAATCATACCAGAAAATAAATAAGTTTGTATCCCGTATGGATCCATCTGAATTTCGATTTCATTTCGGTCAGGAGAAATATTTTACAACGATGAACGCGGGAAAAGGATTTTTTGACGAACGATAAAAAGGGGGTTTCGTTAACGTTATTTAAGTACAACTTGTTCAGGGACCATCGAAATAAAACGATCAATGCGGGAAAACGATGAATGCGGGAACGATAGATCGGGGTTCCACTGTATTTACAAAGAATAGCGTAAAAGTAGGTTCATTAGTGTTAATTAAAAATCAGAACATGCCCTGTACAAAATAGTTAACAGGAAAAACTACAAAATGGTTTTTTTTGTAAAAGATAAACAAGTTCGAGTGTGAAAAGAAATGAGAGATATTTTTGCATTCTTCTTATAAACAATAATTAAATTTAAAGTAATTAAAAAACTTTGTAAAAAACACACATAAGAAGTAAAAGGAAAAAGGATACGCGTTTCGTTCAAAAATTGTTTTGAACTTCTTCAGTCCAAGCTCTTCGACGTAAAGAACACAGGGAACTGAAAAGAGAAAAAAACAAGCAAGATGTTGCCACAAGGGGCAAAGAAAAGTCGAACACAAAACCACGGAGAGGGGAGAAAAAAATTAAAAAGGGGGATAGAAAGGAAAGGAAAGAAGCACAAAAAATACAGAAATAAAAAAGGAATAAAAAAAAATAATAAAAAAAGGGAACACACAAGTACAAACACACACACAAAAAAGAGAAAACAGAACAAACAAACAAAAAACAAATAGCACACGAATTTTTTTTTTTTTTTTTTTTAATAAACCACGAACAGGACAGCACAATAAAAATAAATATATATATATATATATATATATATATATATATATATATATATATACCTTTCCTTTTTTTTTTTTTTTTTTTTTTTTTAAATAAAAACGAAAAAGAAAGACAGTAACACACGTACATACACATTAAAGAAACAGGGGGGGAAAGGGGGGGGGTAGACAAAGAAAGTTACAACAGCAACTTCCAAGCAGAATGAACGAAAGGAACGGAAGAACCATCGTTCACAAGACGATCTAAGTGCTGGGTGATGGAAAAACCTTCCAAAAAATCCAGATGGGACAAAGACTGAGGAGTGCACAAAATCTTAGCCTTAGAAAACTGAAATCGATGATTGGAATTCCAACAATGTGAGGCAATAGAAGATTTGGAAAGTTCGTGCTTAGAGACATATCTCTCATGCTCTTTGAGCCTAAATTTGAGAGCTCTTCTGGTCTGACCAATATAGCCCAAATCACAAGATTCACAAGGAATATAATAAACACCCCAACGGTTCTCAGTAGGAATAGGATCTTTAAGGGAAGAAAATTTAAGTTTATTAACAGGTTTAAAAATGACTTTGAAACCGAAATTTTTGAGAAGTTTAGAAATTTTGTAGCATAAAGGTGAAAAGAAAGGTAGTACAATTAATTCGTTGTGAAAATTAATAGTATTAGTAGAAGTATTAGGCTTATTAAATTTAGAAACAGCTTTATCAATAATAGAGGGGCTAAAACCACGAGAAACAGCTAAGGATTTTAAGTAACTAATTTCATTATTAAGAGAAGAAGAATCAGAGCAAATTTTGATAGCACGAAACACATAAGTGTAAAAAGCAGAAAGTTTTTGCTGGTAAGGATGATTAGATAGGGCATGAGGAGGTAAAGATATAGAAAAGGGCTTGCGGAAAACAGAAGTAGAGAAACCGTCAGGATTCCTAGAAACAAGAACATCCAAAAAAGGTAAAGAATTGTTGCACTCCTCTTCTAGAGTAAATTGGATACACGGATCAACAGAATTAACGATCAAAAGTAAATTAGAAATATCACAATTGGAATCCACTAGAACGAAAGTATCGTCAACATATCTGACCCAGCACGGAAAATTAAAGACCTTGAAGAGTTTCTCTTCAAAATAATGCATATAAATATCACATAAGAGAGACAGACGGATGACAGAAGTAGAGAAACCGTCAGGATTCCTAGAAACAAGAACATCCAAATTTTTTTTTTTTTTTTTTTTTTGGATGTTCTTGTTTCTAGGAATCCTGACGGTTTCTCTACTTCTGTTTTCCGCAAGCCCTTTTCTATATCTTTACCTCCTCATGCCCTATCTAATCATCCTTACCAGCAAAAACTTTCTGCTTTTTACACTTATGTGTTTCGTGCTATCAAAATTTGCTCTGATTCTTCTTCTCTTAATAATGAAATTAGTTACTTAAAATCCTTAGCTGTTTCTCGTGGTTTTAGCCCCTCTATTATTGATAAAGCTGTTTCTAAATTTAATAAGCCTAATACTTCTACTAATACTATTAATTTTCACAACGAATTAATTGTACTACCTTTCTTTTCACCTTTATGCTACAAAATTTCTAAACTTCTCAAAAATTTCGGTTTCAAAGTCATTTTTAAACCTGTTAATAAACTTAAATTTTCTTCCCTTAAAGATCCTATTCCTACTGAGAACCGTTGGGGTGTTTATTATATTCCTTGTGAATCTTGTGATTTGGGCTATATTGGTCAGACCAGAAGAGCTCTCAAATTTAGGCTCAAAGAGCATGAGAGATATGTCTCTAAGCACGAACTTTCCAAATCTTCTATTGCCTCACATTGTTGGAATTCCAATCATCGATTTCAGTTTTCTAAGGCTAAGATTTTGTGCACTCCTCAGTCTTTGACCCATCTGGATTTTTTGGAAGGTTTTTCCATCACCCAGCACTTAGATCGTCTTGTGAACGATGGTTCTTCCGTTCCTTTCGTTCATTCTGCTTGGAAGTTGCTGTTGTAACTTTCTTTGTCTACCCCCCCCTTTCCCCCCCCTGTTTCTTTAATGTGCATGTACGTGTGTTACTGTCTTTCTTTTTCGTTTTTATTTAAAAAAAAAAAAAAAAAAAAAAAGGAAAGGTATATATATATATATATATATATATTTTATATATATATTTATTGTGCTGTCCTGTTCGTGGTTTATTTAAAAAAAAAATTAAAAAAAAAATAAATAAAAAAAAAATAAAAAAAAATTCGTGTGCTATTTGTTTTTTGTTTGTTTGTTCTGTTTTCTCTTTTTTGTGTGTGTGTTTGTACTTGTGTGTTCCCTTTTTTTATTATTTTTCT
Organism: Cheiracanthium punctorium; assembly: GCA_038373885.1. NCBI lineage: Eukaryota > Metazoa > Arthropoda > Arachnida > Araneae > Cheiracanthiidae > Cheiracanthium > Cheiracanthium punctorium. Next base: position 724,809 of record JAWZYV010004283.1, read on the forward strand.
TTATTCCTTTTTTATTTCTGTATTTTTTGTGCTTCTTTCCTTTCCTTTCTATCCCCCTTTTTAATTTTTTTCTCCCCTCTCCGTGGTTTTGTGTTCGACTTTTCTTTGCCCCTTGTGGCAACATCTTGCTTGTTTTTTTCTCTTTTCAGTTCCCTGTGTTCTTTACGTCGAAGAGCTTGGACTGAAGAAGTTCAAAACAATTTTTGAACGAAACGCGTATCCTTTTTCCTTTTACTTCTTATGTGTGTTTTTTACAAAGTTTTTTAATTACTTTATCGTTTAACACCAGTATTTTGAGTGTTTTTTTTCAATAATTAAATTTATCAACTGTTTATCATTTGTGGAATTCAATTTCGCTCTATAAATTTTTTGCTACACTTGTGTTGTGTATCATTTATCAGATATTAATTTACTTGTTAAAGGTTAATGTAGTAACATTTATACTGAATTGAACGGAGAGCAGAGAGCAGAGTGTTCTATGGAGAAAAGTATGTCAATACAATCGTTGCAGAACTTATTGTAATATTAATACAAGAGTTAAATAAAGTGTTAATTCTATAGTCCTCTCGGATGTTGTGAACAATTACCTTTTGTGTGCTTTTTAGTAATATATTAAATTGTCATATTAGATGGTTTTGTTTAACTGGTTTCAGTACCAGGTTACAGTATTTAACAAAAACCAGTGAAACCAGTACAGAAACTAAGAGACACTGTGCTTTTACTAAACGGTACAGTTGTCCTCTTCTTTGCGTAGTTCGAAAAACTTTCGGAGCAGGGCTGTAGTTGTGCCGGAACGTTCCGGTAATTTTCTGCGAGCCGGAACGGCGTTCCGGAATTCAAATGCGATTATTATTATTATTATTGTAGATCTAAACTTATTTTCTGAAAAAAGAAAAAAAATATTCTCGTATAGTCTGTGTTTGTACTAGGAATCTATCTATTTTCATTCTACGGATACCGTAGTAGTTGAAATCATCCCAGTGAACTGATAGCGGAGTCTACTCGACTAAGAATTCAATCCCCAGTCCTGTCCAATTAATTAAAAACCTGAAAGCGCATTATTGAAATCAGTGGTAAAATGTCAATACTAATTGATGCATCGACCACTCTGTGTAGCAAAACTACTTCCATTATGTATTTAAAATGTGAACCAATTCTCACCTATAGTTGGACCTCTGAGATTATAACAGAAAGCTAAAAATACTTATTTCATGATAAATATCTCGGAGAAAATTTTGCCGGATTTGCTTGTGATGGAGCAAGTATAACACTAGGGTGTTGAGCAGAATTTGTCTCAGAAATTTCCTCAGTAGTTTGGCATTGCTTAAATCATCATCTGAAGCTTGAAGCTGGAGAAGCAACCAGCCAAGCCCATGGAGTCAGACATTTTCAAATATTCATGGACAAACTTAAAACTTTGTACTGTTGATCTCCTAAGAATCAAGTAGAGATTCCAGGGCCTGATTACCGAAAAGGCTTGGGAAGCTTGAGCTTCCCCTCTGAATTTTAAGAGGGAGGGGGGCAGGGCCGTCGCGGATGTGTCAGGCGCCTTTGTGCAAATACCGATTTAGCGCCCCAACAGAAACAAAATTTCAATCTTCGAAACTAAAGTATCATTTTACTATTCCATGTACTTATTCAGTTGGAAAATATCATAATTAAACCGAGTCTCGGGAGCTGAAACCCCTATAAATATTCAGTTTTTGAAACAAAAATATGATTTTACAGTGCCATAGTAGTATTCAGTAGAGAATATACGGCATTGCTCGACTGTAGGGCTGCCCGATAGATATCCGGCACCGCCGAAAACTCATCCGGTACATGCGGTATACGTGCTCGTGAAGTAGTGGAACCAAAATCACTGTGGTAGGTAGCTAACAGTTATCATGGGTGCGGAAATCAGATTTGCTTCCATCTAGACTAGTCTTTTGCAGAGTTTTAGTGATTTGGAATTCATTAAGTTCAAGCGCGGACTTGGGAGGTATCCTTCAAGGGGTTGCCTGTTCTTTACATCCCCCCCCCCATAAAAAAGGGGGAGGGGAGATTAAAGTGCATTTTTTTTCAGCAATAATTATAGAACACTGCCATGATGTTCAACGAGTGAATGCGCTTCACAACAAGCAGAAAGCTCACTTAGGTATAACGTTTCCGATTTACACATAGACACAAGGACATTCAAAGTAATGAGACATGCATAAGTCTAAATAAAAAGCATGACAATATTTTAATTTTATATATGCACTGTTTGTTTATAAATAAAGCAATATAACACAAGGAACACTACAAACGACAAGTTTAACATAGTTAATAATTCCAAAAATGTCCATATTATTTAGAAGCATCGATTATTGAAGCTTTTTGTTTATCCAGATTTACATAAGATAGGTTTGAAATTCAAGTGACCGTTTTCAGCGTAGAAGATAATGGCAGATGGTTATTATATATTTAATTTCAAGAACAGTAGATGATTTAATAAAAAGTCAATCATTTCAAAGGGATGAATAATTTAACTTTCACATTGACAACTCAAATGGAAAGTTCAGTATCTCTTATTGCAACAGGATGGGAAAATGGAACAAAAAAGTAAAAAGAGCATGGCTTGTGTATTTTATTCAATTAAATTCTGAGTTTTGTTTTGAATGTAAAATATTTGGAAAAAGGAAAAAAAAAAGACATTTTTCTACTACAGAATTTAAAAATTTGCGCACTGTTCAAAATGTTTTCAAAGGCTTGACAATGCATTATAAAATGTTTAAAAACATGGTACAAAATAAAAATACGTATGATTAAAAATTATGGCTCTATCAATAAAAACGAAATAAAATTCGTTTAATGTTGAAAAAAATTTTGTTGGTCAACTCTTGAATTAGATCTTTCTAAAATTATAAAACAGTTTGCCCCAAAAAAAAAACCAAGAAAGTTGCATTATCTCTCTATTCTAAAAAAAAGTAAAGGCCGCTGTCGCCGCCGCTGTCAAAAGCTTGTCAGCGTATCTCCTCCTAAACCGTGGAGATTTGAGTTTCGACTAAGGTACCCACAGATTCGAAAAATCCCAAGGAACCTGCTAAGCTGATTTAAATTTCGAAAATCGCATTATTTTAGAAGATATTAATAAAAAACTGAAAAAATAAACCGAATGGTTGCCAGGTTTGGCATAAAATCATTCATTCTTTTGCAACAAAGCGCTTCCAAGTATCTAGAATTGCGTGAAATTTACAAACATGAGTTAGAATTACGCCCATTTTACGCCAAAATAAAAACTATATGAAATAAGTAACTCAAAATGTGTTACACAAAGTTGACAATTTTCAAATAGTAAGTTCGCTTAGACAACAGGAGTTTAGAATTAGCGATTATTCGTTTTTCCAAAACAGAATAACTAATATCTTGAAAATGAAAAATAATTAAAATGCAGATTATTTTAAAGCCGGTTCTCCTCCAGCTGGATTATTTGCTACCAGTAGAAATATTTGGCGGCGTTAACTATGCCATTATAGCAGTTACAGTACACTTTGGATATTTGCTAGGGCGACGAGATGGTATATTTCGTGGTGCTAAGTACGCCAATCTGCAAACGATTTTGTAAATGAAAATATGGATAACGGTTTTCCGGTAACCTTACATGAACAGTAATTATAGGTTGTGAGCATGTGTAAATCGCCAAATAATGAAAAGTCGCCATTGGTGGCAAGCTATCCTATCTGTTCCGTAGCTTTTATTAACTTTACATGTACGCAAGTCACCAAATAATGAAATATCGCAATGGGTGGCAAATTCGAAGGGTGTCCAATAGGTTTTACATTATTAAAAATACAGCTGAAACAGATGTTCTGATTTTATTATGCTTTAGCTCCTAATTAATATAACTTTTGAATGGCAACATTGAAAATCATTGTGTTTCTGTAGAGTGTAAATAATTTTTCCAGCGATTATAAGAGGAGTCCGTACTCCAGGTGTAGTATAGCTCAGGACCCGTACAACACGGATTCCCTTAAAAAATATCTTCCGTGTTATGAGGGGGAGGGGGTCTACTGTAGTGTGAAGTTTAAATTTTTATGTACCAATGAACATGCAAGTACCAAGCAATGCGTAGCTCAGTAACATTCTATCTGATCCAATCTTCGGGTTTTGTCAGTTGAAATTATGTCTTTTTTACGAATAAGCCTTATTAGGGGCCGAATGCTTCATACGAAAAGCGAGCGTAGCGAGTCTGGGGGCCTTGGCCCTTAGTAATGTCTAAAATTCTTTTAAAAAATTAATATCCTTAAAAGAGTACTAAAATTTTGCCTAAATGTCTAAAATTTGTTAATATATCAGAAAAATATATTCGCAGTAAAAATATTTCTTCGTAAGAGTAAAAAACTTTAAATTACAATAACAAATTTAATTATTTGATAATTATGGCTGGTATTGCTTGGAATAAGTTGGTTTAGTTAGAGATTTTTTTAAAAAGAAGCAATAGTATTATTTATAGTGAAATTTTTCTAGCTTTTGCACTAGCAAACCATTCAATGATATTACTTATGCCTACTTTATCTAATTCTTGATATTCTATTGAAAGGATTAATAAATTTGGCACCCGTTCTTGGCTCATTTATGATAGTAAATAATTTTTTAATAATTTTTAATTTTGAAAACTTTTTTTCTTCGGAAGCGATTGTAACTGGAAGTGATAAATCAATATAAATAAAATTTGACTTTTTTCTGTACATTTCTTGGAATTCAAAAATTCTGCGATTTCTATCCGTTTCAAGCACCCGGGAATCCGATACGACCCTCAAAAAATATTTGTCTGTCTGTCGTTCTGTCATTCTGTCGATCTGTCCGTGACGCTTTTTTTGTTTAAGCATCACGTAAAAACGACTGAAGCGATTGAAATGAATTTGGGTGTCATGAGTGGTGGTCACTCAACTTAAAACACAGACGTCGAATTTAAAAAAAATCTTTATTAGATTTTGAGATTTTGTGAAAATCCTTTCAAACTGCGTAAATTTGTGTTCGAGCATCACGCAAAAACTACTGAAGCGATTGAAATGAAATTTGGTATCATCATTGGTGGTCACTCAACTTAAACATTCGGCAGCGTATTTTTAAAAAAATCTTGATTAGATTTTCAGATTTTGCGAAAATCGTTGCAAACTCTTTAAAATTGTGTTCGAGCATCACGTAAAAATGACTGAAGTGAATGAAATGAAATTTGGTATCATGATAGGTGGTCACTCAACTCAAAACACTGACGTCGAATTTTTTAAAAATCTTGATTAGATTTTGAGATTTTGCGAAAATTGTTTCAAACTACGTAAATTTGTCTTCGCACATCACGTAATAACTGCAAAGGTGAAAAAATGGTATTTGGTGAAATGATACGTGGGCACCTTAAACTATGAGCATCTAAAAAAAAAAATCGATCAGATTTTGGGATTTTGCGAAAATCATTTCAAACTGAGTGAATTTTTGTTCACGCATTACGTAATAACGACGAAAGCGAGTGATATTAAATTTCGTCACATGATAGGTTGTTGCTTAATATGAAGTAAAGGTGTCCAATTTTTTAAACATTTTTATTAGATTTTGAGATTTTGTGAAAATTCTCAAAAATGCGGTTATTTCAAGCATCGCGTAATAACGACTAATACGAAATTTGGTGATGTGATAGGTAGTTGCCAATCTTAATTTATATGTGTTTAATTTTTAAAATATTTTGATTACATTTTGAGATTTTGTGAAAATTGTTTTAAAATGCTGAAATTTTTGTTCCAGCATCACGAAATAAAGACTGCAGGGAATGAAACGAAATTTGGTGACATGATAGGTTGTCACTCAACTTAAATTCTAGGCTTCCAATTTTTTAAAAATGTTGATTAGATTTTGAGATTTTGCGAAAATTATTTCAATATGTGTAAATATTCGTTCGCGCATCACATAATTACGAATAATGAAATGATATTACTTAGTTACACTCTAACCTGTAATATTTTAACAATACATAAAAATTATAACTTCGCTTTCTTTACTTTGTCAACATACTACATCCATTCTGTGTACTCCTACTGTGCTGACGAAAGTTCTTGCTTTTTAGAAATTTTGCATTGAGTACTAACCCGTCAACGACGGGTACTTCAGCTAGTATATTCATAAAGAGATTGCGGTATTTGAAAAACATTTTAACGATGTTAGTTCCTCGAAAAGAAATTCACCATCTATATCATCAATTAATTTTAAATGCAAGTCTTTGAAATGTTTTAAGATTCCTTTTTCACCCCAATCAGACAACATGTTTATTTGTGATATAAGTATAAACTATAAACATATTATTATATTTCTCTAAAATTTCGAAAGAAATTATTGAATTAACAGGATTGTTTATGACAAATATATATAATAATAATCCTTCGAATTGCCTTGCTCAATTACCTATTGTAACAATTTCCTTTGTTTTATGCGACAGAGACTGTCAGTTTAACCCTTTTCTTTGCGATAGTTCACATAAGAGAAGGCGTAATTAGTGGTGAATGCATGGGTTTGTTTCAAAAATATAAAAAGTGTATTTAAAATGAATTATTCAAATGTCAATAAAAGTAGCTATTATTTTATTTTACAATTGTATCCGCCTATGCTACTCATTACTTCTTTATAAAAAGTGTAGTTGTAAATAGGACGAAAATAATTTACTACTCTAGTTACGATTGGAGAAAAGTAAATTAAAGTTAATAGTAATTACATTAATTTTGAGTGCAGTCACGAATATAAAAAAGTTTTGTGTGAAGAGGGCTAATTTTAATGAAGAAGCTTATTTGACCTTAACAAGTTGTACATTAACGCAAACTTTTACCCTAAAGCAATTTAATCAGTTTTAATTTGGTCTAATTACTTCCTTGTACGTAGTATAAGGAAGTAATGTGATCCCGAAAAATTTTGGGGGCCAAATTTCGACATAAAAACCGATTTTGACTACCTCTAAATTGAATTTTAAAATTTTTTTCGATGCATCTCATCGTAGGCTAGCATGCACGATCATATTAACGCGTCTGCAACTCATTTTGACCAGTGGCGAGTCTACTGTGGCCAGTTTTTCCATGCCGTCTGTACGTACGTACGTACGTGTGTACGTACGTACGTACGTACGTATGTATGTAACTCGCATATCTCAAAATTTATTGGTCGTAGAATGTTGAGATTTGATATTTAGGATTGTTCTATGATCTAGTTGTGCACCTCCCCTTTTGGTGGCAATCGAATGGATAGTTTATGTACAGGACCGCCCAAAAGATTCGAAATACATTACGCTCTATGGGCCGAAATTCATTAAACTCACCTAACTCAAAAGCTATTAGGCGTAGAATGTCGAAACTTCATATTTTGGATAGTTGTAACATCTAGTTGTGCACCTCCCCTTTTGGTTCCATTCGACTGGATAGTTTATCTACAGGACTGCCCAAAACATTCGAAATACATTACACTCAATGGGCCAAAATTCATTAAACTGGCATATCTCAAAAACTGTTAGGCGTTGAATGTTGAAACTTTATATTTAAGATTGTTGTAACATCTAGTTGTGCACCTCCCCTTTCGGTTCCATTCGACTGAATAGTTTATCTACAGGACCGCCCAAAAGATTCGAAATACATTACGCTCTATGGGCCGAAATTCATCAAAGCGTTTTTTAGAGGTATTGGGCTATTTCAAACGACTCAGAAGTGATATATGCTGTAAAGAGTTAGAAAATGAATTTCTCTATTAAAAAAAGTGTCTTTATCATTTATAGTTCTGCTACAGGAACACTCAAAAGATTTCCAATACATTACGGTCAATAGCAATTTTAGGGGCATTCATCCATTTCAAGCACAATACCGTCCTACCACATAAGTTAGGTAATGGTCCGACCACGGTCACGTGCCTCCCTCAAGAACTATGCCAAAAGTCGCCAAGCTTGGCGACTTTTGGTGTACGTGTGTGCATATTTAACTCTCAAATCTCAAAAACTATTATGAAATTTCATATATAAGAATGTTGTAACATCTAGTTGTGCATCTCGATTTTTGGTTCCAATCTACTGGAGAGTTTATTTACAGGACCACCGAAAAGAATTTCAGTACCTTAATGTATATGGACATCTTCATTTTAACACAACTGTAGACAGTCATTGTTTGGTACATGCCCAAAATCTCGCCCTCTGTCCTCGACCTTGGCGAGTTTTGGCGAAATATCGCCAAATTTGGCGATAGTCAGTCATTTCGTCCATGCCCAAAGTATCGCCATGTGTCATCGTTCTTGGCGAGTTTTGGCGAAATATCGCCAAATTTGGCGATAATCTGTCATTGTTTGGTTTATGCTTAAAATCTCGCCAAATGTCGTCGACATTGACGAGTTTCGCCGAAATATCGCCAAATTTGGCGCCAAAAATTATTTCCTATTTGTATAACTCTAAAACTTTAACCCGTAGATTTTTTTAACTTTGTATTTAGAACTATTGTAATATCTAACTGTTTTCAATATCTTTTTTGACAGCAATCGACTGAGAATTTATTTACATGGTGAGCCAAATGACTTTGAATACATTGAGGTGTATAGATGCATTCAATTTATTGAAGGTCTGTGCTCACTGACTACTTTGGCTATCCCCAAAATCTCGCTGACTATCTCAAGTTTGTCGGCTTTTGGTGAAATATCGCCAAATAAAGTGTCAGAAGGAAATCTTTCAAATTGAACTCAGCTTGGCGATATCGAAATATTTGGCTAGAAATTGCTAAACCTTACTATTATTGATATTTTATCTCTTTCAAACAAATAAATTTAGAGGAAGTGCGTCGAAAATATTTTTGATCTAATGGACGTGCAAGGAAGTCATGTGTTGGACACATCAGATTTTTTTAAAAAAAGCTTACCTATACAAAATGCATAATAAAGCAAAATGTTACCCTTTAGGATTTATTTATTTTTGGGTGGGGGGAGTGCAGCACTGTTTGAATATGTAATGTAAAATACTACCTGAATCAAAAATTATTTAAATACTAGCTGCGTACCCGTTCTCCGCACGGTAGGGAACGAAACTTTTTCTTACATGTATAGTTCGAATTGATTCCAGTGATTTGGGATCTAAAAATAAGAAAAATGATTTGACTCTTGGCGTAAAGTTTCTCATTAGTTATTTGTTAAGTTAGTATAAGTACTGACCTGAGACCATTGTTAATATTATGATGCAAAAAACTATGTCGGTGTCATTCGCAATTAGAAAAGAATAGCGTGACGGTTCGCAGTGAAAATTCCTAATATTCAAAATGTCTCATTTCTGCATCATATTCTTTTTTAGATTTAAGTTATGCTATTAATACTTTAGATACTACATGATGTGGAGAACCGTTTTATTTTATAATTAAATAGTTGTATATCCGCTCTTCGCAAAGCAAGAAGAGAACATTTTCCTAAAATGCGATCATAACTACTTGTGACAAAACAGAATCGCCAAAAAAAAGTTGTGTTACAGTCTTTTTTGTTGAAACTACCGCGGGATATATGAACGCGACGTAGACTAACTTACTATTTTGTTAGCTGCGATGTAAGACGGTTGTTGAAGAATGAATAGAAGGTTAGTTTCACGAAATGTTTATTAATGCAGTATATTCAGCTTTGATCAATATTGCCTTATCATATCTACTTACTATTACTTATACTATCTTTTACTGATACCCATACAATATATTTTCGTTTTGCAACCGTTAATGCTTAATTTAAAGAAACGGTCTAGATATTTGCCACGAATGTAGTCTATTACACTTTGGTGATTCTTTGCAATTTATGCATTAGCATAAACGATAATCATTTCCCTTTATGGTTGCCACTAAATCAGCTCTCCATAAATTTTTACGCATAATTCTTGTCAGATAGGCGTATTTAGTACCAGGGCCCTATTATTGCACGGGCAAATCGGGACTTTGCCCAGGGGCCTCCGGCTCGAAATTGCCCCCAAATTCAAATGTTGTTCTTTTTCTATAAGAAATTATGAAAAATAAAACAAATTTTATAGACGGGGGGCCCCAAATTCAACAATGCCCGGGGCCCCCTGTTGGTCATAATCAGGCCCTGTTTAACACCGCAATATATTTCTTGCGATTCGAAAACGTGACCCGTTTAAAAACTCAATTGAAAATAATGCTGTATAATTCTCTTGTGAAAAAACAGCATACAATTATTTTTCTGGAACGTAATATAAAATATGGAATTATTTCATGCCTGACATATGTTTTGCTTGTGAGTCCGTTATTCTGATTGAGTTTCGAAAGGGGTTTTAAACTCGTGACGTCAAAGTGGCGCACATTTCACATGTGAAAACTCGGTTATTTTTAAATAATTTTAATTATTATTTTTCAACTGGCAATTTTAATCATTGTTACTGTCTCCAAGACAACCAAACCGCAAGATATCATACCGAAATTTTAAGCTGCTGCGATTGAAATGAAAATCCTTCTTTACTTAAAAATTCGTAAAAAATCTCCTAATTTATATTTTCCTCTGGTTTTTCTTTTAAAAGAGGGCGAAATGTATGCTCCGTCATTTGACAAAATATATAAAAGTTATGACGAATAGAATTCAAGATGCAGCAGTTTTAAAAATATTTTACGAAAGTCAGCGTCAAATTTAATTTTATTTGAAAAATTCCCAAAAATCCGCAAATTACGTTAAACAATCCGAACAAACAATTTTTAAAAGAAAATTTTCTCCTCTATCCGATGATGTAAATTTCGTTTTACTGGGAGTGCAACTACCGGCGTTATTACGTATTAAGCGAGAAAAATCGCTAAAAATCGGACAAAACATAAAATAAAACATTTTCTAATTCGAATTTCGAAAAAATCGCTCCGAGGCGTGTTAGGATCTGCCCTAGCGAAGCCGTATGCAAAATTCGGTGGGTCTACGACCAACCGTCTCGGCGCAATGCGATCGAGAGACGCGCGCAAGAAGATCTTTGGTCACAAACTTACCTACCTACATAGCTACATACAATGTTTACTCTCGGATTTTATTATATATACTAGCTGCGTGCCCGTTCTCCGCACGGTACGGAACGAAACTTTTTCTTACATGTATAGTTCGAATTGATTCCAGAGATTTGGAATCTAAAAATGAGCAAAATGATTTGACTCTTCACGTAAAGTTACTTATTACTTATTCGTAAAGTTAGCATACGTACTGACCAGTGACCATTGTTAATATTATGACGCAAAAAACTATGTCGGTGTCATTCACGATCAGAAAAGAAAAGCCTGACGGTTTGCAGTGAAAATTCCTAATTTTCAAAGTGTCTCATTTCTGCATCATACTCTTTATTAGATTTAAGTTATGCCATTAATACCTTAGATACTACATGTGTGATGTGAAGAACCGTTTTATTTTAAAATTAAATAGTTGTGTACCCGCTCTTCGCAAGGCAACAGGAGAACATTTTCCTAAAATGTGTTCATAACTACTTGTGACAAAACAGAATCTCCAAGACAAAAGAAAGTTCTATTACAGTCTTTTCTCTTGAAACTACCGCGGAATATATTAACGCGACGTAAAATTACTTAATGTTTTGTTAGCTGTGATGTAATACGGCTGTTGAAAAATTAATAGAAGACTTAGTTTCACTAAATATTTATTAATGCGGTATATTGTGCTTTGATCAATATTGCCTTATCATATCTACTTACTATTACTTATACTTTCTTTTACTGATACCAATACAATATACTGTCGTTTTGCAACCGTTAATGCTTAAGAAACGGTTTCGATATTTGCCACGAATGTAGGCCTATACTCTTTGGTGATTCTTTGCAATTTACGCATTAGCATTAACGATAATCAGTTTATGGTTGCCACTAAATCAGCTCTCCATAAATTTTTACGCATAGTTCTTGTCAGATTGGTGTATTTCGCACCAGGGCCCTATTATCGCACGGGCAAATCGGGACTTTGCCCAGGGGCCCCCGGCTCTAAATGGCCCCCAAATTCAAATGTTGTTCTTTTTATATAAAAAAAATTATGAAAAATAAAACAAATTTTATAGACGGGGGGCCCCCTGTTGGTCATAATCAGGCCCTGTTTAACACCGCAATATATTTCCTGCTATTCGAAAATGTGACCGGTTTAAAATCTCAATTGAAAATAATGCTGGATAATTCACTTGTGAAAAAACAGCATTCAATTATTTTTCTGGCAAGGTAAAGTAAAATATAGAATTATTTCACATGCGCGGCGTATGTTTTGTTTGTGAGTCCGTTATTCTGATCGGGGCCTTCGCTATTTGTAACGGGCCTGCGCGTGTATTTCGATGAGTCATCCAAAGAGGCCTACGGATGCTCGTGTCTTCACATATACATCAAGCATTTTTTAAGCTTTCCAAGGCTTTGAAGCGTTATTTAATGTAGCTTTATTCCATAATTGTGCTACTAATTTTATTAGTTTCTTTACTATGATACATGTGGACATTAAAGCAAGTAGATGTGTGTAATTTGAAGGAAAAACAAAGCAGTGCTGACTCTCATGATTCATTATTTTGGCTTGATTTTTAATGTGCATTAAACAAATTAAGCTGATTTTTATTATACATTAAGGTAAACATATTCATAAATGATAAACAGTTTATTTATACAGATATTTTTATGAATTTCTTTATACTGAATATTTAAGTTTCACATTTTAAAAGCAGTTATAACCATAACCACTTTTTAAATAAAATTAACTAACAGTTATTAAATTTGCGTTCATTAAATTTTGTCCAGTTAATATATTAACAGAATATATGACGGGGTGCTGGAATAAAAATGAAGATATTTGATATTTACAATTCGCATATACATCATTTAAGTACTACTACAATATTTAATTTTTAATCTTTTGTAAGACGTGGATATTTGGCGAATGCTTACTATAGTTAGAAGTACAGCCTGGTGTACTGCATTCCTTTGGCATCTAACTTAAAAATAATGTAAATTAACTTAACGAGAAACATTTAGAATAAATTACTCAATAAAATGTGTCCCATAAATAGTAGTACGAACTTTAAGGGAAGATGAAAGAAATCAAAAGGATTAAGAATCACGTAACATAGCATGGCCAAACACGTTGTTTTCATGCTAAGCTTATGTATTGAAAATTTTACCATTCCCGATATTAAAAGGATTTATAATTTTCGTTTATAATTCCATATATTTTTTTTCTTCCAAGGAAAAGTATTAAATTTTAGAAAACCATAGTAGGAAATACCACGAATATTCTAATATCTTTTTTTTTTTAAAGTGATTACTAACTGGTGCTTGAAGACAATGTTTTCGTCCTTGCATTGCTGTATACAGTGAAACTTCTATGAGCCACCACTTCTATTTAGTGACGCCCTCCTGCAACGACACATTTTTTAAGGCACCGATTTTTTACCCTATCTAGTTAATGTTAAAAGAGCCTCTAGAAGACACCACACAACCCTCTATAAGTGACCGGTCCCAGTTCCCAGTCCGAAAATTTTCTTGTATTTTACCGGAAGTAAAGTAAATAAAAACCACATTCTAAACCAGTCGCTCTACTGCAAATCGACAGCAGTGCAAGTACAGGTACACATTACGTACAAATCTTGTACGTTAGAGAAGAGACATGTCTAAGAAACGAGTGATGTTACTACTGGAATCGCACTGATGTGATCGAATCACACGAAAAAAGAAATTTGGAGGTTACTTTTGCTTGTAGGAAAACCTAAAAAGCAAATAGATTTTATTATGACAAATTGAGAATGCATGAAGATATCGGAATAAATGCTCTTTTGGCAAATGTAATATATATATATATATATATATATATATATATATATATATATATATATATATATATGCAGCAGAGAGTGAAGTACACTCGAAGCGAGAATAAAGAATGAAACAATCTGAAATTCCTAAATATTTGATCAAAATTTAAAATTTGTTTACATAATTACTCATGCAATTTATTATGAAACTACATAAATAACAAAACAAACAATATATTTTAGCACTTTGAATACAAATTGAGATAAACCAATAGCTCAAGGACTCGAAAAATTTCAGGATACCTCTTAAAAAGCTGCACTAAACACTGTAGCAAACCAAAAATAAACGCTTTCTTATTTAATTATTCTTTATTATAGCAATTGCAAGTATTATATAAAAGTTATTCTTTTGTCGCTATCTCAATCGAACTTTGGAATCGAACATAATGAACTCTTGTACAAAATATTAACTGCAGTTGAAGTTTCTATGTATACATATACAAAATTAATAATTTATAATTTACTGTACTTCTGCACTGAAAGCTGCCTACATATGTTTAAATCATACAATCAATGCACATATCTAACTGATAAATAACATTTTCGACTGAAAAATTAAATAGACAACATCGTCTAACTAGTATTACAAAGACACGCTTATTTACTGTATAATAAACTACTCAAGTAGTACGATTTCAGATGAAAATGATTTAAAAACAGCACATGAATATTAATTCACTAAATTTGATTTACATACATATTTTTAGAACTTCTAAATAAATTATACAAGTTTACACTTCCTTTACATTCAGAGCAAAATGTTCGAATTTTATGATAAATTACCATAAAAAAAATGGTTCAATCTTCACAAAACGATTATCTACATCTAAAGTTCTTTAGTACGACAAAACTACAAAAGAACTGTTTTAAAATAATAAAATAATATAATATTTATAATACTTATAATAATAAAATAGAACAGTGCTAATCGCGAAAACAGGCCTCAATGATAAACTCAATTTTCGTGCTGGCAACGAACAAGCAGGCCCGGTTGCTAATAGCGGGGCCTTCGCTATTAGTAACGGGCCTGCGCGTGTATTTCGATGAGTCATCCAAAGAGGCCTGCGGATGCTCGCGTCTTCCCGTATACATCAAGCAATTTTTAAGCTTTCCGATGCTTTGAAACGTTATTAAATGTAGTTTTGAGTAGTGATTGTGTTACTAATTCAAGTACGAACTCATTAACATTTTCTTTACTATGATACACGCGGACATTAAAGTAAATAGATGCATGTAATTTGAAGGAAAAACAAAGTAGTGCTCACTCTCATGATTCATTATTTTAGCTTGAATTTTAATATACATAAAAAAATTAAGCTGACTTTTAGTATACATTAAAGTAAACGAATACACAAATGATACAGACATTTTTATGCATTTCTTTATACTGAATGTTTAAGTTTCACATTTTCAAAGCAGTTACAACCATTATTACTTTTAAAATAAATTTAACTAGTAGTTATTAAATTTTCATTTATTAAATATTGTTCGGTTAATATATTAACAAAATATATGACGAGGAGCTGAAATAGAATTTAAAATATTTGATATTTACAATTCACGTATACAAAATTTAAGTACTGCTATACTATTTAATTTTTAATCTTTTGTAAGGCGTAGGTATCAGAAGAATGTTTGCTATAATTATAAATACAACCTGTGCACTGCAAGTCCTTGGTATTTACATGAAAAATAATGTAAATTAATTTAACGAGAAACATTTAGAATGAATTACAAAATAAAGGGTGTCCCATAAATAGTAGTACGAACTTAAAGGGGAGATAAAATATATCAAAAGGATTAAGAATAACGTAACAGTGTATGATAAAACACGTTTGTTAACTGTTTTTATTTTGGTTAGTTCAAATGAGTTTATTTATCGAAAATTTTAACATTCGAAATGAAAATGATTTATAATTTTCAGTGTTAGTTCCATATACTTTTTTTCTCCAAAGAAAAATTATAAATTTTAGAAAACCATACTAGGAAATACCACTAATATTCCAACACCTTTTTTTAAAGTTATTATTAACTGGCGATTGAAAACAAATGTTTTCGTCCCTGCATTGCTGTATATTAGTGTTATAGCTTTAAAAAAAAAAAAAAAAAAAAAAAAAAAAACCTGCTCCACGGACTTTGAATACAAATTAAGATAAACTAACAGCTCTAGGACTTCAAAAATTTCAAGATCACAAGTTGCGCTAAACAATGTAGTAAACTAAAAACAAACGAAAGAGTGAATTAATTACTTTTT
Source organism: Cheiracanthium punctorium (assembly GCA_038373885.1). Taxonomy (NCBI): domain Eukaryota; kingdom Metazoa; phylum Arthropoda; class Arachnida; order Araneae; family Cheiracanthiidae; genus Cheiracanthium; species Cheiracanthium punctorium. Next base: position 740,891 of record JAWZYV010004283.1, read on the forward strand.
ATTATACCCATTATCTAAATGGAACTTTGAATTTGAGTATGATGAACGCTTATACAAAATATTAACTTCAATTTAAGTTTCTACATAACATGTGCAAAAATTAATAACATATTTTACAGTACTTCTGCTCTGAAACCAATATCACACATTTAATTCCATTTATAATAAATGATAAATGACATTTTCAACTGAAAGATTTAAACAGATAAGAATGTCTAACTAGTATTACAACGCACGCTTATTTACTAGAATAATAAACTACCCAAGTTAAACGATTTCAGATTAAAATGATTTATAAATAACACATGAATACTAATTCACAAAACATGCTTTATATCCTATAAATTTGTAGAATTTCTAAATACAAGTGTACACTTACCTTTACATTCAGAACTTAAAGTTCGAATTCTATGATTGAATTCGTTGATTTATTTCCATAAAAAAAAGCGCAATCTTCAAAAAATTATTACCTACATCTAAAACACCTTGTCATTAAGTCATTATGACAAAACTATAACAAAATTGTTTTTTAATTATAAAATAAATTAACGTTTATAATCCCAAATCGCATACAATCGAACAGCGCAAATGTAAATATTAGGCCTCAATATTTCACTCATTTCTTCCGGTGGCAACAAAGAAGCAGGCCCGGTTGCTAATAGCGACGGCCCCTTTCTGATTGAGTTTCGAAAGGGGTTTTAAACTCGTGACGTCAAAGTGGCGCACATCTCACATGTGAAAACTCGGTTATTTTTAAATAATTTTATTTTTTTTTTTTCAACAGGCAATTTTAATCATTGTTACTGTCTCCAAGACAACCAAACCGCAAGATATCATACCGAAATTTTTAAGCTGCTACGATTGAAATGAAAATCCTTCTTTACTTAAAAATTCGTAAAAAATCTCCTAATTTATATTTCCTTCTAGTTTTTCTTTTAAAAGAGGGCGAAATGTATGCTCCGTCATTTGACAAAATATAAAAAAGTTATGACGGATAGAATTCAAGATGCAGCAGTTTTAAAAATATTTTACGAAAGTCAGAGTCAAATTTAATTTTATTTGAAAAATTCCCAAAAATCTGAAAATTATGTTACACAGTCCGAACAAAAAATTTTTTAAAAAACAATTTCTCCTCTATCCGATGATGTAAATTTCGTTTTCTTGCGAGTGTAATTACCGGCGTTATTACGTATTAAGCGAGAAAAATCGCTAAAAATCGGACAAAACATAAAATAAAACATTTCCTAATTCGAATTTCGAAAAAATCGCTCCGAGGCGTGTTAGGATCTGTTCTAGTGAAGCCGTATGCGAAATTCGGTAGGTCTGCGACCCCCCGTCTCGGCGCAATGCGATCGAGAGACGCGCGCAAGAAGATCGGTGGTCACAAACTTGCCTACCTATATACATAGCTACATACAATGTTTACTCTCGGATTTTAATATATAAGACTAGCTGAGTACCCGTTCTTCGCACGGTAGGGAACGAAACTTTTTCTTACATGTATAGTTCGAATTGATTCCAGTGATATGGGATCTAAAAATAAGCAAAATGATTTGACTCTTGGTGTAAAGTTACTCATTAGTTATTTGTAAAGTTAGTATAAGTACTGACCTGAGACTATTGTTAATATTATGACGCAAAAAACTATGTCCGTGTCATTCACGATCAGCAAAGAAAAGCGTGACGGTTCGCAGTGAAAATTCCAAATGTCTCATTTCTGCATCATACTTTAGATTTAAGTTAGATTTAAGTTATGCCATTACTACCATGCTTTTTTAGATTTAAGTTATGTCATTACTACCTTAGATGCTACATGAAGTGGAGAACCGCTTTATTTTATAATTAAATAGTTGTGTACACGCTCTTTGCAAGGCAAGAAGAGAACATTTTCCTAAAAAATGTGATCATAAATACTTGTGAGAAAACAGAATCTCCAAGAAAAAAGAAAGTTCTGTTGAAACTACCGCGGGATATATTAACGCGACGTAGAATTACTTAATGTTTTGTTAGCTGTGATGTAATACGGCTGTTAAAAAATGAATAGAAGACATACAAAAATCTATACACAAAATATTTATAGTGTACACAAAATATTTATTAATGCGGTATATTGTGGTTTGATCAATATTGCCTTATCATATCTACTTATTATTAATTATACTATCTTTTACTGATACCAATACAATATATTTTCGTTTTGCAACCGTTAATGCTTAATTTAAAAAAAAACGGTTTAGATATTTGCCACGAATGTAGGCTTTTACACTTTGGTGATTCTTTGCAATTTACGCATTAGCATAAACTCTAATCATTTCAGTTTATGGTTGCCACTAAATCAGCTCTCCATAAATTTGTACGCATAGTTAGTTCTTCTCAGATTGTTGTATTTATTTTTAAATTTTTTATTTTTATTAAAAAATTTTTAAAAAAACAATTTCTCCTCTATCCGATGATGTAAATTTCGTTTTCTTGCGAGTGTAATTACCGGCGTTATTACGTATTAAGCGAGAAAAATCGCTAAAAATCGGACAAAACATAAAATAAAACATTTCCTAATTCGAATTTCGAAAAAATCGCTCCGAGGCGTGTTAGGATCTGTTCTAGTGAAGCCGTATGCGAAATTTGGTAGGTCTGCGACCCACCGTCTCGGCGCAATGCGATCCAGAGACGCGCGCAAAAAGATCGGTGGTCACAAACTTGCCTACAAACCTACATAGAAACATACAATGTTTACTCTCGGATTTTATTATATAAGATACTAGCTGCGTGCCCGTTCTCCGCACGGTACGGAACGAAACTTTTTCTTACATGTATAGTTCGAATTGATTCCAGAGATTTGGAATCTAAAAATAAGCAAAATGATTTGACTCTTCTCGTAAAGTTACTCATTACTTATTCGTTAAGTTAGTATAAGTACTGACCTGTGACCCTTGTTAATATTATGACGCAAAAAACTATGTCGGTGTCATTCACGATCAGAAAAGAAAAGCGTGACGATTTTCAGTGAAAATTCCTAATTTTCAAAATGTCTCATTTCTGCATCATACTCTTTTTTAGATTTATGTTATGCCATTAATACCTTGGATACTACTTGAAGTGGGGAACCGTTTTATTTTATAATTAAATAGTTGTGTACCAGCTCTTTGCAAGGAAAGAGAAGAAAATTTTCCTAAAATGTGATCATAACTATTTGTGACAAAACAGAATCTCCAATAAAAAAGAAAGTTCTGTTACAGTCTTTTCTGTTGAAACTACCGTGTGAAATATTAAAGCGACGTAGAATTACTTAATGTTTTGTTAGCTGTGATGTAATACGGCTGTTAAAAAATGAATAGACGACATAGTTTCACAAAATATTTATTAATGCGGTATATTGTGGTTTGATCAATATTGCCTTATCATATCTACTTACTATTAATGATACTATATTTAACTGATACCAATACAATATACCGTCGTTTTGCAGCCGTTAATGCTTAATTTAAAGAAACGGTTTAGATATTTGCCAGGAATGTAGGCTTTTACACTTTGGTGATTCTTTGCAATTTACGCATTAGCATAAACTCTAATCATTTCAGTTTATGGTTGCCACTAAATCAGCTCTCCATAAATTTGTACGCATAGTTCTTCTCAGATTGTTGTATTTAGCACCAGGGCCCTATTATCGCATGGACAAATCGGGACTTTACCCAGGGGCATCCGGCTCGAAATTGCCCCCAATTTCAAATGTTGTTCTGTTTTTATAAAAAAAATTATGAAAAATAAAACAAAGTTTATAGACGGGGGGGGGGGGGGAAATTCAACAATTCCCGGGGCCCCCTGTTGGTCATAATCAGGCCCTGTTTAACACCGCAATATATTTCCTGCTATTCGAAAACGTGACCCGTTTAAAATCTCAATTGAAAATAATGCTGGATAATTCACTTGTGAAAAAACAGCATTCAATTATTTTTCTGGCAACGTAAAGTAAAATATAGAATTATTTCACATGCGCGGCGTATGTTTTGCTTGTGAGTCCGTTATTCTGATTGAGTTTCGAAAGGGGTTTTAAACTCGTGACGTCAAAGTGGTGCACATTTCACATGTGAAAACTCGGTTATTTTTAAATAATTTTTTTTTTCAACTGGCAATTTTAATCATTGTTACTGTCTCCAAGACAACCAAACCGCAAGATATCATACGGAAATTTTTAAGCTGCGCTGCGATTGAAATGAAAATCCTTCTTTACTTAAAAATTCGTATAAAATCTCCTAAGTTATATTTTCCTCTGGTTTCTCTTTTAAAAGAGGGCGAAATGTATGCTCCGTCATTTGACAAAATATAAAAAAGTTATGACGGATAGAATTCAAGATGCAGCAATTTAAAAAATATTTTACGAAAGTCAGCGTCAAATTTAATTTTATTTGAAAAATTTCCAAAAATCTGAAAAATTATGTTACACAGTCCGAACAAACAATTTTTAAAAGAAAATTTTCTCCTCTATCCGATGATGTAAATTTCGTTTTCTTGCGAGTGTAATTACCGGCGTTATTACGTATTAAGCGAGAAAAATCGCTAAAAATCGGACAAAACATAAAATAAAACATTTTCTAATTCGAATTTCGAAAAAATCACTCCGAGGCATGTTAGGATCTGTCCTAGTGAAGCCGTATGCAAAATTCGGTAGGTCTGTGACCCACCGTCTCGGGGCAATGCGAGCGAGAGACGCGCGCAAGAAGAACGGTGGTCACAAACTTACCTACATAGCTACATACAATGTTTACTCTCGGATTTTATTATATACTAGCTGCGTACCCGTTCTCCGCAAGGTAGGGAACAAAACTTTTTCTTACATGTATCATTCGAATTGATTCCAGTAATGTGGAATCTAAAAATAAACAACATGATTTGACTCTTGGCGTAAAGTTACTCATTAGTTATTCGTAAAGTTAGTATAAATATTGATCTGAGAACATTGTTAATATTATGAAACAAAAAACTATGTCGGTGTCATTGTCGATCTGAAAAAGAAAAGCGCGACGGTTCCTAAAAATTTCTAATTTTCAAAATGTCTCATTTCTACATCATACTCTTTTTTTAGATTTAAGTTATACCATTAATACCTTAGATACTACATGATGTGAAGAACCGTTTTTTTTATAATTAAATAGTTGTGTGTACCCGCTCTTCGCAAGGCAAGAAGAGAACATTTTCCTAAAATGTTATCATAACTACTTGTGACAAAACAGAATCTCCAAGAAAAAAAAAGTTCAGGTACAGAATTTTCTGTTGAAATTACCGCGGGATATATTAACGCGACGTAGAATTATTTAATGTTTAGTAAGCTGTGATGTAAGATGGCTGTTGAAAAACGAAAAGGAACGAATAGTTTCACGAAATATTTATTAACGCGGTATATTGTGCTTTGATCAATATTGCCCTAGCATATCTAATAACTATTACTTATAGTATCCTTTACTGATACCAATATATTTTCGTTTTTCCATCTTTAATGTTTAATTTAAAGAAACGGTTTAGATATTTGCCACTAATGTAGTTTTTTATTCTTTGGTGATTCTTTGCAATTTACGCATTAGTATAAACGATAATCATTTCACTTTCTGGCTGCCATTAAAACAGCTCTCCGTACATTCTTATGCATAACTCTTGTCAGATTGGCGTATTTAGGACGTAAAATATTTCCTGCGATTCGAAAACGTGTCCCTTTTAAAAATTATATCGAAAATAATGCTGGATAATTCATCGTTGAAAAAACAGCATTCAATTCTTTTTCTGGCAATGTATTATAAAAAAGGGAATAATTTCGTGCGTGGCGTATGTTTTGTTTGTGAGCCCGTAATTTTGATTGAGTTTCGAAAGGGGTTTTAATCTCGTGAAATCTAAGTCATTTTGATCTAACATGTGGAAACTGAGTTATTTTAAAGTCATTTTATTTATGTTTTTCAAATGGCAATTTTATTCATTGTTACTGTTTCCCAGACAACCATAGCGGAAGATATCATACCGAAATCTTGAAACAGCTTTTATTAAATTCAAAATCCTTCTTTACATAAAAATTCGTAAAAAATCTCCTAATTTATATTTTTCTTCCGTTCTTCTTTTAAAAGTGGGCGAAATATATGCTCCGTCTTTCGCCGAAATATAAAAAAGTTATGACAGATAGAATGAAAGATGCAACAATTTTAAAATTACTTTTTCGCAAACGTCGTCAAAAGAGAAATTCTTTTTAAAAATTCCCAAAAATCGGCAAAATATGTTACATAGTCAAAACAAACTGTTTTCGAAAGAAAATTTTCTCCTCTATCCGATGATGCAAATATCGTTTTATTGCGAGTGCAATGACCGGCGTTATTACGTATTATGCAAGAAAAATTGCTAAAAATCGGACAAAACATAAAATAAAACATTTTCTAATTCGAATTTCGAAAAAATCGCTCCGAGGCGTGTTAGTATCTGTCCTAGTGAAGCCGTATGCAAAACTGGGTAGGTCTGTGACCAACCGTCTCGGCGCAATGCGATCGAGAGACGCGCACAAGAAGATCGGAGGTCACAAACCTACCTACATAGCTACATACAATGTTTACTCTTGGATTTTATTATATATACTAGCTGAAGTACCCGTTCTTCGCACGGGAATGAATGGACTTTTTGATATTACGATTTGTGGGGATTACTATTTATTGTAATAAAGATATATAGCAAAATGGATATCGCTTTATATTGTGTTTAATAACCATGCATACCGAATTTCAAGGCAATCGTTTGTACGGTGCAGAAGGCCATGCGGCGTAGCGCAATCTAGTGGAGAGTTTTAGCAAAACGGATACGGCGGAAATATTCTTCGCATTCAGATATCGATGAATACGAAATTTCAGGACGATCGGCTGGACAGCCCTGACGATGCGACATCTAGTGGCAAATTATATAGGAAAATGGATAGCGCCAAACTCTTCCCCGAGTTCAAATATCTATGTATACCTATTTTCATAGCGATCAGTTGCACAGTCAAGAAGTGATACTTTGCAGCGCGATCTAGTGGTTAATTAAAGTAATGATTTGCTACAGTGCCGTCAAGTGGCGAGTTATAGCAAAATGGATAACGCCAAAATATTCTCATTGTTCAAATAGCTATGTATACTGATTTTCATAGCGACCGTTTGAATGGTCAAGAATTTGGTCTGCTGCAGCGTCATCTAGTGGCGAGTTAAAATAATAATGCATTGCAGTGCCATCTAGTGGTGAGTAAGATCAAAAGGAACACAGTTAGAATATATTCTTAAAGTGTTCTCTTAAAAAGTTCTCTTTCATGCTGAAATGTGTAAGTATAAGAAATTTTATGCCGATCAGTCGTACGGTATAGAATTTGATGCGTTGCAGCACCATTTAGCGGCAAGTTACAGCAAAATGGATACTGAAAAATATTCTCCGTGTTCTAATATCCGCGTGTACCAAATTTCATCGAAATCGGTTGGACGATATTCGCATAGTAAACAGCTAAACGGAATAGAATTCGACGTTCTGCTGCGCCACCTGGTGGCAAGTTAGAGGAAAACGGATAGCATAAAAAGCTTCTCAATGATAAAAGACATAGGTGAACCAAATTTCATGGTGCAACGGTGCTGGAGTTTTTCAACCTCATACACACATACCAACATTCATTTTTATCTATAACCAGTATCATTATATATCCCAGTCTCAAATAAAATCCAGTTTCAAATCTAAGCCTCGCCAAAGTGCCAACATACGCCATTTTGCAAGAGTTTTTTTAGGAAATCATTCGAAGCATAGCATTGACTTAGCAGCGATCAATATGGGAAATGGTTCGGCCGCCAAAAAGTAAAGCACACACTTATTTGAAAAGGGGAATCCCTTAATACAACCGAATTTTTTTAAATTATCAACTATAACGTGTTTTATTCATCGTTACTCCGATGTACTAAATGAGAAGATTTCAATTTTCTGAAATTTGGCGGAATTTCCCCAACTTAAATAATTGTACTCAATTGGCGTTTATTCTGAAGATAGATCGCTTGAAATCCCTTAATAACTGTATTATTTCTTCACGGATCATTAAAATTTAACGCTGTATTCTAATAAAACCTTTGCACTTGCTTTCAAAAAACTATTTCCTTAAGCTCTCAATAAATTGCGCCAAGCCGAAAACTGTGCAAACCGCTAGAACTCACTTTCTCAAAATCAGCATTTGAGCCATTTTATTTTATTCGCCAAACTAAAAAAAAATTACATATTAGCCTCGGAAATCTTCAATTCTTATTGTTTTGCGTATAAAACATTTCATTCCTGCTCCGATTTCCCATGCACACGATATTATAATAAAAATTTAATAATCTTACAAATATAAACTAACAAATAAAAATCATTATTATTCTTTTATTTTTACTTTGAGAATTTAAAACATCTTATTCGGCAAAATCGCCACACATGGCAACCACGATCGTTGTTTCATACTTTTTTCACTACAGGGGTTACAATTACGGAAAGGTTTTTGCATGGAGAACATAAAAAATCTCTTAAATTCCGGGAACGGGTGGACTTTCAAAGTTTTAAAGTGGACTATGATTTATTCTATATTATTTTAGATATCTGTGCAAAATTTCAGGCTGATAGGTCCATTTTTGTGGATTTGTATACAACTCAAATCCACAAACAAACAAACAAACAAACAAACAAACAGAATTTCATTTTTATTTATAAGATATGTAAAAAGTTAATTGGCTGTTAGACTAAATTTTGAATCAAATTCGGTGTTTTAAATTTATAAATTTATGTATGGAATGTTATGTTTATACATGCGGCATACAAAAAATTTCATTTCTATCTCTATTTTGAAATAAAATACGTGTTAAATCTTTTGCAAGAAATGCCTCTCTTTTCTCGCCCAGATGTTCTGTGTCCTTAAGTGTACGTATTAAGTACCAAGATCAGTGCTCGTATTATTATTATTTTTTTTTTTCTGAATGCTTTTCAGATATTGCATTTTTCTGTAATAGAAAAACGGATTTTTCCCTCCTGTTACGTATTTTAAATTAAATTAAATTATTACTAAAAATTGCACTAAATACTTCAGTAGTAAAATACATGAAATTTTAAATACATGTATGCATTTCTAAAAGGAAATAATTTAATGATTTCCGTAAGAGAACACGAGTGCATTAATATTAAACAGATAATTTCACCAATTTTAAATACATAAGGCGATCAAAAAGTAACAATATAGAAAATTATAATTTCTAGAATACAATTATAAAAAAAAAAAAACTATTGGGTACATTTACCGTGTTTACTCACGTAATAGTCGTCCTCGCATAATAGTCGCACCCTCGTTTTGAAGCAGAAAAAATCGACAAACTACTTTTCCCGCATAAACGCCATAGTCATGTATTCGGCCTTCCTTCGTGTCTATGAAAAATATTACTATAAAAAGAAAAATACCCCTTTTTCGTGTGCAACCGACAAAAATATTATTTGATATACTGCAGATAATGTGGACAACGTTGGTAAGTTAGTTTTATTTATTTATTTTGTAATTCCAGTAATCTTTTAGCTTTAGAATGTACAATATTATGTAATAGATATCCCCGCTCCTAGACTTTTACCGCGAAACAAAATCGGCAAAAGAAGTGCGACTATTACGCGAGTAAACACGGTAGTTTATATCGTGTTTGCTTACACAAACATTTTTAGCCAATTAGAACATTTTTTGTTTGAACATTTATATTAATTATTTTGAATTTACAATATCCAAACTTGCTTCCAGTAATGGACTGGTTTTTAAATGGTTTTCTTTGAATATAAGGCCTAAAAAAAATAATTTGTTCTTAAAAAGGGGTCATTCAATCTGAACTGGGAGGGTGTAATAAAAGACTGATGAAGGAAAAATATTTATTTTAAAGGGGATGGGAAAAACGGTTGAAATTAGAATGCTGAAGCATAATATAATGAAAGTTTTTCCAGCCAAAAAAGTTGATAAACAAACAGCAGAATTAACTGATGTGAAGTAGTAAAAAATGCAAAAATCCAATGACCTTATAAATAAACAAAACGTTAAATACATTCGATATTTGCAGAAATGTAGATTTTAGAGGTTTTCAATAAAAATTCTTACGATTTCCTTAATCATTAGTAAAATCGTGCAAATAATTTAAATTTCTGCACGAAAAAATCGTACAACTTGGCAGCTATGATGCTATGGAACAATCTGCCGTACTTAAATTAAAATCTAAAAGTTTTGCTTATTACGATTTAACCCCCCCCCCTCCCTCACCCCCCACCCACCCATCAACCCCTCACACTTAAAGCGGTCGCAAATGCAACGGTCCCATCCTATCAATCATGCAATACACCTGCTTTTAAACGGAAGCGGTCGCAAGTGCGACGATTTTAAACCCCGGTCGCAAATAAGACGACACCGCGCCGACAGAGAACGCCGATTGTATGCCGTAGCGTACAATCGGCTTCAAAACTTTTTAAAAAATTGTACCTAAACTTTCAACTGCTTAATTTTTTTTCTGGATTCTTCTTAACCTTTTACTGGCCAATGTTTCCAACATCAAATTAAAAAAATTCTGAAAAATTAAATTTTATCAATATTGACTGGAAAAAAAATAGCAGATAAAGTTAGAAGATGACTTGATTGTTTGAAATGCAAGTTGCATTTCTATTATTAGTGGAAAACTGGAAAAAAAATCATAAAAATAGCCATTTTCATAAATTTTTACACGGCTATCTTGATCCCTTCAAGCTTAATTCAATCTTTATTTAAATTTAAAAATAAATCTTTCATTGATTCTTAACATTTCGCTTATTATTTGATCTTATTTCGCTTATTATTATTGGTCCACAACCCCCGGTCCTCGGATCAAATAGTACCAGGCCGCCAAGGAACATTAAGTTCTTTGGATTTTATTTACTTTGGTGTATTTCTCTCGGGTTTTTGCGACTTCATCGTGTTTGTGTTGCTTTATACCTTTGTAACAGAAGAAATATTGTAATTCTTTTAACATTTCTCTTTTCTTTTTGTTATTTATTAAAGATTTAAAGATCATGAGTTAAAATTGCAAAATAGAGAATAAATGTTCTTTCCTTAAAACTATTCCAGACAACAACTCTGCCGGATTTTATTTTGGAGACATGTTTAAATACAATCAAATTAAAGTTATTAAATCAAATCAATCTAAATTAGAAACATTCAACGCCCTCGCCCTCCCACCCTCAGCTGGCCGCGGTAAAATTATCAAACGTTGGCCGGTTAGTGGCGATAAAAAGGTTGGAGAGCACAGATTTAAGTTACCCATCACTATATCATAGCTGCCAGCCGTTCCGATTTTATCGGAATATATCCCACGACTATTTTTGAACAATTTTATTTTAAATTAAAAATATGGACATTACATAGGCTCAATTGTCAAGAAAAAATTAGTGGTTGGCAGGGGTCGAAATTTGCAGTTTCCCGGGGGAATCAGATTTTTAAACGGGCGAGTAAAACCGCAGAGGTGATGCGATAAATGGAATTATTTACTTTGCCTGTTTTCCTCATGTTACGATCCGATTAGACTTAATTCTTTTTTAACAAGAACTCTTAATAAATACTGGTGTTGGAATGTAAAATTGACAATGTATAATAACACACACATATAATAGCACATTTCAAATGAAAAACCGAATCTACTAAATTTAGAACTCATGATAAAGATGCATGAAAAAATTAAAATGATGATTTCTTTTTAAATAAAATATATTGGAAATGCTAATTTCTATATTTTAATGGTAAGGGTATAAAATAATCTGATGTATTCATAATCAGCTGTTAATTTATAATGAGTTTTAGCTAATTTAGTAGCTTTTCTTGTTTAAAATTTATAAAGACTTAAACACAAAATTCTCCAACTAAATCTTTTAACCTTTTTAAGTGGAGAAATTATTTTATGCATATATATTTCATTTATAAAAAAAAGGTGGAGAGGCCTTGAATTGAAAACAAACTATTTTTAAAATACAGTCATTAGTTGTTTTAGAATTTTTTAAAACGATCTAGAGGAGGAGAACATATGAAACATCCGTAAATGGTATTTATCAACAATGTGTGTTATTATACAGTTTTTATCAATTTTACATTCTAACATCAGTATTTGTTAAGAGTTATTGTTATAAACAATATTAATTTAAATTGTCCACATCTCGGGATAGGTAGGCAACGTAAGCGGCGCCACCTATCGTTTCACCTCTCTCATTGTATTCTTCCAAGATGACAGGCAGTATTTCTAGAAGTGGTAAAACAAAAAATTCGGTTGCCCTTCGGGCAACCAAAAAAAAAAGCTATTCCCATTTTTATTGCTTAGCTTGAAAATGCAGTTTCCTATTCCTATTTTAATTCTGAATGTCTTCTTTCTATTTCTATTTTTATTTCCGAATAGTAATGGCAATTTTATGAATAAACGTTTGTCAACTTATTTTCATTGTAACGGCAGCATGTTCTTAAAAAATTTTGTGTAGCGAATATTTTATGGGCAAGAAACTTCATTTGCAGGCAACCAAAATAATTTCAGTGATTGCTCAATGGACAACCGAAAAAAATCACAAGACTCTACCCCTGGTGGTGGGAAATGTTCCGATAAAAACGGAACGGTTGGCAGCTATGCTAATTGCGTTTTTGAAACCAATGTAAAATTTTGTCAGAAGTCATTAATCAGAAATGAAAAAAGCTCTCAATTGCGAACACATTAGAAGACAAAATATGCAGAAAACGAATTCAAAATATGCAGAAAACGAATTCAAAATATGGCTGGATCTGAATTCGGTCTGTAAAAGGTTAACACTAAGTAACTTGTAAAGATGCCATTTAAATTTTTTTAGTCAATGGCGTAATTTGATTGCTTTAAAAACTGCTTGAACGTTGCTTTATACCTCAAAAGATCCTCAAAAGAACACATATACCTCAAAAAGAACATATACATAGATTTGGAATGGTTCATGAGAAGGTTGTGGAGAAAAAAAAAAAAAAAAAAAAAAAAAAAAAAAAAGCCTAAAAACAAATGTATCAATTATACACTGACAGCTAAATGTATCGCGAATGTGCTATAAGAGCAGTATATAAACCTATCCGATTTTGATAAAATCTATTGTTTCAGTTTTGCAGTAGAAATGTTTTAAAAGTGCACCGAAACGGCAACTCATACTCTAGAGCCCCATCACTGGCGGACCGCAGAGTGCTCTGAATTAGGAGATGGAAGGTGCTTGGTTCAAACCCAGGTCGCGTACGTCGACCTAACCGTTCGGAGTTTTCCATCGTTTCCTCCGAAATGCTTGTTAAGACCCCTTAGAAAGACCCCCACGGAGAGCACTCCACACCTCAACTAGAGCCCACATGTGGCTAATTGGCTGTAATCCCACAACAACAGAAAATCATACTCAAGGTTAGTTTTCATAGACTTAAAAAATCTTTTAAAGTCAATTTACATAGGTGTGTCTGTGTGTATTTATACGCATACGCCCATTTTCATTATGCTCTTTTTCAAAAACATTTCCACGCCGCGGCGCGCCGCCGGCTTTCTGAGATCGTTACGCCACCGCCGCGAATTTCCGTGCGGCGCAGACCTCTTCCTGTGAGTACCAAAACAATAAGAAGGGAGTTCCATAAACAGGGTATTGCTGGCCGAGCTGCAATTCAAAAGCCATTCATCAGTGATGACAACGCCCGTAATAGGAAAAAGTGATGTTTAAGTCATAAAGCCTGGACTATAGAGCAGTGGAAGTAATATGGTCGGATGAGTCTGCTTTCACATTGTTTCCCACTTCTGGCCGAGTTTACGTCTGGAGAATGCCATCCCAAGCCTATAATACAGAGTGCTTGTTGATAAGAGTGAAACATGGATGGGGTTCTGTGATGGTTTGGGCAGCCATAATGTGGTTCTTTGTGGGCCCCATCCCATGGTACAAACTTTGTTCCCAATGGTGATGGTGTCTTCCAAGATGACAAAGCCCCTGTTCACAGAGCTCACGTTGTCCAGGACTGGTTTTCTGAGCACGAGGATAAATTGTCACATCTCTCCTGGCCACCACAGTCACCAGACCTCAATATTATTGAGCCTTTGTGGTCTCCATTCGAGAGGAAAATGCGTGGTCGCTATACGCTGCCAGCATCGTTATCTGAACTTGCCACCGTTTTGCAGGAAGAATGGCACTGCATTCCCTTGGCAAGTATACAGGAACTGTATTTACGAGAAGATTGCAAGCTGTTTTGGATGCCAATGGATTTTCCTACACCATGTTAGGCAAAGAAATATGTTTTTTTTTTTTTTTTTTTTTTTTGTGTGTTCCCATATTTTTGTCCAACCCCTGTATGTATATATAAATACGCTAAGGAAAACCTTTGTGTCTCTTTGCGCGGACGCTTTGCTGCACATTGCGCGAACGGATGAGCGCGAAATTCGGCACAGTTTAAGTTCGTATGGAGGTAGTTGTGCGAATGTTAAAATTTTTGTGTAATATGCTAAAGTAAAAAATTAGAGAAGTAATTTGGCACGCAGTATTTCGCCCCAAGTCGGGCGAGGGTTTCATTATTATGTCAATTTTTAAATAACAACTAGCTGCGTACCCGTTCTCCGCACGGTGGGAAACGCATATTTTCTTTACACATATATAATTCGAATTAAACCCAGTAATGCGGAATCTCAAAACGTGAAAAATACTTGAATCGTGACTAAAAGTTGACGTCATGAGTTCAAATTTTAGACGATTGCAACATGACACAAAAACTATGTCAATGTGACTGGCGATCAAAAAAGAAAGAACTTTACGGTATGCAGACAAAACTTTTTTCTTTCGAAAAATGCCTGATTTCTACATCATATAATTCTCTTTGTGAGGTTTAATTTATAGCATTAATATATAGTATATACCACATAAATAACATTACATGATGTTGACAACAATTTTATCTTGCATTTTTCAAAGCGTGGACAATGCATTAGCGCAGTTATGTTACACACGACTTTATTAAATTTTACCTAAATTAAAAAACCTACATGAAACAATGGATGCATCATTTACGTTGAAAAGCCAAAAATGTACCCTGCTCTGGTGAAAATCATGTCGCTTTTGTAAATGAAAACGTTCTTGATGTAACTTCTGAGAAAAAGCTTATTACCCTTATTGAACTCTTAATGCAGTATCACACTTGTTACATAAAACTGACGTTTATCTCACTGTCAATTCGCCCTAAATAAATAACTGATTTCATTTTTCATTTGTTACAGATTACAGTTGACCCCTTTATAACATGGGTCTACAACACGAATTCTTAGAACACGACGAAAACATTACGATTGTTTTTCGTGTAACACGTTAAAAGAGACTCGTACAGCACTGTAAAATGAGACACATGTTCTGATATTATGACGCCTTAGCTCCTGTAATTAACATTCCTTTTGAATGGCAACACCAAACATCATTGCATTTTTACGGAGCGCAAATAAGTTTTGCCGCGATTATACCGCGCAGTCCGCACTCCAGGCGGAGTATAGCGCAGGACCCGTACAACACGGATTCCTATAACACGGAACGTATCTACCGTGTTATAGGGAATCTACTGTAGTTGCATAATGTCAAATTCAATAGTTAAGAAAATTCTGGGTTGCCGTATTTAGTAACATTTCATTTTACCTTAGTGGCCGAAATGTATTAAAACCAAATATTCGAACTGTATCAAAAGTAAAATTTTAATTTTGTATAACCCTCAGAACAACTTCGGAGTTTGCCATCTACGACGGTTTTTCATGACGTGACAACTGATGCTTGCGTACAGTGGCGTAGCCAAGGAGGAGATAGGGGGTCACAACCCCCCATGAGGAGTTTTTTCCCATACAAAATGTATATTCTTCACTCCCGTAACATTCTCATGAAAAATTTTTGGCTACTCCTGCTTGCATATAATTGATCTTTTTTTTTTTCATTTATCAGTGATCAATATACTTCAGGATCGGAATCTCCGCGGTAAAAAATGGTCTAAAAATCTGACACCAGAAAAATCTGATTAACACAGTGGGGTTACACAAATACGCGCTGGACATACGCTCTTGCTTATGTCCGGAGGAGCAAATACATTAGAGGTTATGTGCTGCTGCGGATAATCTGCCAGCAAAACAGCAAAAATGACGTAAAAAATGACATCCACACGCGAAGGAAATAAAATTAAAGATATGTAGAATTGCATGAAAACTTCGATTATTTTTAAAGTGCAAGTCTGTTACAGTTAGTTCTATGTATTTCACGTTTGATGCGCTTTCACTTTTTCGAGTCTTAAAAGCTGTAGAAATGAGTGGTTTCACTTAATTGTTAAATTTAACAACTTAAGTGGCAACAATTTATTCCGTTGCTACGGAAATTATAGCAATGTTAAAAATAGAACATGAAATGAGTTATTCATGTTTACTTTGCTAGAACTGCCATATTGGCGAAATTAACGCCTCCAGTCGATGGCCAATAGCTGAAACCACAAATTAAACTTGACACTGAAGTCAATACGCAATACTTTGTTTGGCGAAATTAAAAAAAAAAAAAAAATATCTACGCATACGCTAGTGATATCGGTTCATCTCAATTGTGGAATGGAATTAATAATACGTGCAGAGCTGCACTACATTTGAATATTTTTCGCCAACTTTGCTAAGAAATGTACTAAAGTAGGAATCAATATACATTTCAATTCGTAAAACAAAAAATGTATTAGACAGTATTAATTACGCCTTTTTTAACAGCTTTTAGTAAAAGAAACTTCCGTAGCGCTGCTTTAACAAATAAGAATCAATTATTTATTACACAGTACTTCGATCGCCAAATGCCAACATACACCATTTTGCAAAATTTTTTTGTTTTCAGGGAATCATTCGAAGCATTGATTTATCAGCAATCAAAATGGGAAATAGTTATCTATCATTTATATGGTTCCATCGCCAAAATTTAATGCAGACATATTATTGATAAGTAACAGTTATTTAAATTATTATTAACTATAACGGGTTTTAATCACCGTTAACTACCATGTACAAAATGCGAGAATTTCAATTTTCTGAAATTTGGCGGAATTCCTCTAACTTAAATCAGTTTACTTAATTTCGTGAAAATTCTATAGATCGTTTAAAATCACCTTAATAACTGCATTATTTCTATATGAAAAATCGAAGTATAGCGCCGTAAAACTTATACTTGTTATTAAAAATACTATTTCGTTACGCTCTCAGTAATTTGCGCCAAGCCCAAAACTGTACAAATCGGTAGAACCTACTATTTTCTGAAAATCGCCAAATGAGCCATTTTTTTTTTGACCAAACTAAAAAATATACATATTAGTCTCGGAAATCTCTCAATCCCTTATTCTTTTACACATAAAACACATTGAATTCCAGCTCTGATTTAACATGAACGCAATATTTTAATTAAAAAATAACTTTGTAAATAATCTAAACAGAAAAAAAATCATTATTCTTTTATTTTTACTGCAGGAGTCTAAATAATTTAATAAAATAGCCAAACATGGCAACCTCGATGCTTATTTCTCACTTTTTTGACTACAGAGGTTACAATTACGGAATTGCGGAGAGCAAAAATTAGCGTTTTTGACGGGTTTTTTTTATCAATATCTCTTAAACTAATTCGAATTTCGAAATTTAAATTAGCGTAGGTTCTTTCTCGAAATTTTCCAAATTCGTGGATACTTCGTTCGAAACTAAACTTCATGCCGTTTAGGAGGAGATGATGTTACACACACACACACACACACACACACACACACACACACACACACACACACACACACACAGACGCGCACAGATTTTAATAGTATAGATAAGAAAAGATGGTTTGGCTTGTTAAATTGCTGATCAGTAGTGGATTCAGAAATGCTTGAAGGAGGGGAGAGATAAGTATCACAAAGAATTTTTGCACTGTTGGGTCATCCCGCCCAATTCATTTTCATTCTTGAATCCAGGTTTATTCTGTCTTCTCTCATCATTGATAAGATGCAATGGAGAAGTCTCTCCTTCTGTGACCAGTGTTGCTTCCCAGCATGAGTCTTTGAATGCTGTCAAGGATTTCGCAATTACTGGGTCTGGGTTCCGGTGGAGCATTTAATAACCCATGTCCGGAAGCAACACTGGTTACAGAAGGAGAGCTTTCTCCATTGCATCTCTTCAATGATGAAAGCAGACAGAATAAAACTCGGTTGAAAAGTGGGTTAAACTCCCCAGCAACTCCGCAAATTTTTAAACGTGCTCAGAGGAAGAGAGATCTCCCTCCCTTGGATCCCGTATTTCGGATTCCAATTAATGTGTAATACAATAAAGTAGATTGTATTTATGTATTTTAGAAAATAATTAACATTTAAACGTTACTTTTCTGTTAGGTTGGTAAAGCATTTTAAATTTTGAGACTCACGCAAGAATGCCTATACTAGTATTTCTAGTATTTCTATGAGGGAAATGTTCTTATCAGGCTGTAAAATACTACGGACTGTCCTTGTACTAAAACAATACAAATTTCAGACTGTCCTGTACTAAAAAAAAAAAAAAAAATTAACTTCAGAAACACCTAAGGAAAGGGCAGGATCTACCTTTCTATATGAGCACCCATTTACGTACCAGGCAACTTCGATTAGAAACAAATATAAAATGTATTTCTCTTTGCGCCCCTCTGGGGTGCATGTCCATTCCCAGATTTGTATTTAACATCATGGACTGCCGGATCGCCTCTCCCCAAGCCGTTGGTATAGTGAATTAGAGAACTGAACTTTTCTGTATTATTTTACTACTGAAGTGCGGGAAAGCCCAAGATGAGTCCCTCCCATCAACAAATGCAACAGTGCTTCTCTCTACAACATCCTACCCCTCGTTTACACTCGGCCCACTTTCACGGCAGCGAGCCGGAGAAATGGTGTAAGGGAGTATAAACACCTCTCTCGTCCTGCTCATGCCATGACCTTCCTTGCTGTACTCTTTGCCCGGCGCGATACCCCTTCAGGGGACTTTAAAGGGAGGAGGAGGGAAATACAGTAGAAAACTACATACAGGAGAAGGCGAGTATAGCTGAAAGTAAACGCTCACTACTTTTGGAGCTCAAGCAGAAGTATTTCCTGGAACAAAGCTGTAGCGAGAGAAAAAATGGGAAGGGCTGAATGTAAATGGGGCATTAGAACCTCAGGCAGACGCCCATGAATGGGAAGGAATCTGAAAACGATAGTCCATATCATCACCATAGTAAGTATGGTATCACATATCAGTAAATTTCACCTTGTGGATAGCATTGAAATACAAGTTTGAGGAAACTCGGAGAAGGTTTTTGCCTAAGGGATGGGGGGGGGGCGAGGATGCTAACAAAACAGTGCTGTATACAAGAACTTGTAAGATGAAATCTTGCAAAAACATTGTAGAAGGGCATTTCAACGGGGAAAGTCCTTTCCTAGGTGTCTGCAAAAAATATTTATTTTTTTCGATTTTTTTTTCCGAAAAATGTTAATTTTTTGCTAAACTGTTCTTCAGTCGTTTCGGCGCCCCCTTTACCTTGGCGCTTTTGTGCGGTGCACAACCTGCACACCTGCTAGCGACGGGCCTGGAGGGGGGGGGGTGTAAAAATGCCCGAAAAACTGCAATAAAAATTCAAAATTTTGTTTATAAATGATCTTTTAATTGTAAAGATTTTTGTTGAAGAGAAGTGGAAAGCTATTTTTAAGGTTTTTCAGAAGCTGATACTTCATGTCGTAACATTTCTAAATTGGTTCAATTTGTAATGTTTTTGCCGAAGACATCTGCTTTAGTACAGAGATTTTTTTCTATTATGGAAACATTTCGTTGGGAGAAAGGGTTAGACTTTCAGTGTATAATGTTTAACATCTAAATTTCAAAATTAAATTTGAACTTTGTTGTCATGACTTTTATGATGTCATGAAAACAAACAAAGAATTTCTGAAAAAAAAAAATGTCTAATTAAAAATACGTCTAAATAAATAAAGTTTAAAACTCCAGTAAGGTAATGTTTTCAGTTTATTTTTTAAATTAATTTAAAAAATACTGCATAATCTCGTTGCAATGAACTAAGCTATTATGAATATTAATGAATAAATATTTTTATCTAAGGAAAATTTACGATAAACGAATAAAAATATTTATATGAAAGGAAATCATTAGAACTAGTTAAAGCAATGGAATTTCATTTTAAAGAAGAAAATATTTAAATATTTTTATCCAAGAAAATCATTAAAACTTTACTTTTCCCAAACAAAATGGGGAGGGGTGGAGGCGAAACAAGGCTGAACTTCCCTTCACTTCAGAGGTTAATCGGGCCCTGATCCAAGGATCTGCAGATAGCCTCGAAACGGAAAATCAAACGAGTTTGAAAAGTAAGATGGATTGCCAATTCTCTCCGAATTGTTTCTGCAGTCTCTCTCTGTCGAAGCAAAACTATAGTTCTTTTTTTTTTTTTTAATTTGTGCAAATCGACTAGTTGAGACCAAAACTGAACAAACAGAACCATGTATTTTCCAAGGTGTACTCAAGCTGATCTCATCAAAACAATTTCTGACAGATACGGCGCTCATGCACGACGTTTTTTTAAAACTTTTTATTCTCTCTGAGTCTTTGAAGAAAAGAAACATCACCATCGTGTATGCAATTAAGAAAATAAGTCGAACCACTAGATTCTTAGAATTAATATCGATAATAAAGGGAACACATGTTAAAAGCGGAGGTAGCAATGCAGGAAGCGAAATTTGGAACTGTCCACCTGACCAGTCAGTGGAAGGGCTAGGGGTGTTTTAGCCTCCCCAATACATTGTTAAAGGGCAACAATCTGCTTTATTATACACTTTGGATAGGTAAAATGATTTTTTAATAGATTATCGCCTCACAAAAATATCTACCTTGGTTTAGATCATAGTTTCCCAACCTTTTTTGAACTGGTGCCCCCTTTTCTAGTGAATATTTCCATACTGCCCCCCTCCCACTCCAGAGAAATAAGAGCATACATAATGCATGGTGAAAACAAGAATTAAATTTAAAAAAAATTACTACTAGATAGAATATTGTTGGAATTGAAACTCTACTGAATTTCTTCTTCATTTAAAAAAGAGGAATAAAAGTTTTAGAGAGGTATATTAGAGAGGTATCTCTTTCTCCCAACAGCGAAGTATCTTATCGAAATATGTGAATTTTCGCTCACGTGATAGAAATGAATTATCAGAGTGATTTTTCAGTCTTTTTCTGACTATATTTGGTTAATCTTCGCACGCCCCTCCGCGCCATATCAGCGCAATTTTGAAAAGGCCTCCTAATTTTCTCTGGGTCTTTTGCCGCACTCCTGAAAGCCTCAAACGCCCACAAGGGGGCGTTATCGCCCAGGTTGGGAACCTATGGTTTAGACTAAAATTTTGCTTTATTGTATATTTTGTTGGAGTCAATTAAGCTTTTTTAAAAATTATACACAGCCTTCTATATTGGTTACTGACAAAAAAGGCAGAGACGTTTTTATGTCAGGCTGTCTTCTGAACTCCCCTCCCAATACCACCCCCCCTCCTTCCCATACGAAGTCGTGCGTTCCGGGAAAAAAAAATTTAGCACTACAACACTGTTTTGGAGTCTCCAAATAATTAGTATTTTGAAAAGGTCTCACCTCGGTCAAAATGTTAATGACTAACATGAAAAATCTTATCTACATTTTAAAAAAAGTCGTTGTATACGTTACACTCTGTATTTCCAACGAATAAGCCGCCGAATAAATGAAGCTCACTTTCTTTCATATCACGAAAACGAAAGAGCGATTTTAGCGACGGTTAAAGTTAACCTCTGCTGCAAAGTGAAGAAAACCAAGGAGACACTCATTTCCCCCCAGCACTCTCTAATCTCGATAACAAAAGAGCCACGAAGTAATTAATATTCTGAAAGAGCCGTTTCTTTGTGATGGAAAACAGGTTTTATGTTTCGCTCTGGTTCGAGGATGCCGTAAAATGATTTCTTGTTAGTGTTAACACGCTTGTACTTTGAGAAATAGATTAGAATTGTATGAGCTTGTTTAGAAAATTTGGTTCTGAGAGGAGTTTGTCATTTGATTTAGAATAAACGAGACAATTATTTGCGTCGTTGTTTTTGAGAAGGAATATTTGAAGGGAAAAAAAGCGAGATAGCAGTAATATCGCAGAGTTAATATATTAATTAAAAAAATTCTTTTTGATTAATATATTAATTAAATTAAAGAAGTTTTTCTGTTAGCGCAAAAGGCTTAGAAGTTTGCAATTTTTCATCGAATTTTATTGTATTAATGATTATTTTAGACAAATATCCTAGAAAGATAACCACTGGAGAAAGTGTGTCCCACGAAAGAGGGGAGGAATGAAAAAGTTTCATCTTGTCCTGTTCTCGGTCATAGATTTAGATTAGAGGGGAAGTTTGAGGTGAGAATATGACTATATTCTCAACCCTTTTCCTTTGGAAGATTTTTCAGTCAATTAACAGGTATTTCATTCGCATTAGTTTATTTGTATTTATGTACCAAACTCACATGACGTTTTTGAACTACAGTAGTAAGATAGTGCGTCTAATAATTTGGGCAGGGACAATACTTTCTGGACAGAAGTTTTAGTTTTATGTAAGCGCTTCCCTATAAGTGATGTCATTGTTATTCAAAGAGGCCAATAAAGCGATAACATCTACTTTCTTTGAATTTTTAAGAAATAAAAATGAAATTTCTATTATATATAGAAAAATGGTACCTGCATCTTTATCATTTTTCTAGATTGGCAATCAATATTTCATTTCTAGTATCGCTGCACATTTTAAACATTACGAAATTAACTTAAGGGATCAAGTACCTTTGAACAATGAAAATATCGACGAAAAAAAGACCATGACTTTATTTGCAATAGCTCCAAAAGTAATAATTTTTAAAACTTGCAATTTTTAGCAGTTATTTAGAAAGCTTTTATTCGCCTTTTCAGCTCTTGGAATAGTTCTACATACTAAACTAATTCTTTTATAACTAAAAGTGTTCGAACTCAGTTTTTCCCTCCTTATAGCCTTGCGTGCAGCATTTCATAATATATATATATATATATATATATATATATATATATATATATATATCACATTAACTTAAAAATTGTTATAGACCTAGATATTATTAAAATGACAAAAATTCCAACCACTATTCCAAGGGCTGTAAAAGGCTAATAAAAGCTTTCAAAATAACTTGTAAAAAATTGCAAGTTTACAGAATTGTTACGTGCAGAGCTATTTATTGGAAGTGAAGTTATATTCAATTTTCATTGAGATTTTCATCGCTCAAAGGTACCTGACCCCTAATTTCAAACCCCTTAATTTGAAATATTTTCTTTTTGACGGGGGGGGGGCAGTGACAAGGCTTTATCAAAATTACAACAACACAAAAGCTTTTCAATTACTCGCAAGAAATTATTCTGCTATTAAGTAATTGCAATAACGCTCACAGTAGCAAGGACTTAGTTTAACTATTTACTATTAAAAAAACAAAAAGTAAATTATAGATGACAAACAAATTTCTCTATGCTAACATCTTAGAACAACAATAAAAAATCGTTAATTCCCCAAGTGAACGCTCTTATCTATAACAAACCCTTCTTAAGTGATTAATATTCTGCTAGTGATCCCTTATGAAGAAGTTATGTTGATAGTTTTTATGAAATAATTAAATCATTCCATTATAAGTCTTGCAGATCGCCGAGAGTAAAAAAAGGAGCTAATATTTCTGATAGGAATATCAACAAATGTGAAAATTAACTTTCATTTTATATTGGGGAATGCTTAAACTTTTTCGATGAATATTTTTCAGAATTATAAGTTTTAAAGAGTTTTATTTTCTGTGTATCTCTTTTAAGCTCACAAAATGATTTTTATTTTATAAAAGGGGTAAAGGTGATAATTTTAAATAGAATTTTATAGAAATACTACCGAATAGAGATTAATTTATCCAGTCAACGTGTGCTAGATTTTATTCGGTTGAATAGTTCGAAAAATGCAAGTTAATTAAAAATATTTTTTTAACTCAGATATTTTATGTTGTAATAAGTTCAAACTTCATCAGTGACTAGTTTTGAAAATTAGCTTTTTAAATTTTTCAATCATTTGTACATTTTTTCCTTTTTTATATCACTTCTATAATGAAAAAATTCAACATTTTAAGAAGAAAAATAAATTAAAGGGATGTTTTGTGCTGGCTTTAAATAAATATTACCAAATAAAGCAGTTATGTGTTCTTTTTTAACACTCAAGCAAGGGAGTAACTTCCTCCTCCCAACCGTACCTTTAATTTTGTTCATATAGTACATACCTCACCGAGCCCGTTCACAAATGACGGGTTTTTAGAAACTTAGTAGGGTGATTGTATTACAGCAGAATATATCGGATAGTTGAAATATAGCAAAAATAGGCATTATGTTATTGGAAAGGAATACTAAATTATTATTAGAATACTTAAATTGTGTTCAGAACAAACATGCGTGATTTTACTGCAATGGGTTTACAGTGTCTACCTTAGTCCGAGATAGCCACAGTAAGATGGCTACACACCTTAGGTCACATGGCTCTTTGATGCAGTGGCTCGTAGGTGATTTAAAAGGAGGTTCACAAAACAAATTTCGAAAATTAAATATGCAGATACGACGCACCTTACAAATTAAAATATATTTGCCTTTCCAGCAGTTAAAGGAAAAGAATGCACGCAACTGAAAGAAAACATGTCATCTTGGGTCTTACATTTCGTCACCAAGATACGTTTTTGCAAAGGTGCTGTCTTGACTCATTTTATTTTAATTTTTTTTCAAAGGATACTATTGAAAAATGCCGTTGCTTTAGCTCCGAAACACGTATCTTAATTATTTACACTAGTTTGCAAAAATAACAATAATAATAATAATGTATTGAAAAATTGTAGAAATAAAAAAAAAGTATTAAGAAAATGAAATAAAAATTAATTAACTAACCGAACGTAACAAACCAAGGCAAAATCCGGAAGCGATACCGCAAAAAAGTGTCCATGCGTGCACAACGAAATTATGCGAACGGGCAGATTTCATGAGTGCCGTGCTTCCTCCTAGCTGTCTGGGCTTCTTATCCCAGAGAGCGGTTCAGAGGGAAAAATTTCTGTTCGCACGTGCGACTGATTAAAGACTGTGTTGTAGTAACCTACACTACAGTGCGTTAGCTATAATAAGAGTATTTAATAATAGTGGGAGGAGGGGGGAGAGAGTAAAACTCAAGTTTAAATTCACATAAATCTAGAAGTGTGCTTAGTATTTGCTTTAAATTTATTTTGTTAATGTGTTTATTCTTATGTTTTTCTTTTGGGGGTTCATATGCTCAAATGGAGGAGCCGCCACTGCTTTGCGGGCAAAAGGGTATCCAAAATGCCAGCACCGCAGCCTGCCTTTTGGTCAGCCACGGTGTTGACTATATTGTGGTATAGTATACCACTGTATACCACTGGTATACAGATCGAGGAAAGCACAAGCGTAAAGTTTTCAAAATTATTGGGAGGGCCGGGCACCTCAACCACATATATTCACGTTAGTGGCGTAGCCTAGGGCAGTGTCATACCTCCCCCCCATTAGGAAATTTTGCCATAGAAAATGTATATTCTTCACTCCCTTATCATACACCCCTATACATATATGTGAGTTGCAGAAGTCGTAACCCCTCCCCATGAAAAATGTCTGGCTACGCCACTGATTCACGCACATATAACTTACTCATAGCTGCCAACTACTACGGAATATAACTAACCAATTTTTCTACATGATTTTTTGGCTTAAAATACAGCAAAAGTTTTGTGCTGCGCACGCGAGCTTGTTACTATTTTGAAAAAAATAATTAAAAAAATATACCGTTTACAAAAAGTGATTAATTATATTCCGTAGTAGTTGGAAGCTGTGACTTACTATATATAAGAGTAAATTATTGGAGGCGCTCGAGTTCTATGGGTCCATAGAATTCTACACCTATGTAAGGTAGGTATCTATGTTAGTATCTTCCTACCATGTTATAAGTTAAAAGCAGAAGCAAAATAAAAAATCCAAAGGAGGGGTAAAAAAACATTTTCGATGACATAATGCATTTTAGACACATCTGAACTTTTCTTCATTTTATACTTTACATTGCATAATCTGATTTCTATTAACCAAAGCCTGGCGAGGTCAGCTTATAGTAGCATTGTGTGTTACGTGGCGTCACAATGAATACTAAATCATGATTGAAATCAAAAGAAGAAAAATTTTAAAAGTACAAGTAAAGGCTTTTTTTTTAAAAGTTTGTAAATGGCGTGAAATACTTTTTTTATGTTAGTATAAATTAATTGTCTGTATTTAGTGGTAAATTATTGGGTGGGCTCAGCCCCTATTCACAATTTATTGGGGGGCTCGAGCCCCACGGGCCCATATAACTCTACGCCTATGGAGGAAAGTAAGGTAAAAAAGGAATAAAGCCATTGACTTCAAAACTGGGTTTCTACTGGTTTCCAGCAAAAATATCCATGACCTAAAGAAATTATCGTGACAGTATATGACTTATTTTTATAATTTGAAATTTAACTAATTCCCAAACAGCACAGCAAACTTGCAGCAAGATTGATTTATCAAGTCAATAAACTTGAATTAAGCTTGAAAATTTCAAGCGTGTAAGCTTAATGCAAGCTTGAATCAAGTGTTCTAGTTTATACTTGCCCAGCTTGCATTAAGCTTGACATAGCAAGCTTAATAAATTTTCCTAAATGCACGGGGCACCCGTCGGCGAACTCGCCCCACATACTTTATTTTCCCACGCATTTTCCCATCTATGCTGAAATTTTAAGTTATTTTAATCTGTTTCCATCAAACGTCCGCGTTCGATCTCAGGAACTATGGGCTGGGAGGCAAGCGTGCTATTAAAATTTATTTTTAGGGCTAATTAATTAGTTAATGGAATTACTAATGTTATTAGATGTAAATAAAACTAAAACTCCCCCCGTGTTACACTTCAGAGGGGCTTATCCCATTCATTCCTTCCCCTTGCGTGTTCTAATGTCCAGGTTTTGTGCGATAATAAAATAAAACACAACTTTTACGAACTTTTCTTTATTGAGCAAATTTAAGAAACGCTAGACAATTAATGTCCATTCTCTTTCACAGATGGCGCCATCAACGCAAGCTTTCGAAAGGGAAAATCAAGCTGTATTCCAGCTTGAAAATTCAACTTGTCTTCTGCAAGCTTGCTGCAAGCTTAAATTGAATTGAACTGTCAAGCTTGTATTAATACGTCAAATTCAAAGAAATGTCAAGCTTTATTTAAGCTTATATGCTGTCTGGGTTATTATTACATTTATATAAAGACTGCTAAAATATTTCTTTGTTGTTTAACAGTTCAACTTAAAACTTCAACACTTCCAAATCAATTTAACGAAGGCGAGCAGACAAACGACCAGAAGGCGACCAGACAGTGCCGGTGCACCCTCCACCCTCCCCCCAAAAAGGATGTTTTCAGGAAAATGCAGGGGTGCATAATGATCACGGAATCAGTTTCAAATACTGTGAGGTTTTTTGGCTTATGCAGAGTTGTCAAAGGTCAAGGAAAACTGAAAAATCTAGAATAGTAGATAAATTTTACTTTATCAGTAAAAGAAAATTGAAAGTTTTGGCTTTTAAAGTGGAAAACCTCGAAGTACGACGTGGAAAATTGCCCGAAATCAGGATTTATGAATTAATTTTACATCTTCCGAATGTCTGGAAGAAAATAAAAATCACTTTTGATAGGTGTGCAAAAATGACATATACGCTAGTTCTTTTGAGGAGTACCTAATCTAAATCAAAGTAGAAGCAAAAACTTATTCAACCTAAATAGAATGTAAAATAAAGAAAAATTAATGTAATGTAAAGCACATTTTTATTTTACATTTTTAACTAAGCTCCCGTGAAAAAAAAAATGTACTTTAAAAAAAAATGTACCTGCTACGCCAGTCTTGCGCGCCTACATGAAGGCATTTTTAGGGGTTTTTTTTATCTCTGCACTGTTATAAAAAATCTGAATTTCAGAGGCGATATCAACCTGGTTTTCACGGGAGAATCTCCCTTATTAGTGAATAAATCATTTTTGCTTTTATTTTTAACGTAAGCTCCGTTAAACAGCGAAAATTATCTGTTAATCTTCTGAAGTCTAGATCTAAAAGGGCATTTTGCGTTCTCTTTCTGGCACCTGCGAGCTTGGACTAATGAAATGTCTCCGAGTAACTTCCCTTCGTAATCAAAATAATACCCAAAAAGCTGATTTTAGTAATTTTGAATGCAAGATATTCGTTGCTCATTCTGCCTGCAGTTCAAGCTAGATTATAAAAATATCGTAGCTGTTGTAAAGCAAATGAAGTGTTATGATAGCACCAGTCAAAGAAGTGAACTGTAAGTACTATTTTACCTTTTTTATGTAAATAAATTTGGTTGCTGCTTTAATTATATCTCAAAGCTTTTTTAACCATGATTGCATTTCTATATTCTGACTGTACTGTGAATTTGTTTTATAACTAGAGACTATAGTGAAATTATATTCTATTTATTAAAAAAAACTATTTTTTGTATATTGTATTAAGATATATGTAATGTATTTGCCTTGATTTAAAATTTATTTACTTGGGCTAATAATCATAGATTACAGCTCTGATAATAAAAAAATGAAGAAAACGAATAATTCAAACATATTTTTAACTGTGCACTAATTATAACATTATATGTACATAAATGTACACTATTTTAAAACAACTCTGGTGCTTTAGCACCATACCACCTCCCCTCCCCCCACCCCATCTTCCCTCCAAAAAAATTATTATTATTGAAGCTGGTGGCGCAGTTACAAAAAATTAATTCTATATTTTAACAACTAAAAATGCGTAAAATCTTTTTTAACTTTGTGTATCCATCTACTTACACACACACACACACACATATATATATATGGAAAAGTTGGAATAGGACAGCTTTTTCTCACGTGTAAAGTAATTACCTGAATAAAGTGCTCTAATTTCTATTTGAATGTATTGCAATGTATGTGAATCTATTAGAACGTTGGTTTCAAAAATGACTATTTTGTAATGTATAAAAACTATATTGTAGGGTAAATAAATTATTCTTTGGAAGTATGTAGGTACCCGGTTTTGTCCAATAATGTCGCTTATTAGAAAATAAGGCATACCTTTCAAATGTGACACAAAACCTGATTGCATAATTTTAAATAATGCTTAAGATCCTTCTTTATGATATGAGGAAAAAGAAAAATACCTTTCACTAATAGGGAAAAAAAAAAAAAGAATTTTCTGCCTGAAAATAACGGGAGAAAACCTCATTCTGTGACTGAAAATAACGGAGAGAAACCGTTTCATAGCATGTGAACGGAAATTAACCGTTTTCTCCGACACCGGAAATGGGAAAACGGTTATTGTCCGGCAGCATTGCTGCCAGACAATGACCATTTATTGCAGTAACTCTTTATAACAGTGTGAGCACGCTCAAAAACATTGCAGCTTTCCAAAATAATAGGATGGTCATTGTCCACAACCGCATTTACATGAAAGCATGCTATAATTTTTTTGTGAAGCACAATTTAACTGTCAATATTATTACTGTCCAACTGAAATTCAACCTTTTGTGTCTGTACAAAAAGCTGATTCCTAATCATACTTATTGAACTATTCTCTTTCCTTTTATATTGTGTTAAAGGAACGTTAGTCTAACGAGTGATATGAAAAAAAAAAAAAAAAAAAAAACAGCGGGTCATCCAGGTCTCGATTATGACATCCTGGGACGCCTTTTAGAATATACAGAGATAAATTAATAAAATTTTCTAAAATCATATATCCCTTATCTCTTCTAATCTTTTTCTTGCAATGACTAAGCCTGTACCTCAAGTCTGGAAAAATATATCATTTTTCATGATCTCCCGCGCCTAATCTCCCAACGGGTGATTCATGTGCATTAGCTCACAGTTGCGAACACAATTTTTCAGTAAATGACCTTCGATACATAGAATTTATTTGTAAAACCTACACTGCAAAAAATATCAGTCCCAAATAGCTGATATATACAGGCAACAGTGGGATCAGTATACCGTAATTTTCATTCATGATGTACGAACCGTAAATATTTTATAGTATATATACCATAAAATGTACCTCAAATGGCGATTTGAATTGACAATTCTTAACTCGTTATACACTATCTAACATTGATACATTATTTTTTTAATACATTTATACACATTATTTTTGGCAATCCTCATTTTGCTAACCTTAGTATCGAACTCTCGGCCTACGAAGTCAGAGACTGCTGCTCTTATCCACCGGACGCTGTTCGAATTGCTCCAGATAACTAAACGTGTTGAAGTGAAAGTTATTTTAGTATCATAATGAGACTTGGATGTAGGAAATGCTTTTCATGAAATTTACAATTTGAAATCCGAGACAAAGTGTTGTCCAGTAATTATTAGCACAGTCAAATTATTGGGTTGGCAAGAAATTAATTTCAATTTTCACAAATGTGTGTTCAACATTTATTCTTCAAATGCATTGGCTGATAAAAGTAGCTGAAAATTATCCTTTCACTGTTTCTTCGTTCCCTATTTAAAATTTAAAAAGCAGAAATCACTAAGACAATCCAACATTTATGAATGTGATTTGAAATACCCTTTACGGAAGTGAATTGTAAATTAAATTCGAATTTTCCTGAGTTCTGTTTATCCAATCCAGAATTTTTTTTTTTTTACTTTCGAATTCATGACCCCCCCCCTCTCTCTCCCGAAACAAAATCCTGAATACGCTACGCTCTTATACATTCCAAATATTGTACATGGACATAGGAAAATCAGTGTAAATTAATGGTATAACGTCCACACATTAACAAAAAATCTGTAATTTTAGGATATAAATTCTGTTTAGAATAGAAGCGGCACATATACCTATATACGGTATCTTTAATGATCAAGTTCCGTAGAATTGCGGTAGATTTACCGTTAAGAAAAATGATGCATGTACTATAAAATTTACACTCCTTATGCTGTAATTTTAAGAATTTTTTTTTACTGTGTAACTTAAACTTTTCCCCTTGATTTTAAACAAGCAGATTTATGAATTACATCTCTTTAATGTAATTTCTTAGTTGAATCCTTTAAGATCTGGGAAAAGTTGTGAAGTTAGCGGACACTCGCGTCACTGTATCGTATCCAGACGTAGACATGATGTCATTTTTAAATCTTAAAGTCACAATACAGTCAAACATACTCAAATATTTACTCAATTTGTATAAATATTAAGCGTAAATAGTGAAGAGCAAAAAAAAAAACGTATTTTAGTAAACAATGAATTAACACACACTAAAAAGTGTTTTGTTGAATTTCACTTATTTGGTTAGTAGTTTAGTAGCTTTGTTTTGTTGATTTAACAAAAGATTATTTGATTACACCAAACTGATTGAAACAAAATCTGCCTTTGAATTTAACAAAAAAATTTTGTCAAAACTTGAATGAATGAAATTTGAAATCGCTCGACAGTCATTTCACGCATTCGTCGAGGAATGCCAGGACAGTAAAAGACAGAGCCAGTCTCGCCCATCCGGAGAGCGCATTCTTATTGGCGGAAGAGCTAAGAGCTAAGGATTTGGACTAGTGTCTGCCAATACGTTTAAAAATTTATAATATCAAACACAAAAATGATTTGGGTTTTTCCTCAGTTTGCTGAAAATTTCAGAAGTAAGCCTGATTAGCTTATCTATTTATAAAAATTTCGATTTTTGTTTCAGTGTATTTACGAGTTTCTACAGCTTTAGTTTAAAGCTACTCACTGTCCGTTAGACTAACTTAGTTAAAACAATCAGAATTACTGTTCAACAATACTGTTCAATCGGAATTACTGTTCAACAATACTGTTCAACAATTTCTTCTGTCTAAGCATTGCTTTCGCAAATTGTTCTCTAAGCAATCAATTTAAATTGCAAGATTATTACAGTCATTTACTGAGTTTCCTTTCTTAATACAGAGATGATACAACTTTTCTCTTCTTCAAACTTGTTTGTTCAAACTTTCAAATTCTCTTCTTCAAACTTGTAAATACACTAATTTTTGTTTTATTGTATTTACAAGTTTCTACAGCTTTAGTTTAAAGCTACTCACTGTCCGTTAGACTAACTTAGTTAAAACAATCAGAATTACTGTTCAACAATTCTGTTCAATCAGAATTACTGTTCAACAATACTGTTCAACAATTTCTTCTGTCTAAGCATTGCTTTCGCAAATTGTTCTCTAAGCAATCAATTTAAATTGCAAGATTATTACAGTCATTTACTGAGTTTCCTTTCTTAATACAGAGATGATACAAAGTTCTGCAAAATATCTAAGATTGCAAAAAAATCGTATTTCGTAAAAATGTTAGTATATGTATAGGCTTGGAAGACATTTTTTGGTGGAAAAATCTTGAAAATAGAGTAAGCTGGACAATTCCGCCATTCATTTCGGAAATGTTTTTGTAGTTTAAGTTTTAAAGCGGAACACACATTTTTTAAATCCACGTCGGTTTTATGTAACAGACTGTTTAATTCGTATACCGATTGGGCGTGGATGTCCTTGTTAGAGGTGGGGAAAACCGTTATTTTCAAAGAACAGTTGTTCACCGTTCCCGTTCTTTTTTAAAGAACAGTTCTTTTTCCTGTTCTTTTGAGAACAGGTTCTTTGATTTATGGTAGCTTTATTATGACTATTTTATTCAATTTAAAAATGAAAATATACGTCTTTTTAACATGTACTATACTTTAGTACAATTGTAAAACCCGCAGTGGTCTGAGCACTAAACTCCGTTGCCATAAGAACACGAAAAGTGAAGCAGCATCCGGATTGGCCAGTGTTTGGGAGGGTCAACTTCCTCTCGGCTCGACTGCTGTGGGACCGTGTGCCCTAATGGGAGCTGGAGCACGTAAAATCCGTCGTGGTTTCAATGTCCTCCAAATTGTTAAACGATACCTCTGGGGGTGCCGATTTCAGGGGGTGGGTCCCTCCTCTGGAATTGGTTCAAAATTAGGGGACCCCAAGCTGAGTCGGAGTTCCTCCCTCTGGGGCTCATTAAAATGGAAGCAGCCCCTTCCGCCCATCGACTGTCTATTTGAGGGATCTGGCACCGTCCCGCGGGTTGCCAGAGGGCATTAGCAACAACAACAACAGCAATTGTAAAATGTTTAAAAAAAACTTTGCAACCAACATTCTGGCTTTCTTCAATCAAGTATGTTAACAGTAATTTTTTGTAAAAATATTTTAATGGCAGCTGTCGTCAAAAAAAGGGTCTCTAGATCTGTGGCACGCGATGAACGTTTCGATCGTCCGCCCTCTTGCTAGTAGTTAAGTCGAGCGATGGCAACGGCCGCCCTTTTTTCAGCATTGGGAAATGGTTGCGCCTTAAAGGGTAAAAAAAGTACATGCTCCAGCTTAAAAATTAAAGACTCCGTTTAAAAAGCTGTAAGTATCAGGCTCCAGATCAAAAATAATACGCGTGTATAAATATGTCGATTGCTTCGACTACGATTTAAGAAAATGAATACGACTTTGTCATATAAAATTACATGGCTTCCGACCAGGGCCATACCTAGAAAATAATTTCGGAGTCGGGGAGCATCGTATATAGGGATAAAATTTTCCGGATATATCCCCCACACCCAATTTCTGTCTAATTTAGCAAGATTAAATTTTTTTTAATTACTGCACAAACATTTCGTTTATTTATACATCACTGCATTTCATACCCCTCACCATGGGCGCCGGCAGAATATTTCCCAGAGGGGGCAAAGACTACTTCAACGTATAGTTACCATGTTGGAAAGAGCAAAAAAGCAAAGGATAACACTGCATACAAAAATCCAGGGGGCGGGGGCATTGCCCCCCTTGCCCTATGCTGCCGGCGCCCATGCCCCTTACCATCCCCACACAGAAAAAAATTTCTGGCTACGTCCCTGTATAAATACACCATGTATATATAATGTAATAAGTTCGGGGGAGCGGCGTCCGAACTCATAGGACCCCCTCAGTGGCGGATTAATGCATTTTTGTCGGGGGGGGGCGGTAAGTTAGAGGATTGACATATACATCCAATTTTTGGAAGAAAAAATAGGATCTTTTACATTAATTTCTTTTTTCTCGGGGGGGGGCGGTCGCCCCCTCCGCCCCCCCTTTAATCCGCCCTTGCCCCCCCCGTCTAAGTACGGCCTTGCTTCTGACTCCAAGTCTACAACTTTGACCCTAGCTCAACTTAATTAAAGCAAAAGAACAGGGATTAATGAAAGAACACCTTTCACCGAAGAACAGTTCTTTTAACCTGTTCAGGAGCCTCACCATGGCACAGTGGTTATGCCACTGGAAATGGTAGACGGGCGAAGTGTGAAGGTCCCGAGTTCGGGTCCCATCGCGCGTCCGTCGACCTAACCGTTCGGAGTTTTCCGTGGTTTTCTCCGAAACTTAGCGTAAATACGGGTTAGGACCCCTTAGAAAGTCCCCCACGGAGGGCACCCCACCCATCGGCCTAGAGCCCACGCGTAGCTAATCGGCCGTAATCCCACAAACAAACAAAAAATACCTGTTCAGCAAGAGAACGCCTTTTACCCCGTTCCCGCTCTTAGCTCTCCGTTCCGAAAAAGAACTCCAGCTCAGGAAAAGAACGCTGAACTAGGTGCGAAGAACTAGGTGTTCCCGCTCACTGCTCCGAGAACTCCTCGAGTCGTGATCAAAGAACGTGTTCTTTTTCAGCCAATAGGAGAGGCTGCTCCGGAACAGGTTCTTTTTCAGCCAATAAGAGATTTCTAAGAGCGTATGAAGCGAAGGCGCGTTTTATATGGAGATAGTGTAATGCTTATATTATTGTTTGACGTTGATAAAATATTTTTTTTCGATTTGTTTGTGTTTCAGACTATCATTTTCTTTATTATTAAATTTTTTACTTTGATTCAAATTGAGTAGTTTGGCTGGAATAATAAAAATTGACGAATTGTTTTCCTGTGAGTGCATTTCGTATTGAACATATAAGAAAGCTTCTTATTCTTTGCCCGGGTCCTCTTTAAAATTATGGTAGGTTGGGTTAAAAGTTCTATCCCCCCCCCCCCCCAGATAATCATCTTCGTTATCGTTATTTCTCAAAATAACTAAGATTCCACAATTAGAATTTGATAAAGCTAAAATTGTAAACTTCTGTCCCCACCATCAGATACGTAGCCAATGTGGGGGAGGGGGGGTCTTCCCCCCCAGAATTTAAATTTTTTTTAGCAAAAAAATATTAATCGTGCCTTCCAATGAGAAATTTCACCTTTAAGGCATTTTCCAAAATTTCTCTTTTCAACACGTTTGCCTGCCATAAAATTTTGAAGCGTCGGACCTTAATGAACTGAGAACATGTTTTTGCCGTGATCACTGAACAGGGTGTTCCCGTTCTTTCTTGAGAACAGGTTCAAAAGAACAGGGTGTTCATTCTTTCCCCATCTCTAGTCCTTGTGTCCGTCCCCTTATACGGGGCAACGTTAGCCCCCCTACTAGGTACCCCCATAATAAAGGGGCCAAGAACTCCGGCCTTAGTAGCGAACAATGCCTCCAAAGCATTGTTAAGGCCCGACATTTGAAATAAATAAATAAATATATAAATAAAATATGCCATCGCACGGAATTCGGAAGGAAGAATGGACCTAGAGGAATTTCTAAAATGTGTTGATAATGCAACCATCTTACCAAAAATCCTAAGAGTCGTGATCAACAAAAACTAAGTACTTTAGGTAGATAACCTTGACAAAGAAATGGGGCCGAATTTGTGTATATTGCACTCTTAAAGGCGACATCTTAAGTGGAGGGGATCAAAAATTGCGACGGAATAAGCGGAGTACAACATGTCAAATGGCTTATTTAAGAGTTCGGGACCTCTGAAAGAACTTGTGATTTCAGGAGTGACGCCATATCCATGTGACTTACTAACGATATCACTGTACATATTCATTGCCTTAATTTGAACTTAATGACTGTCTTTTAATAGAAATATTTTGTTAGTTAGTTTGGAATGCTCGTGAAACTGAAGTTCGTTATGAGGAGTTTTTATTTTCTATTTGTTTACCTACTACCTTTTCTTTATTCTTAATGTCTCATAAAAATTTGAAGAAGAGAAAAGTTGTATCATCTCTGTATTAAGAAAGGAAACTCAGTAAATGACTGTAATAATCTTGCAATTTAAATTGATTGCTTAGAGAACAATTTGCGAAATCAATGCTTAGACAGAAGAAATTGCTGTCACTGGAAAGAGATTCATAATTAATGGGTAGCATATTATTCATTTCGAATGAGTTGTTTAGAATGCCAATATATTTGTCTATTTTGTCGAAAAATATCCCTAAAAAATATTTTGTAAATCACTACGAAAAATAAAAAATCTGATGTGGACAACACATGACTTCCTTGCACATCTTTTAATCAAAAATATTTTCGGAGCACTTCATTTAAACTTAATTTATTTGAAAGAGATAAAATACCAGTAATAGTAAGGTTTAGCGATTTCTAGCC
Source organism: Cheiracanthium punctorium (assembly GCA_038373885.1). Lineage (NCBI taxonomy): Eukaryota > Metazoa > Arthropoda > Arachnida > Araneae > Cheiracanthiidae > Cheiracanthium > Cheiracanthium punctorium. The sequence continues at coordinate 777,499 of JAWZYV010004283.1, forward strand.
AATTATTTCGATATCGCCAAGCTGAGTTCAATTTGAAATTTTTCCTTCTGACACTTTATTAGGCGATATTTCACCAAAAGCCGACAAGCTTGAGATAGTTTGCGAGATTTTGGGGATAGCCAAAGTAGTAATTGACCACAGACTTTCAATGAATTGACTTACCCTTTCCCGAGATACCTTTGGTTTTTGATTTTAGTTTCCGTAAACGTGAACCTACACGTTTCTGTATGTGTCCAATACACTCTAATTTGGTCACACTTTTTTCTCCGTAAGTGTCCTGCACACACTGAAAACCTTTGGAATCCCCGTCACTATAATACTTTACGTACTTCAACTTCCGTTGATCCACAGACCGCTGAAAAATGCGTGATGCACCAACAGTCTCCATTTTTCCCGCAGCACCTTCAAAATTGCATTGACAATGATCAGCTTTTAATGACTCCAACTCAGCATTCTTTGAGAAGTTATGTAATTTTTTACATATTCTACAGTACGAAGTCATAACTTCCAGGTCTAAAACCTTTCCAGTGTCCACTGAAATAGCTGCAACGCAACCATTAAATGATGTGTGACCTCTTCGCTGCCAAGTTCCATTCACCGAAACTCCACATTCATCGCTGTTTGTTGTTGAGCGAACTTCTTCAGCTGCTTTTAGCATAGAACTTTCAGCTATATCTGTTACAACTTTCAAAAGTTTCTTTTCATACTTTTCATAAGTAGCTTTTGCAAGTCTTGGTAAATTCATAGTGCTACAAAATTTATAAGCCGCAGAGTAACTTCAGCCAATTGGCCTCATTCCATAAACAAATCTCTTGTTTACCTCTGACTCATTATTTACCTTGTTGGATGGAGCAAAACCTTTCAAAAAGTTGCAGTTGTTACACTTCAAAACAAAATGAGAACATAATCCAAACCTTGAGTCTTCATTTAAAGTTAATCCTAAATTCAGTCATTGAGGACAGCAAATATCAGAAAAAATACTACACAATATCACTAAATCAATAATTCTACTTCCATTCATTGATTGATCTGCTAATTCAAAACTCGAATTAGTGGTAACTGTTTCCAGTTTTGCACATGCTATAGTACGTACAGCATGATTTTCGAGAGTGTCATTTTCGTTAGATTTGCTGTATCTATTACCATGAAACTGGCGTTTTTTCTTCCTGCCAGTACTTTTTCCCATTTTAAGTCAAAAAAGATTTAAAAAGCTAAATTAAATTAATATTAAAAAGCTTATAAACACTCGTAACAGAAGTACTGCAAACACGCGACGAAAATGTAAACAAACGTAGTGGCCTAACTTTGATGCCAGATTTCTAAGTAAAAACTGCTGTTGCCACAAATATTTAACACATTCTAAATAATTTGAAGTTTTCAATTTTATTTTTCATGCTCATTTTATAACTAGTAACAAAGTTTAATACTCATATTAGGTAAAATAGTAATGTAAACAAACATTTACGGTTCACTTCCGGCGGCAGAATCTTACTTCCGGTTTCGAAAGCTTCCAAGTGACTTCTATTAAAATTCGTATAACTCAAGTTCTAAACATGATAGAAAGAAAATTCAAACGGATTTAGAAAGCTAATCAATTAAGCTTTAATAAATAGCCAAAAACTAAAAATCGGATTTTTGACCGAAAATTGCATTTTAAAGGTAGGCAGGCACCTTAAAGTTTTAGAGCTATACAAAATACGAAATAGTTTATGGCGCCAAATTTGGCAATATTTCGGTGAAACTCGCCAAGGTCGACGACAAATGGAGAGATTTTGGGCATGGACCAAACAATGACAGACTATCGCCAAATTTTGCTATATTTCGCCAAAACTCCCCAAGATCGATGACAAACGGCGATATTTTGGGCATCGAACAAATGACTGACTATCGCAAATTTAGCGATATTTTGGGAAAACTTGCCAAGTTCGAAGACAGATGGGGAGATTTTGTGCATGGATCCAACAATGACTGTCTATAGTTGTATTATATTGAAGATGTCCATAGACATTAAAGTATTGAAATTCTTTTCGGTGGTCCTGTAAATAAACTCTCCAGTAGATTGGAACCAAAAATCGAGATGCACATTGCACAACTAGATGTTACAACAATCTTATATATGAAATTTCAACATTCTACGACTAATAATATTTGATATTTGAGAGTTAAATACATACACACGTACACCAAAAGTCGCCAAGCTTGGCGACTTTTGGCTTAGTTCTTGAGGGAGGCCCGTGACCGTGATCGGACCATTACCTAACTTTGGTAGGACGCTATTATGCTTGAAAGGGATGAATGTCCCTAAAATTTCCATTGACCGTAATGTATTGGAAATATTTTGAGTGTTCCTGCAGCAGAACTATAAATGATAAAGACACTTCTTTTAATGGAAAAATTCATTTTGCAACTCTTAATAGCATACATTACTTCTGAGTCGTTTGAAATAGCCCAATACCTCTAAAATACGCTTTAGTGAATTTCGGCCCATAGAGCGTAACGTATTTAGAATCTTTTGTGCAGCCCTGTAGATAAACTATGCAGTCGAAGTGAACCGAAAGGGAAGCTACACAAGTAGATGTTATAAAAATCCTAAATGCAAAGTTTCAACATTTTACGACCAATAGTTTTTGAGATATGCGAGTTTAATGAATTTCGGCCCATAAAGCGTAATGTATTTCGAATCTTTTGGGCGGTCCTGTAGATAAACTATCCATGCGATTGAGACCAAACGGGGAGGTTCACAACTAGATGTTAGAACAATCCTAAATATAAAGTTTCAACATTCTACGACGAATAGTTTTTGAGATATGCGAGTTACATACATACATACGTACGTACGTACAGACGGAATAGAAAAACTGGGCAAAATAGACTCGCCGCTGGTCAAAATGAATTGCAGGCGCGTTTATATGATCGTGCATGCTAGCTTACGATGAGATGCACCGAAAAAATTCTTAAAATGAAATTTAGAGGTAAATCGTTTTTCTTGTCGAAATTTTGGCCCTGAAATTTTTGGGGATCTCATTACTTCCTTATACTTCGTACAAGGAAGTAAAAATAAAATTTTCAAATCAGTCTCGTACACAAAACCGTTATCTCGTGAGTTTTTCAGCCATGATTTATTCATCTTAGTACTCCAGTGATCCATAGAATAATAATAATAATAATAAAACCTTACAGAAATGAGTATTGTAACATCTTGTAGTACATGAGATCTATGATGTGCCAAGAAAAAATATAATTTGCCAAGAAGATTCTCCAACCAAGTACAAAACTGATATTTTTCAGTTCGAAACTCAATCCATTTGTCATTTCCTTAAACAGATGTTTCTTTGGTATTCATGCCTGACTTCACATCTACTCAGCATGTAATAAATATCCAAACAAGTAGAAACAAATAACATTACTACTAAGAAGCAGGGAGAATTTGGGTTGTTGCCGTTTTGCAAGAAATGGAATTTTTCTTTATAATGGCACGAATTTTTTTTTCAAGTATTTTGAGTGATTAGTACAGTTGTTACAGTAGAGAAAGAGATAAAACTGATTTGTAAAAATGTACACTTTGAATTCCATTTTACATAAAACGTTTTCAGATAACGCTGTGTTCTTAAAACTTTAAATTTTCACGTTCAATTTATATAAAATATGAAATTCTGTGTACAGTATCCCGAGTAAACTTTTTTTCTCCGCTGCTTTGCAAAGCAAGAGTAGTCTTATATGCAGTGCAATAGTCTCGTTGCAATGCTATTATTCCAACATTTAGTACTGCTTATTCGAATTTTTTGAGGGCTGCTAAACTCACCATTTTAATTAACAGGCTGAACCAAACGTTCATATTCCGTTCTTTATTCCATATAAAAATTGAAAAAAAAAACCTATTTTTTTTCGAAGACCTGGTCTTATTTACTGCAGTTATAACAATACATTATCATAGCATACATTTTCATTTTATCAAAAAGCCAACAATGATATCTGCCTTATTTTAAATGTTCATTGTAATGAAACTATTACTTCCAGACATTCGAATTTTACGGTATCATGAAGGACAATTTTAAAAATTTTCTTTTTATAGTAGGATTACGCTCCTCCCTATGTAAAGAAGAAAAAATTCTACGTTCTACTAAGCTTCAGCAATACACGGTTTGAAAATTGCGTTAAATAACCAGATGAACTGACTCAACTACCAGGGTTTCTTTTAAGGCATCTGAAACGAGTGACGTCATGCATTAAAATTTGCTTGATCTTTATGAACTCTTCCACAAACTTTACGTCATATTCGCAATTCTAAATTGCTCCTCTAAACTGACATTTATTGGAATCATAGATGATTTCAATTGAGCAGGGTAAAAACAAAGATAGATAAAATTAATATAAGTAATAGTTAGTATTAGAAGATTTGGTTACGATACTATGAATAAAAACACAATATACCACGTTAATAAATAGGGTAATTCTGGGAGAGATAGACCATCGGGTTAAATGGACCAGTCACATATTTCATTAATACGCCTCTTCATTGATTTCACAACTATCATAGTCACATGCCGAAAGAGAAATTTTTAAGGGGTTCCACTATTTGCTTCTCATAAACATACATTTTCATCTAATAATCATTGTTTAATAAATCATCAAATAATTTTTTCATTTGTCTATAATTATACAGTTAAACGTTTTGTCTTGTATGTGACATGTATAGCTTTGATGGTGTAATCTCAGGTATCGCACGTAGGTTTCCCAGAACACGTCCTTGTGAAAAGTCTCATATGTACTAGTTAAAAATAAAGACTTAGTTAATAAGACAATTATTTTTTTATATTTATTATTGTAATGACGAAACGAAAAAAAAAAAAAAACATTTCTTTTTTCACTATAATTTGATTGACTTAAAACTGGACACAGTAAAAAAAGAAAAAGAAAATTTGTGCCGAGAGCACTTATTATGAAATATTTATCAACACGATCTTACTTACACATACATTGCTCTTCATCATGTTAACCAATTGGCTGCCATCATTGCAAAGATCTGGCGGCAGTGATTTCTTTTCTGTGTTCAATGTGTTTTCTCAGATTATGTCTTAAAATGCTTTTGCTAGGGCACAGCGTGCAAACTAACGATGGTGTTACAGCATGAGCATTCAAACACGTATAGTGGTCACAGAAAGGAAATTGTTACCAAGAACTGATTAAAGTTAATAAGACACAACTGTCTTTGTTTTAACCTGTCTTTGTTTTTTTGTTACAGTCTAATTTATGAGTGTTGTTCTGTTTACTGTTGTAAAATAGATATAAATAGTTGTAGTAGTATTTTCGATCGAAAGATTTTCTTTTCTTCAAACTTTAAACTTAAAACTGCGACCACTATACGTAAAAATATGTATTACTTGTACTTTGCTTGAAACATATGAATGCTTCTAAAATACCCCAGACAGCACAGCAAACTTGCATTAAACTTGCAGCAAGCTTGATTTATCAAGTCAATAAGCTTGAATTAAGCTTGAAAATTCCAAGTGTGTAAGCTTGATGCAAGCTTGAATCAAGTGTTCTAGTTTACACTTGCCCAACTTGCATTAAGCCTGACATTTCAAGCTTAAAAAAATTTCCAAAAAAATTTTTTCTAAATACACAAGGCGCCCGCAGGATAACGCGCCCCACATAATTTATTCTTCCGCGCATTTTCCCCCTCTACGCTGAAATTTCAGTTTAATTTTATCTGTTTCCATCGAGTGTTCGTCGCTGTAATAGAACCCGGGCCCTTTGGCTTCGCAGTCGAGCACGCTATCCATTCCGCCACCGGAGCCTTGTGCAGCTATGACTAAAGTTTGAAGTGACTTACCACGCTGTTTTCTCGCCAGATTGATAAGTGGGCGATGTGTTATTTGTTTCATTTATTTTTCCATGGGATGCATCAAAATTAAAATAATGCATCAAAATAAATTAAATTAAAATTAAAATTAAAATAAAAAAACACGTTTTAAAACTTTCAGTACCGCAACACTCATGAAGCAATACTGCTGGCCAAAATCGAGACAAACGACTGATTTTGAAATCAATTTCGTAGTATAATTGTATTTTATTTTGAAGAATTTCCATATTTGGAAATATAGAATGGGTATGAAAGAAACAGATAGTTAAACGTTACTTCGAAATGCTATATCACAATTGCTAACATGTATGGAATACAAACACTTTAGTCATTTTTGTAAATGTTTCTTAAAATAACAAATAATTGAAAAATTTAGCTATTTTTTAACGCTAAAAATTCTCTTTACAAATGTGGTTATTTTCCTACATATTGGTATGCTATATTGATATAGAGCAGGGGTTCCCAAACTTTTTTTCCCCGCGGCACCCTTGTCAGGCTAAAAGCATTTCGCGACACCCTTGTCAGGCTAAAAACATTTCACGGCACCCTTTTCAGGCTAAAAACTTTCGCGTCAGATTTCCTTTAAAGCAATATGAATATGAAGGTTAGAAGGAAGCAGTTTGGATGCATTTTACTTTTTTGTTTGTTTGTTTATAGGACTAACTATCAAGAAAGTTCTCTATGGGGAAAGGGATATAGAATTTTGACAATACCCCCAATTCAGGGAGTTCCTATAAAAGAGAGGCTACAGGACAGTCTTGAACTTGTCTGAAATATTTTTGTTTGAGCCCACTTAGTGATCGACTTGGCTCACTTTCTTGAGGATACCGGTTCAGAGGAAATTATTTGATTATACTCCACCAAAACACTTTTCTTGATTATCTCCACGGCACCCCTGACATACTCTCGCGGCACCCAGTTTGGGAACCTCTGATATAGAGCATTTCGAAGAATTAAAAATAAGTTTAAATTAATTTATACAAATGTAAATTTGAATTATTTTCATTGTTCATACTTTATAATTAAAAAATTTATTTAACTTCTGAATTTTTTTTTATCCTTTGTAATTTTATTTTAAAATTACAAAATTGTAAGATGTAAGATTTTTGGGCCCTAAAATCTGTAGGCCCTGGTCTGTTGCCCCGTTTGCCCTTCCGGTAATATGGCACTGGTAATATAAAATAAAACACATCTTTTACGAACTTTCAGCAAATTTGAGGACACTAGACAAATTAATGTCCATTCTCTTTCACAGAGGGCGCCATCAACGCTCCTTTAAAAAGGAAAAATCACGCGAGTATCAATTTTCAAGCTTAAATCAAACTTTATTTAAGCTTGACAATTCAACTTGACTCCTGCAAGCTTGCTGCCAGCTTAAAATGAGTTGAACTGTCAAGCTTGCGTTAATGCGTCAAATTCAAAGAAATGTCAAACTTGATTTAAGCTTATGTGCTGTCTGGGACGTTTAAGTAATAGTTATAAAAAAATTGATCATGCATTAAATATATTTTTGGGTGTCTCTGCTTTGGGAAAGAATTTCATGTTACAGTCACCATTTTCATTAGGGTACGTTCCATACATCAAATTATTAAATACATACATTTCCTATCAAGTAATCGGTATGTACCACAATTAGCTGAAGAACAGACAGACGAACACCGAAACGGTAAGGGCTTTTCCACTTAATTGGAAAGAGTAAAAAATTAAATAAAGTAAGCATAAGAATTATATTCAAATATTTTAAAGTCATTGGTAAGATACTTCATCGCCATTTGGAAAACAATATCCCTATTATTATTTACAAATCTTGCAACGTAAATATCATTTATATCTTTGCAGAAATTACACAAAAGATACTCACCAAATGTGCTACCGAACATTGCTTCCAATCATTTTACAAAAAGATAGTGAAATAAAAGACACTGAATCGGTTCATTTTATTGTTGGCGGCCGAAAATAATGGCAAACAATATCTCCAAACATATTTTCCGTGTTAGGAGATTAATTGCATTCTTTAACATTCTAGCGTGTGGGAAGGGCTAATTGAAAGATCTGCCGTTTTCTCTACAAAACACAAAATAAATTATTAAGACTTTGTGGTTCTCTTTCCGTTAGCATTGCAGAATAAAATAAGCTTAATTAAACTGTTAGGAAATTGAGTTGAAAGAACTGCATATTGAAAAGGTATGTGAAGGAATTGTTAATTGCACCAAATGTTTTACGTGTTTTAGATATAGTCTTATGATTATTTTATTATTTAATAATTTATTACAGGGAACATAAATCTTTTCTCTGTCTTTATGAATAAAAATAAATATATGCTTCTATATTTATATGCATGATCTATGTTCGCTTTACAAAGCTGAACCATTAAACCCATCACCGTTGCACAGATATGCAAAACGATACAAACAAGGCTGTCTAATTTTAACCCCTTGAAAGTTCAATTTTTTTAGAGTTGGAGGGTCAAAAAATGTCAATTTTATTGAATGCACATTTCGATATAGATTTTTAAAGCATAATAACATTATTCTCATATGAGATTTCCTAAATCGTGCATAGTTCTACCATCTAGTGGGCAGAAAAGCAAATAAAAGTGATTGAAAGCAAAACGAAATAATTCAGGAAAGATTATGTGAAAAATAAAAAATTTCCTAATGCCCGAGCTACACTCGGGATAATCCAGAATGAAACGTTTTACCTTCGGCAAGGGGTTAAGAAATAAGGCTTGTAAAACTAGAAACTGAAAAACTGAGCTTTCTTCCTTCAATAGCCGAGAACTTGAAACGAAGAATACTATGAAAGCAGAACAAAGAAAATACAAAGGAAAAACAAGAAAGATAAATCATGCCAAACGCATTGATTATAAAACGCTTTCCAACACATCAATATTTTTGCGCCAAATTTCGCGATGTATTTTTCTTAAATATGACGAGATTTCGGAGATAAAATAATTTGTATAATCACTATAAATGTAATTTTATGAGACCCTGTAAAAGAGATTCCAATTTTGTTTCATGTAAATACGTTAACGCGTTTTGGGTTCTTACGCATTAATGGATTTTCATCTGTGGGAGAAATTCCACTAACGCAACCCCACTCCCACTCCTACACAGATAGCCCTTAGCCACTCCATAACGAGACACAATGCACTAAATCAGTTCATACAGCGCGAGTAACAAATTTTCAAAATTCCCAAAGAAATTGCCATAACTTAATATTATCACATTAGATATTTTTCGATTTACCGCCAAATAATGAAAATATCGCCAATCTTGGTACATTTTTCAAAGCATTTTTTTTTCGTACCTTATTTGGCAATTTATCGCAAAAGTCGCCAACATTGGCGACTTTTCTCTAAACTTTCAACTTTCTCTAAACTGCCATTGACCATATTGTAATGGAATTATTTTGAGTGCTCTTGTAGAAGAACTATTTAACTATACAGACACCCTTTTCGATGGAAAGCTTCATCTTTTAATCCTTAACAACATATATCGATTTTGTTTCATTTCAATTAGCAGAATGTCTCTAAAACTAGAAGCCCGTTGTGAAGGCAATTGCAACGGGTTCTAGAAAAAAAAAAAAAAACGTTTGACGAAAACGTGTCTACACTTAATAAACTTAATCTTCGTCCACCTAAAATAAATAACTTCATGCTCAATTTTTATTCTATATACTAAAATCGAATATCATGCTCTTGTGGAAACGTGCGGAAACTTTTCAACGATTTCATTTCACTGTGAACATACGCCAGGAAATCATTTTATTAAAATAAATAAATAAATATATAAATCTGGAAAAAGCTTGTTAAGTGTGACGTCAATATGAAGTAATTATCACATGCAGTATCTAATTTTGTCACTCAAATGACTAACGCTTTTACTCTCGGAAATGAAATGGAGTTGAAAATAGCGAAAAACCGCTTAAAAATGAGGGAACGGGTGGATTTTCAGATATTTAAAGTAGCGCAGATTATTTTCTATATTTTATACATATTCATGCAAAATTTCAAGAAGATCAAACAAACGGTGTAGATGTTATTAAGTTTTTTGTGTTAACTTTGTAATCTTTTTGCAGTCATGGCGGAAGAAATTTTATCTTGAAGTCGGGGATAAAAGCATAACTATATAGTTAAGTATGCTACGCTTTAAAGAATAACTTCCCATAGAGTGCAATGTATCGGGAATATTTTGAGTGCTCCTGTAGAAAAACTATAAATGCTACATAGACCATTTTCAATAGGGTACATGGTACAGTAGGTAAGAATAACATAAATAAATTTCGTCGAAATCGATGCATATTTACGGGAGTTAGAGCACGGACGGACGGACAGACAGACAAACCGAAATCATAGACACTTTTTAACCTTGTTGGAAAGTGTTAAAACACTGTCCCATACGGCCTCTATAGCTTCCCAATTACACTCAAACAAGGTCTCACGGAATCTCACGGAGTGCTCTGCATTAAAAGATATGGTAACCAACCATAATAAAATGATCCCTTCAAAGGGTAAAGAAAAATTCGGAAAGAGTATAGTTCTAAAGAGGTGTCCAGCCATCAGTCATGCTGAGTATAAAGTCTGAAAATTGCAACCGCTTCTTGGTGGGGCCAATCAAGCACGGTAGTTTGCTCCAGGGATTTCGCACTTTTAGAAGCAGTTCAAACTTTCAAAAATTGGTAAGTTTACTTTGCTTTGTAGAACTTTGAAGTAATTTGCTACTTTAGATAGTTGCAATAGCATACGGGTAGCTGATAGAGATGAGTTCGGGCTCATTTTTTAAAGCCCGAGGACTTTCTATTTGAGCCCGGCCGAGCGATATTAATTAGGTCGGAGCCCGAAACCGAATCCAAAATTTCAGCTGATAGATAAATAAAAGTCAATTACTTCATTGATAGAATATCATAAATTTTACCGTTTGTGCAAATTAAAGACAAATATAATAGCAAACCCTTAATGGATTTTCTAATTCTTCATATTCTAGTTTATCAAATAATAATAATTAATTTATTTCTCTGATGAATCTCTTTTTAAAATCTGTTTACAAGGAGTAATGTTCAATAAAGGAGATATACGAGCCCGATCACAATCGGAAATTACAGAGCCCGAGCCCGGTTCGGGCCCGGTCTCGGGCTTTCGGGCTCAGGCAGAACCCGTCTCGTCTCTAGAGCTGAGAGCTTCATACACAGATCAAAATTCAAAGATAGGTATGCATCATAATAGTTTAAAAAAGAAAGTCTCAAAAATCCGACATCAGTGAGCGCTTTCTCTGCTGGGGATTTTTACGATTTGCTCATGTGGAAATTAATCTTCTGGTAGTAAAATAATTCTTATTTGTGTTTATGTGTTCTGTATTATAACAAGGCTACACGAGGGGCATCTGCTTACTTGAGGGGGGATGCCTCGAAAAAAGGACTATCTTTCTTACTTGTGTTAATGAAAAGGACACTCAATGCATGTTATGTTTATCTAATTAAAACATAAATAGTGAACTTTATAGTTTATTTTTAACATTACAGCTCAGTATCAAAAACTGTTGTTACCTCTTAAGTTTTATAAATTCAGCTATCTAACGAAAACTGAAGCCATTTCTGGCGTTCTTTCACTCGGGGAAAAAAGAACCATAAGTATAAGAAAATATTTACAAAATATTTAAAAAATTAATATTTTAAATACGCATTCTATAAATATTATATGCATATTAAATGCATATCATAATTGATTTTCTTCTTCATTACGTTGAAAAATGCATCCCAATCCATACGTGGTTCCGATTTGACTTCATTGCTTCATTATGCTGGAAAGGGCATCATAGTCCACAAGTGAGCTGTACTTGTCTTTCTTGCTTTATTGTTTTGAAAAGTGCATCATAATCCATGCGTAGGTCCTGTTTGTCCTTCTTGCTGCATGATGTAGGACAATATACCATAATCAATCTGTCGTCCCCTTTTTTTTTTACTTTGTTAAATTAAGTGAAAAGAGATCACCATCTATACATCGGCCCTATTCGTCTTCCTTGTCCCATTATGTTTGAAAGGGCATCATAATTCACGATCTCCGTCATACATGTTCTAACTACATATTTACAAATACCGTTCGGAAAGTGACTCAAAGTCTGCAATTCACGTAGCCAAAAAACTAGGTCTGAAAGTGCTCTAGTGCTAATAAATAGAATAGTAACTATCCGTCACTTTAAAAATGATTATTTTAGCTTCTTCATGTGTGGCACCTAATCTTAAATATTAATCTATGGCTCTCTGGTTTCACACTAACGGGTAAAGCAGTTTTTTGGATGCCGGATTGGAAAAAAAAGTGTCCTCCAAAATAATAATATAACGTGAAGTTTGCAGTATTTATTTCCTTTTTCAGCAGACGATACTTAGAACTGCCGTGAGAAAATTATTCTTGAGGTTTTTTTTTTTTTTTTTTTTTTTTTTTTTTTTTTTTTTGTACCGAATTAGAGAAAGGAGGCTGAGCTCACGGGGCCTCTTTCCCCGACTACCATTGACCTCTGTACACCGACAAGCCCGTTTGCAGATGTGTCGAGCACATTTGAGCTGGAATATTACTGACTGGAGTAGAATTGTTTTCAATGATGAGCCTTGCTATAAACTGAGACCTGATGACCAGCGAATACTTGTCTGGAGACGCCCTAGGCACAGCTACCTATATTTTGGTCAATGGAGCCATAACAGTCTACGAGAGCGGGTTTTCCTTTCCGCCTGCGCTTGAACTCGTTAAACAGGCAGGAGGAGAAAGCTACTAGTTTAGAATTTTTGTTTTCTCACTGCACTTGCATACAGACTTGTCTGTTTCGGATTAAAAAGAAATGAGCTTAGCTTGCAATAGGATGACAATGCAACAAATTGCAACATGAATAGCGTTATTATTATTACTATTTTTGTATATTGTTGTTTTATTTTGTGTGCGGGAGAGAGTGTGTGTATATGTATATATGTTTTAATAATCCATGTTTTATTTTCGAAATACCAATACCCAAATGTTATCTGGAAATACATACGTACTGTGTGGGTCAGGAGTACATTCGCCAACTCTATCAGTGAATGTGAAGCCTAATAATTGCCAGAGGCGGACAATCGCCTTATTAATTTCCTCAATTTGTGAAGTTTTCTTTTGTCTTAAACAATATTTTTTTCTGAAACTGTTATTTTTTTCCCATGTATATCACATCTGTCGATCTTCGTCCCATTCGGATAGCTCCTTCTTAGTGCGTCTCAGAGTGTATATTGTTTCAGTCTTCATTTAGTGAAATTTGATAGTCAGAGATCAATTAAAAAAAAATTTAAACAATACTTTGATAATATTTTTTGAACAAAAAATAATCTTATTTATCTGACACTTGGTATTATAAGATATTATTTTCTAATTGCCATACACCATAAAAATATAAATCAGCTTATAGTAGTTCATATTAAACAGTCGCATCATTTACTCATTTGTCTTCCGAAGTTTTCATTTTAGTACACAGTTTTATTCAGCTCAATATTTTTATTTTTAAATCAATCTCCGGAAAGCACTTTAACACTTCCCTTTCAAGAAGAAAACGAAAAGAAGAAGAAGAAAACAACCACGTTTAACAGTTTCTTTCTCTTTCAAAAAATCAAGGTTTTTATTAGGGATATGCAAAGGTATAATTATATAACATTGAAGGTCTCCTAATTTCGCTAATGACGCCACTGTTCTTTAATTGGACAGAGGTACGTTGAAAAATCCCAAACTCCTTGCCAGAACACGTTTAATTATGCTTGAGGGATGGCATTATCCAAATTCTCGCCATGCCAACGACGAAGGGAGGGGAGATTGTTTGCAGCGCTTTTGTTGTAATGCAAGGAAATATTTATACTGCAGCAAAAGATAATTTTAAAGTTTTTCTCATGTTAGGAAATATCACAAAATCACGGAGAGTGCGGATGTTTTTGATCTCACACGGCTATTCTCAAAACATATTATAAATCATACCAATTTAATGGATTATTCAGATTTTTTTAGAGGGAACTTTTCCTTTATTTCATTTATACACATCGATGTGATAAAACCTAATAAGAAAGAGTACAAAAAGTAATTTTTGTACAGATTGGTCTGATAAAAATCTCATTTTTTTTTCATCAAGAAAAAATGTAATGTCTGCGTAACAGAGTTGTCATAGACTTATAAGTTAGTAGTTTGAACAGTCGTAGTTATTTGAATTTCATAAGACATTTATGATGTTTATAACTTCACCATATAATATTTTTGAATACCGAAATATTTATTTTAACTTCCTTTACTAATTTAATATCTAGTAGCAGATGAACCATTTGTCATCATTTTTATTCTATTAAAATAATCTAAGTGTAGTTAACTTTGCAAAAATTATGCAAGTTTTGTTAAATTTCACTACATGAAATAGTTTAATAGCTAATAATAATTAAATGCCCTGGAAAAATATATTTTTTAAAACTCATTGAAAACAGAAATTGTTGACTGGATCTCATCTAGTTAAAAAATATCTGTATTTCATAAATAATTCGGCGTAAACACCAGAAAGAAGAATCAAAACTTTGTTGATATAGCATATACTAAGTTTTTAGCAGAAGAATGTTAAGAAAACAGTTTTTCAATCTTCATGAGTAATTATTCCATTATCGACTTACAGAACTTACAGAGAAATACTTCTCATATGCTAACAATAAGAATCTATGACGCTAGTAGGCTTTGTAATAAGTTAAAATTGTGATTTTATTTCTTCACAAAATAATGGAATAAAACTACTTTTGCACGAGAGTGTCTGTATCAACAAAAGTAGTTTCTTTTCTTTTTTCAGTTTCTTTATTTTAGTTTTTCCTTACTTATCCAATTACAGAAGTGCACGTATAACTAGATATTAACTGAATTGTTAATAATTCATTTGAAGTCTCAACTGGAACTTTCCTATAGGTGTTTTTATAAGTAGATCTCGTTTTCTAACTTTTAAGCAACGGTTGGGTACTTGCCGTTTAAGCATGCCTCACTACAATGGCCGAAGGTACCCAGACAGCACATGAGCTTAAATCAAGCTTGACATTTCCTTGAATTTGACGTATTAATACAAGCTTGACTTTAGCTTGATTTTAGCTTTCGAAAGTGCGCTGATGGCGCCATCTGTGAAAGAGAATGGACATTAATTGTCTAGCGTTCCTCAAGTTTGCTGAAAGTTCGTAAAAGATGTGTTTTATTTTATTACCAGTGCCATATTACCGGCAGGGCAAACGGGGCAACTGCCCAGGGCCTACAGATTTTAGGGCCCAAAAATCTTCCATCTTACACTTTTGTAGTTTTAAAATAAAATTACAAAGGATAAAAAAAAATTCAGAAGTTAAATAATTTTTTAATTATAAAGTATGAACAATGAAAATAATTCAAATTTACATTTGTATAAATTCATTTAAACTTATTTTTAATTCTTCGAAATGCTCTATATCGATATAGCATACCAATATGTAGGAAAATAACTAACCACATTTGTAAAGAGAATTTTTAGCGTTAAAAAATTGCAAAATTTTTCAATTATTTGTTATTTTAAGAAATATTTACAAAAATGACTAAAATGTTTGTATTCCATACATGTTAGCAACTGTGATATAGCATTTCGAAGTAACGTTTAACTATCTGTTTCTTTGATTTCAGATTACTTAACACAAAATTTGTGTTAAATAAGTAAACCCATTCTTAACACAAAATTTGTGTTAAGAATGGGTAAGATATTTAAAAAACTTTCAATATGAACCGATCATAATTTTTTTTTTGAGGGGGGGGGGTTATTGCAAGGGGCCAAATTTTTTTCTTCTGCCCAGGGCCCACAGTTGTCTTGATCAGGCTCTGTTTATTACGCACAAAACCTGGACATTAGAACTCCAAGGGTAAGGAATGAATGCGATAAGCCCCTGTGAAGCGTAACACGAGGGGAGTTTTAGTTTTATTAACATCTAATTAACATTAGTAATTCCATTAACTAATTAATTAGCCCTAAAAATAAATTTTAATATAATTAACACAATTTAGTTAGTTAATGTACTTCACTTTATGGGTGGTTCACCATAGAATTAAAAAAAAATGATTCTATATTTCCACATATGGAAATTCTTCAAAATAAAATACAAGTATACTACGAAATTGATTTCAAAATCAGTCGTTTGTCTCGATCTTGGCCAGCACTATTGCTCATGAGTGTTGCGGTACTGAAAGTTTTAAAACGTGTGCTGCTCTTAAGTTTATATTATGTTTATTTCCCTATTAGTAGAGTCTCTAAATCACACATAACATTATTTTAATTTTGATGCATCCCATGGAAAAATAAAAAAAAACAAATAACATTTCGCCCACTTATCAATCTGGCTAGAAAACGGCGTGTTAGTCACTTCAAACTTTAGTCACAGCTGCGCGAGGCTTGGTAGCTGAACGGATAGCGCGCTCGCCTCCCAACCGAAAGGTCCCGTGTTCTATTCTAACCACGAACACTTGATGGAAACAGATTAATTTAAATTGAAATTTCAGCGTAGAGGGGGAAAATGCGTGGCGAAGTAAAATATGTGGGGCGAGTTCGCCGACTGGCGTCCCGTGTATTTAGGAAAAATTATTAAGCTTGCTATGTCAAGCTTGATTCAAGCTTGAAATGTCAAGCTTAATGCAAGCTGGGCGAGTGTAAACTAGAACACTTGATTCAAGCTTGCATTAAGCTTACACGCTTGAAATTTTCAAGCTTAA
This sequence comes from Cheiracanthium punctorium, assembly GCA_038373885.1. NCBI lineage: Eukaryota > Metazoa > Arthropoda > Arachnida > Araneae > Cheiracanthiidae > Cheiracanthium > Cheiracanthium punctorium. The sequence goes on from JAWZYV010004283.1 coordinate 794,106, forward strand.
TTCAAGCTTATTGACTTGATAAATCAAGCTTGCTGCAAGTTTGATGTGCTGTCTGGGTATTGGCCATTATGCTTTGGGGGCACCCAATAGGCGGCCAACATTATGCTCTATGAAGGGAAGGACGAGTTAACACCCAAGTTCAAACCGGGAGTCAAACCCAGATCCAAGGCATGTTAGAATGGTTTTTTAGCCACTACACCACCTGGGAAGCTGATGTAATAAATAGTACATTTAACGATAGGGAGAATTAGAAAAGACTGTTGCAACACGTGGGACAACTGTGTCTGAGTGAAAAACACTAGTTGTAACGCATTTGAATGGGAGAAACTGCCTTTGAACATTTAAAAACTATTTAATCCAAGTTGTTAGGTATACGTTAAATTTTTAAGCAAATGTTCGAATTTGACTTACAATCGGAATTTCGTCGGTGGAGTTCGACTAGTGCATCTATCGATTGTTTCATTTGTGTTTGATTTTTCCTACTATTATTGAGTAATCTACCTACTTGAGTAATCCTACTATTATTGAGTAAAATATTTTGATAAATGGAATTATGATTGGATTCCATATATCATAAGATCACCTACTTTGCATTATATTTTAGTCATCCAGGTGGTGTAGTTGCTAATGAAACTGTTTATCACATCTTGACGTCAGATTCGATTCCCGGCATGCGCTTAGGTGTAAGCTTGTCTGTCCCTTCATATGGGATAAGATTGGCCGCCTCTTATGTGAGCTCACAGTTATGTCTAATAGACAAGCGCTGTCCCTTAAAAAACTCAGTATATATACATAATGTGTATTCGTCGAATATTTGAATACAAATATTCGAAAAAAAAAACAGAAAAAAGCAAAATATCCTATTAGAACAAATAACAGAAGCTTTTTTAATCTCCAAAATAATTTATTGTTCATGAATGTTCTCGGCAAACACACATAGAAGATGGTCCCAATTCAGTTTGCTTTGGATTGTTTTGGATGTTTGGAAATTTTCCCTTTACCACAAATTTTTCTTTTTAGATGCATGAAATTGGAAAATCTGGTTACAGTATACCAAGGACCATGGATCTTTCCACTAATGTATATAAACTAGGTTAGTTCATTGACTCATTTAAATGTTTAGTCTGACATTGTACTTAATACATGTAAATTCAATTTAACTAGACAGGCATTTTATAACTTTCAAGTATTTTCAAACATAGGATTTAAATTTTTTAATATTCAAAACTAACGCTGGTTGTAAAATCATTGTTATGCGGTAAAATTTACACTATCGTAGATAAAAACATGCCAATTCTTTAAAATTATGCCTTCCAAGAGTTTTTTGTGACCTGATTTGAGCTCAATTGAATTGCAGATTTCGAAAAGGGCTCCTGCCTGATTTACAGGAGACACAAAAAACTGATTTTCTGTTGAACCATTTGTCTTATTTAACCAGTTTGTTTTTCTTGTTTTTTCTGTAACGTATCGAAAACTACCTTATAACAAGGCAAAACAATATTGTTAAAGGAAAATTCGGGGAAGAAAATGATTGTTACAGTTTTCTGAGATGAGTCCTTTTCGAAATTTATCTGAGTGTTTGGGTGATTTGAGTACTAAAACAGCATTATTTTAAAACACATGTTTTTAAAAGAACAAAAAATACAAATTTTTCTTCTACATACCTCTATATTGTTATGCTTTGTGATTACATTGTCATACAAAATTAAAAAATATTCCCACGTACTGTTCTAAAGACGTCTTTTGAACTAGTTGTGCTACTAGGGGTGTTTTTCACCAGGAAGGAAACTAGATATCTGTCTTTCTCGATCAAAAAATACAGATCTACATGTGTATATGAAAAAAAGTGAATTTTGGAAAACCATGAGATAGTCATTTGCTATTCAATTGCATTTGAAGTGGTTAAATGTATTCGATGTTCGATTTTATCAGTTCAAAACACAATATATATATATATGTATATAAGTTCTGTATTTCTGTTTGCAATGCATTGATCAGAAAAATAAGAAAAGGGAAAAAATAAAAACTTTATCAGATAGAGCATAAAAAAAAAACATCCTTTCCGATAGTTTTACTCGACATCAAAACTTTTCGGATTATCTGTCTCTCTCTCTGTCTTTCTCTCTCTCTCTCTCTCTCATCTCCTGAATACTACATGAAGTACAGCTGCAATATATCAAACATACCTTTAGGGTAATGCTGTAAAAAAAGTACATGAAGCGGTTATTTCTACTGCAAAACACGTTCTAAAACAGATACTTAAATGTGAGAGGTTGAAGGGAAAAGAAAGATGCTGACATAGTTTTTATATGTGTTACGGAAAAGGAACTGAAGTATAGTACTGGAGAGAAAGCTGCATGTTCTTCACGTAGGCTGATCGGTGTACGTGTAGATATTCCAAACTCAAGAACTGTGCGTAGAGAATTCTCTAGACTAACATCGGAGAAGAAAATTCGAATAATCAGGCTGATAGCTCAAAAAAATTCTATCATATGCTAATGGAAAAGAAAATAATATTTTTAAGGATCCTTTTTGTAAGAATAATATTAATCTTATAAGTTAATTCCCTAATATGTCTTTTTGTGCCTCAATTTTTTTTAAAATATCTTGAAAAAACTTATCGAAAGTTTCTCAACTTTTTTTATAGCCACAATAGATTTAACGTAATAGGTTTGTCTTATGAATTAAAATAACTCAAATTGAACTATACAGATGGCATGAAGCATATGATATTGAAAATTAGTTTTAAGAATAGCTTGAAATAATTTTATTTTTTAAGAAATTTTCAAAATGTATTTTGCAAAAAAAATGTCTATTTAATAGAATATACAGAGTGCCCCATGATCATGAGGACAGACTTTAAGGGGGAGGAGGATAAGGGGACCTAATAAGGATTCAGAAACCCACAGCAAAGTGGGGTCGGAAACGTCATCTTTATATAGCTCTCAATAATCACTTTGGAAACTGCGCTAAAATAATAGTGAACTTTCTGACTATTGTTCATCAAAAACAAATGTATCCTTCGCAGGAACCGCGTGACTAAAATTAATAGTTTAAAAAAAGTATTTCATTTCATGGATGAAATTTTTGTAAAAAAGGCCATTGTCTATGAAATTTGGTTAAGATATTAGACAAACACTTCAACTCTTGTCCCAAAGTGATTACAGTAGAATATCGCTACAACGATATCCTGTATAACGATAGTTCTCTCTATTACGATATTTTTTCATAGTTCTGTCTGAATTCCCTTTAGATTAATGTAAAAAAGTTCTCTCTATTACGATATCCTTTAAAACGATAATTCTCTCTACAACGATGGTAATAATTATCCCTTACATCACAATAATTCTCTCTACTACGATATAATTTTTTTTCTACGATGCATGAGAAGCCCAACTCATGCACACACATTGAAAGCTACACAAACCCCTCGTATACAATACAATACCCTCTGACCAAGTTGATGGTTGCTGACCCTCTTCTGGAGTGCCCGGCCCTTGATGCCTCCTCCGGTTATTGGGAAGCTAGAGACCTTTTCTCTGCTATTAGTGAATGCAGTGCTTTTGTTTAAGTACTTTTCTGTGTATTTTGTTTGCCAAGGATTACTTCACCTATGCCTGCTGCATTGGAAATAAAAATAGATTGTAAAAATACAAGGAATTTCAGATGTAGAGGTTTTCGAGATAAACAGTTCGACTCTACTAGAAAGAATTAAAACAATAAATGCATCTTTAAACTGTTTGTTTTATGACAGTTAGAACTGATTACAATAAACATCTTCGAAATACATTTTATTTATTTATGTGTTAATTTTGTGGAAACTAGTTCCACAAATTTGAAGCAAACATACCTATTCTGTTGCAAACATTGTTTTGCATAGTGCGCTTCAGCTACAGCAAAGCGAATAATAAAAGCAAATAAGACAATAATACCAAAGCATTTCGTTCAAATCTTCTGTCTCCTCGAAAATATTTAAGGGGCATCCCCCAAAAAGGATTACACATTATCCAACTGCACAGTTACGCTGATCCCTGGCTCTCTGACTCAGTGACTCTGTAACAAATCCAGTTGAACTATTCAAAGATAAAACTTTTACTGTCATTAATCCAAACACATTAAAAAGTTATTGTCTGAAAACTTAATCTGCACGTTTTTACGATTCGTTTGAAAATTTTCATAATTATGTGTATATAAACATATAGAAAGCAATCTGCCCTACTTTAAAAATCAGAAAATCTACCCGTTTCCTAATTTTTAGGCGATTTTTCGCTATTTTGTAAAAATAGTTAATCACCTGAGTGACAAAATTAGCTGTAGCAATTGCCCTAATAGCACAAATGGTCACAAAATAGTCGCTGTAACGTCACAGAGGGCCACAACTGTCAAAGGACTATCACAAACTAGTTACATTGTGACTTGTGAGTGATGCGACTCCACTGTGTGGTCACTGCGACCCGTTCTTTGTGACCAGTCACCAGGTGATGTCACTGTGAAGTCACCCTGTGACTACTGTGTGATCGGTCACTAAGTGATCGCTTTGTGAAGTCACTGCGGGACTGATTTGTGACTGCCGGTTGTTGTGACGTCATAGTGACTGTTCTTTGCGACTTAGCAAACAAACTTATTTGTAATCACATTTTTTTGAGTGATACCTTATTTCAAATATTTAATGGCCGGGCCAGCACTATTTGGCAGTAATGGGCCTGTATATATTTCGTAGTGTTGGCATAAAATTTCGTTATTTTAACAAAATAATATTGTTTCATATTCATACGGTGTAGAAGTGTTAGGGGATATAAGTTCCGGGGACCCAAAGGCAGGGTCACTGCTAAGATTTTTTTTTTTTCTTTTTTTTTTGAGGGGTGGAGAAGTTCATATTATGCCTTCAAACATTTTAGTACTAAAAACTAAAATAATACAAACGAGTTCAGTATGTATAAAAATGTTTACTACACAGACAGTGGAACCTCCACTCTGTATATGACAGTATATAACCCCCACTTTGTACAGAATTATGAATTTTAATCTAAACATTTTTATAATTTATATTAATTTTTTACAATTTTGCTAAACTTTTCCTGAAAAACATATTTGGAGACTTTTTTCTACGTTAAGCCCCTTTTAAAATCTACCGAATTAGGGTGCAGAAATATGTTAGAGTGTATTACGAAGACCAGTCAGGGTTTTGCATGAGAGCTCAGCTCGTGTATTCTTTTTTTCTTCAGAGAATTTTAGATTAAATTAAAAATTTTAACAGCCTACATAATTGCTTCTATTGACATTTTTTATTAAATTATATAGCAGGGGTAATAATATAGCAGGGGTAAAACAAAAGATTACTTAATTTTTAAATATAAATTAGGTAATTGATGCTCAAATTTACAATAAAACAAATTAGAGCTCCTGCAGCTATTTTGTTAGAAAATGCAATGAACCAGTATTTACATATTATTTCCTTCAATCTGTTTCGATTACTCTCGAATCAAATGTTCTATTTCACACCCTTTACGGGCCTCCTTACGGGAAGCAAGAGTTCAATATATCTTCCCAGGGTCAACTAATATCTCACGGTTGCACGATAAGGCACTAAGAATTCGAACTGTTATCGCGGATTTAGCTATATTAATTCAGATTATTTATACGAAGTACAAATGAATTTTTCATGCATTTGAAGATTGGCGAGTGAGAGAGATTGTCGATTGAGTATAGTAATCCATTCTTTTTTCTTTTGATGTTTCATTTCGTTTTGCAAATCTTGAAACGTTGAGCGGGAAGCCAGTTATGAAATATGCTTTTTAGGATACAGTTTTTCCGGTTGTTGTTGCAGACTTTCGAGAAGGAGACTAGTAAGATATCTCTGTTAGGAGCAATAATAATTATAATAAGATTTGCTTCTGCAGTGATATCTTGCTGGTTATGGATAGTGAAAGTGGATTTCAAAGTTTTACAATTGGATTTTACATTTTTTAAACAGTCGGGAAATTATTACAGGTAAATTTTTACTTTTACTGTTTTTATGTTGCTAGCTGCATCAATCTATGGCTGCATTCATATCTTGTTACAGTTATTCGACTTCTTTGTGACTTAAAATGTAAGTATACATATTAGTATTATGAAGTATTTGTTTTTACTTTTTTAATTCATCATTATCTGGAATTTTTTAGTTATGTTTATCTTGTCAAACATGGGCCTGTTGACTCCTTAGGCAGATAGCCCTCGTGTAACCAATCTAAAAAGCATCTTTGACGCATAACTAAACTAGAATGTCCCACATTTTAATAACGTACAAAACTTAAAATACCGTTATAACGAAATTTTAGGGACCTCAAACGCTTTCTCTTAATTTGCTTTGAAAACTAATAATTGCTTGTCTTTCAAAATAGTCCCATACGAGTAATGTCGTGACGAGGGTTGCGGTTGCGACACTTTTGTGATATCGGAGTCGCCATTGTGACCAATATGTACCGGCACATTTCAGTTGCAGTGTGATCGCGACTACGCTGTGACGATGCATTGTAGTCACATCTGTGACTGCGACCGCTCTGTGTCGTCACTAAAGGGTCACAGCGGCAACCGTCGTCGCAGTTGTGACTACTCTGCGGGGTTGCATTGTAACGTCACCGTGGGCGGACATAGGGACTGTGGCGTGACTAAACGGCAGCGTCACAGCGACTCTTTGTGACTCTAATGTCACTGTTTCGCGTGGTCACTTTTTAGTCACGGGTGACAGTTGTGCTATTAGGGTGACATTGACGTCATATTAAAGTCACGGTCATCAGGTTTTCAAGGGAAAATTGCGAATCCAATTTGTTTAAAATAGTTTTTCCAGATTATATAGTTTATTTTTGTTCACAAATAAAAAGATTTACTCTGCATGATGCATTAATATAAGAGGGACTATTCCCATTAAACGAAATCATTCGAACGCGAAAAGTTTCCGCTCGTTTCCAGAAGGGCATGAAATTCGATTCGGGTATATAAAAATTGAATATGAAGTTACGTATTTCAAGAGTTTACGAAGATTAAATATAGTGAGTGTAGACATATTTTTTTGTCAAATGTTTTTTTTTCTTTTTTTTTTCCCAATCGCCCGTTGTAATTGCCCTCCACGACGGGCTTTATCTTCTTGTGTACCTTATATTTAATTTAAAATACGATTCTCCTGATTAAAACTATCTTGAAAATTTTGACTCGTGGAATTACCAGCTGCAGTTTTTTTCTTACTTTTCGAAAGATTGGTGTGCTTAAGGCTAAAGCAAATTTGGTCTTTCCACATCGTTAACACGCAAGAATGTTTGCCCGCGAGAAAGCAACAAAACTTATCGTTTGAGAGACACCCGGAAAAGTAAATTCAAAAGTCCCCCAGTTCTGGGATTTCAATTAGCGCAAATTTATTTGCTCTTCAAGAAGGGAGCCTAGGTTTCATCTTTCTGTTTCCCCTTCAACAGGTTTTGAAGTGAAGATAGGAGATGACTTGAAGTACTATTCCTTTTAAGAAGAGATAAAAATGTTTCATAATTTGAAAGTTTCTAGAATCTCTTTCCAATGAGGATTTCATGCTTCAAAATTTTAATTCGACTTAATGCGCTTGATAATATATTCAGCATCTTTTTTAATTTAATCTTTTTTTACAGGTGTTCTAGTTTTACACGAATTGTGATCGTTGGCATGGCTCGTTACTAGAAGAATGCCGGAATGTTTGAAGAAGAGCATATGATCGGCAAACCCGGGGGGGGGGACTTCACAATATATAAAAAAAATCGTTCACTGTCAGGATTGTTTAATTTAAACAAGATTATTTTTTAAGCACTTGATTTAAACAATTTTTCTCATTCCCAATAAGTTGTACTGGTTGTGAAAGCTTCCTGGATATAGGGTTTCTTTAAAACTTTTATTTATTTATTTATTTATTTATTTATTTTAATGAAATACAAAATCTTTTAAGCGAAAAAGGTTTTAATTGGTGAACAAAAGGGGAAAATGTTTTCTCTTTACATATATAAGTAACGCTCACATCAAGTTATATTAATTGTTATAGTAGATTTATTGAAAACTTTTTTTCTTGTTATCTTTTACTCATGTACAAAGTGTTAACAATGATAATTTATCCTTCTAATTTTTTGTATATCGTCATTCTTGCGTATTTGAGCAAGCTGTTTTTCAGTTTATCTTAAAAGCTTTCTAAATTTTATAAAAAAGAAAGAGTTTTATAAGATATAAGTTTATCTTATAAAGCTTTAAAAAAGAATTTTTTAATACAGTACCTTTTACGTCATAGTATAATTACTTTTTACTTTTTACATAGTATACTTACTTACTTTTTACATAGTATAATTACTTTACGACCATTTGGTAAATGTTAGAGCGTGGAGTTGTAGGGTTCTGGCTTACCGAGCGGCTGTTTTCTCCAAATGTAACGTGTATACACGTTAGAACACTTCAGGAAGTCCTTCGCCCAAGGCTTCCCTTAATAAAGCAGACAGCCCTCGGGTACAAATTTCTTAACCACAAAACCAAAACAACTTTCATAACTGACACTGAACGTAAAAAAATTTAATATTTTTAATAACAACTAAAAATTTAATCGCATTCAATCACTATTATAGAGAGTGTTCTAAAAACACTCACCTAGTGATGTGCCATTCGAATGATTTCCATAACCGATTAATCGATTTCGAATCGTGTCAGTAGTCGATAAATCGAACAGTGAATCTGCGTGATTTCACTATCCGAATGGTATTCGCGATTAATCGCGAATACTATTTGTTAAATAGTATCTACAGTGAATGAAACAAAATTTACTTGCAGATTAGGAATGATCGCTTGACTTAAAAAGCTCATTCAGCCAGAATAAAACTTTAAGTATTAAAATAAAAACTCTAATGTCAATTTAGCTCCTCACTTTGTTACTCTCTAACTCGTAATCTTTTAAAAATACTCTAACTCGTAATCTTTTAAAAAAGGGAAATAATTTTGTTGCCTTTGCTATTGCCAATATACTAATTCCATTCTTTGCTATTGCCAGCTTTGTAGGAGTAATTCTATACTCCTACAACGCTGACGAAAATTCAGGCTGCTTGGAAATTTGCATTACATACTAACTTGTCAAGGACGGGGGATGCAGCTAGTATATAAATACTTGAAGTCAAAGCCCATTGTGGAGGCAATTACAACGGGCGCTAGGGAAAAAAAAATATTTGACGAGAATATATCTACACTAAATATATTTAATTATATTTTCGTCCACCTAAAGTAGTAACCTAAAGTATTCAATTTTTATTATATACCCAAATCGAATTTCATGCTCTTCTGGAAACGTGCTTAATTTTTCGCATTTGAACGACTTCGTTTTGTATAAACAGACCCTCTTATAGCAATGCTTCATGCAGACGATATCATTGATGTTATATGGAAAAACCCTTTTAAACGAATTGGAATCGCAACTTCGAAGCGTTGTGGCTACAATATGACGTCATGTCAGTTGCAACAGTTAAATATACCACGCAAACGTTTTCTACTCCGGAAATAAATGTAGCTAAAAATAGTGAAAAACCGCTTAAAAATTAGGGAACGGGTGGATTTTCAGATTTTTAAAATAACGCAGATTGTTTTCTATATTTTTATATTCAATTATGAAAATTTCAAGTGGATCCTAAAAATTTTGTAATTACGCTTTTTATGCTGACTTTTAAATCTTTTTGAGTAATGCCGGTGACAGTTTTATCTTGGAGTGGTTACCCGGAATTATTAGAGAGTCAAAGAATCAGTGGGTCAGGGATCAGCGTAACTATATAGTAGGATATATATGTATATATATATATATACATGTATTGGATTATCTTGGGATTCCACATTACGTAAGTTAGCTATTCTATATTATATGTATATATATAATATTTCGCCTTAGATATAGATGAGCATGGAATATCCCTCAAAAATTGTTCCAATTCGGTTTTATCAAATTGCGAAAATGATAAGATTATCTTTCCGTGCTGCATTTTCCTTCCACAATTTTAGGTTGTTTAAACGCCAAATAAGTCTTCCATACATTTATACTGTTCGGTTGAAAATTTTGGACACATAAGCACAAAAATAAAGAAAGCAAAATCTTCACTGCTTTTAAAATTGAAAAATCTGCTTTATCCCAATTTTCAGCCATTTTCAACTTTGAAAGAAAATGTTTTCGATAACATTTGTTTCGTGTGTTTTAAATTTTAAAAATAGTATTAAATATGCAGAGAAATACAAAATTGAAAAAATAGAAATATTTCATTTAAATATTATAAAACTGTTAAAATAATTCCCATTCCCGTAAGAAGAACGAATACTTCGGTTAATCTCCTATAAAATTTATTTTAATACTAGCTGCGTACCCGTCCTTCACACGGTAGGAAACGAATATGAATATCTTTCTTATTCGTGTAATTAGAATTAAATCCAGTGATGTGGAATCACTTAAACAGGTAAGACTATTTTGTCTTGTGACGTAAAGTTTGAGTCATTACAGATGAATATTGAAATCATATCAACATGATGATACAAAAGCTGTTTCAGATGTCCCTCGTGATCAAAAAAGGAAGAATTTCACAGTATGCAGGACAAGCTTTCAAGATACTTTATCTCTGCATCATAAAGGGGGTGTTTTTTAGATTTCAGTTATAGCATTATTACCTCAGTAATAACACTGCACGATGTGGACAACCGTTTTATTTTCTCGTGCAATTCATAAGTGTGAACAGTGCATTAGCGTACTTATGTTGCAGACGACCTTACTAAAATTTAACCTAACAATCTAAAAAATATTGTTGATATCTTAAATATGGAACATTCGATGCACAGCATACGTGTTGATGCCAAAAATGCACCCTGTTTCCGCGACGATCATGGTTCTTTTGTAAATGTGACATAACTTTTGCGAAACAGCTTATAACCAACTAAACTCTTAATGCAAACTCACGCTTGTTATTTAATACTAATGCTGATCTAACTTGGGGTTTGCACTTAAAATAAATAACTATTTTAATTTTCTATTTTTAACACAGCAGTTGGCATTAAATTCATTGTTGCCGCTTAAATTGTTAAATTCAATATTTAAACGAAGACTGAAGTCGTTCCTAAAGTTCTTGGTACCGTAAAACGAAAATACATAACTATTACAGCCAAATTAATGGTAAGAACATATTCTCCTTACTCAAATATGTAAGTATATCAATTTTCATAAAGATCGGTCTAACGGTATAGAAATTGACGTGCTGCAGAGCCATCTAGGCGCATGTAATATCAAAAGGGATAGTGTAAAAATATTTTCCGTTTTCAAATATCCGTTTGTAATTTTCATCGTGAGCAGTTGAACGGTATGGATTTTGAGGCTCTGCAGCTTCACCTAGTAGAAGTTATAGGAAAATGGAAAGCATGAAAACCTTCTCTATAATAAGAGACTTAGGTGTACCAAATTTCATGGTGATCAGTCAAACGGTGTCTGAGTCTTTCAACGCCATACAAACACACATGCACATACATGCATACCAACATTCATTACATACAGGGTGATTTGAATTTAATTTCACAAACTTTTAAGAGGGGTAGGATACACCAAGACCGCTCAGAATCACATAACAATGCAGGGTCGGAAAGGTCGTCTTCATGTAACTGTTAATAATCAATTTGATAGAAGAACTGAAGTGTGCGTCTAATTTCTTAACCAAGTTCCTTACCAGTTAAAGACTGGGTTAAAGACTGACCAGTTAAAGTCTTAACCAGTTAAAGACTGGGCTTTCCTCTGACAATTTCCTCAATGTAATGAAAGGAAAAATTTTGAATTAACATTTTTTTTTTTTCAAATGCAATCGGTGTAAGATGAAACAGTTTTTGAAAAACCATGGTCGGAAAGTTTACTATTTCTTGAATACTTCTTCCAAAGTGATTATTAACAGGTACTGTAAGACGACGTTTCCGTCCCCGTATTGCAATGTGATTCTGAACCGTCTTGGTGTATCCTATCCCTCCTAAAAGTTTGTAAAACTAATTTCGAACCACCCTGTAAGTATATAGATAGCTGTTTACTCATTTTGCTGAGTGTGTGCCTACTTTGTGAATCAATCCGTATATTTTTCTTCGATGGATTTTACGTCAGTATGTCAATAACAATAACGAAAAATTACGAATATCATTGAATATAAATAACATGATTTATAATATTTTATGAGAAATATCTAATTACTTCTTCAAAAGTTTGTAGTATTTCAGCCTGTGTACGATATTAAACTTGCGGACTAAAAGAGATAAAACCATTTTAGTATTGACTTTCGAATCATATTTAAATAATGTGAATTCAAGTAAAAATGCTCTGCAAAAATACATTTCCCGAAAAACTTTTAGAATTTGAAAAAAACAAAAATAATATTAAAGACTATAGAAAATTACTCTTGGAATTTTCTAACACTGATTTCAATTAACTCGGTCTTATATTTGCTCTTGAGAATAAGAGACTTAGTTTAATCGGATAGCAAGCCCTCATAATGTTAAAAGACCGGAGGGAAGAAAACCAAATTAAATGAAGATGTTTGTAAATATAAAATAGAATAGAATGTATCACTGATTGTGTATATAGCTAGTAATTTTCTTGTGAAAATCATATTTTAGGGTTGAAATTATGAAAAATTTTTATGAACTTGTTAATATAACTATACATTTATAGATACTTTAACATGCTTTTAAACTGTGAAAGACAAAAGTTTATTTCAAATATGACGTAGAATTAAGCGTTTTTATTATTACATGATGAGGGTGTTGTTAGAAAACGTGTATGGTATATTTCAATTTACTGAAATAATGTTTTTTTAATATTCATATATTTACTGATCACTAACTTTGAAAATACACATAACTAGATTTTTATTCAGTAATACACGATAGACAGGGTAGTTATAATTACAGTGACATTATTCAGGCCCCTCTAAAACATGTTCTACCAATGGGATTTTTATATTAGGATATGTACGGGAAAAAGATTTCTCCAATAAAAATGTAGTTCAATATTTGACCCACAGATGGCCCTTTTTAAAGTTTCCTTATGCAAATTACTCAGACCTATAAAGAAACTTGCAGTCAGTGCCAGAAAAACATTCTTCGTGACTTTGTCATCGTTAATCATGTCCTTATCGAGAAAGATCGAGCTTTAACAGCGAATTCCTCTGACATTAGGTCATTCCTGCTTTACAGGAACAGGAAGGACCTGTTTTACTGGAATTACTGAAGTCTTAAAAGACCGTGTTTACGGAGGAGGAATTAGGACTTTATCCGAGTTGAAAACCAGCGTTACACATCATCCAGAGTTACTTCGCGCTGCCACTGAAACACTATAATGCGCTTTCAGAACGTAATTCATGTAAATGAAGTGCGTGCTAAGCATATTATATAATTGGATAAAGTTTAATGTTTTTGACAGAATTTTTACCCTTCTTTAGGTACCACAATCACCTCTGGTGTTCAACATTTGAACTAATGTTTTTATTTCAGAAATCTTTTCCCCATGGTCAGTATAATGTAAATACCAAGTTTCATCAAAATCCAACTGTCAGTACGGGCTCTAGAGGGTTCTGAATAGGGTGTTACTTTAATTATGATCAAAATCTGTACTTAAAAAAAATTGCAATAATTTTACCATATTTTATAATATGGCAATAAGAGGCATGTTGTGATACGTCATTTGTAATAGTATAATACATGAGAATTTTCAACAAAAATATTTTACACATTTCCAAAAAGTACCGAGAATCATTAAAGATACTCAGTTTCTACATTAAGAGAACCCACCCTAAATACACTTACAAATATTAAAACATAAATAGTAATGTTTAAAAAAATCAAGAACATTTTGAAATCATAAAATGCAGCTAAGTATGTGTCATTTACTTAGTTTTTGAATATGCTTTTGGTATTTTATGTTGACTTTCATTACAATGGCGTTATCTTTCACCACCCGAAAAGAAAATATCAAACCCTTCAGCATCTTACTTATCCTAGAGGACTCCTTAATGAGCAAAATACCCCAGGTTCTAACTATTTATGAAAACCCTAAAAGACCCGCGCACTCTCACTGAATAGCAAGGCACTTCAGAGGAGCATTTTGTTTTAATACTTGTGTCGGGGACGTCATTTAATGTCGTAAACTGAGGTAATCTTCTGCAGTGTGTTACTGATGTTCGGCTAGTGACGTTTTAATGAGTTAACCTAATGATCATCTTTGTGCAAGTTTTTTCCACCTCTTTTGAATGTGTAGTTCGTGAATAAACTGTGTTAAGTAGAAAATTAACGAAGCTCTCCTTCCTTCACACTTTTTTTTTTCTTAAATTGCAGTACAGATAGATGGCTTTTAGATTTAAGCATTTTTATGGATCTACAGGTGTTTAAATTCTGAAAAATTAATAATATCGGTGTGACAGTCTTTCACACTAAACTTGTTTTTATAATCTGATAATATATATAATTATGGCTATTTAAACTCTATAATAATGGTGAAAGGTAAACATTATTCATATAGTTAAGCTCTTAAAAAATCAAAGCTTGGGTAGTGAAGAAGTCATGTATTTTAGCTTGTTTAAAAATGTACGAGATATTTAATTAAAATTAAAATTAAAACTCATAAATTCAAACAAAATATGAGATATGAGATTTTGAATACAAACTGCAAAATTTTCGCTGACTGTTTTAGATTTCCCTTTATATTTTCCTAATACACGTTATTGAATTATAAGCATAATTTACTTATTACCTTGGTATATTTGAAACGATTATTTTATAGTTGTTTCTGTAAATTCGCGGTTTTATATTTAGTTAAAGTTTTTTAATATATTCGAAATTTAAGTCTCAGAAAGTAAATATATAATATTTAAAAATTAATTTTAATCTTTAAAAAATATGTCTTTAAATGTATCAGTTATTCACTTTAAAAAAAGACTGAGTACAATATATTTTAATAACATGAATGCATCGTTAAAATGCATTATTACATTCTTATTATATGAAAAGTGCAAAGGAGGCCTTTGAATGATAGCGCATCATTCATTTTGTGGAAAAAAGCTGTTTTTATCTTTACACAGTTTATTTACATTGTACAGGAGTTGAATTTAGCATCTAAATAAATTCACAAAATGATTTTTTAATTAAAAAAGTTTTATAATTATCATTTTTTTTCAGCTTAAAATTTTATTACTCTAAAATCATAAATAATCTGTTAAATATGAAATATAACTATTGGAAACATAGTGGAAAATGAAAGTGTTAGGATAAAAAATAATAATTTTACTTTGTTAAATTTCACTACTTAACCAGTCAAGTGATTTTTAAAATTTTAAAGTGTATTGCTTAAAGAATATGCACGAATGTAAAGATTTTCGTTTAAAAAACATTATAATAATAATAATAATAATAATAATATCATGTGTTTTTAAAGCGTACATCATTCATAATGAACATGCATACTGCAAGGATTGGACACAATTTGATAAAAAGATAAAAGTAAATGATCATTCAAAATGTTCTTTCTTTGGATAAACATAAAGGCACACCTGATAGGATTCTTTGACTCAGAGAAAAATTAAAATTTCTTCAATAAAACGGGTTCTCAATGCAGCATTTAAACAAAATAAATTGGAGGCAAGTTTTAAAAAGTATCCAGAGAAATTTAAGTCTTTCAGTGAAAGTAAACATTTCACAAGAGTCATATGTCTCATTCAAGAATGTGATTAATTTGAAGCATCTTGTTTTGGTACCTTTATAGGAAGAGGAATTGGAAATTTAACAAATAAAACTTTAATATATTCAAAAAAATATTTGCATTTACATCCTTCTCTCTTGAAAATCTAGCTTCTTTTGAGATCAATTATGGTCGAAAAAAAAAGCCATTTTAAAGTGTCATTTAGTTTGTAGCATTCTTTTCCTCTTAAGACAGAAGTAATTTGACTTCATTCCCGATATTAAAAATATAAAAACAATAAAAATAATAAAAACTAGTTTAATTACTAAACTCTATACTTATAGTTGTATTATGTCTGTAAAATTCGCAAACATGGTAAAACTTTTGTCACAGTAAACATCTCTTCCAATCTAGGATAATTAAGTCAGTTTCGAAAAATATTTTTCAAACTTCAGTAAAAGAATTTTTTTTCAAACAACAGTAAAAGAACTGCTAACAGAAGACTTTTAAGAATGTATATATGTTCTTATGAGGTTTGCTTTGCATTTTTCTTAGTTAAAGATAAATTTTGAAGCGCAGCTGCAGTAACTCTTTCAAAGGTTTCTAGTATCAAGGCAGATTAATAATAAAAGCTAAGAAATATTTACAGTAGCGAACATGCTAAAACTAAAATATTTTAATTTTAAGTTTGATAGTCTCTTATTTACTTATAGTTTTGGAACAATAACATCTATATCTTGAACATGCTTTCATATGTAATGCATTTATATAAAATATAAAAGCAGTTACATAATGTCCCATTAATTACATGTTACATTCAAATGATGTTTTTTGTTATAGTAAACCTACACTATGAGCATCTGACTACGAGGGGTGTATGCCCTGGTCTAAATTTTTTTAAGAGGTTATAATGCATATTCACGCTACATCTGGAGAAAGCCGACCAAACTTCCAGATCGTTAGACCGAAATCTGAGCGGAAGACTAGAACGCGAGACCTTCACACAGCAGTCGTCTATCATGTTCAGTGTCTTATGCACTCGGCCATGGTGGGGCCAGACTGTTCAATATTTTGCTGTTAATTGTTAATTTTTTTTATATGAAAATTCTATAAGAATAATTAATTTTTTTAAAGGCATTTGATAGTTTAAGATAAGAAAAAGCTTTAAATGACAAGAAAAAGTATTTATGTATAAAACACGATTGTTTTTTATGTGTAGCGTTAAATTTTGATTATTTAGTTCAACAAATTAAAGTGTAACTGGAAATTCCTAACTCCTTCATACTATAAGTTACTGTTTTTAAACAAAAAATTAACAGTTAGTGCAATAATAATATTAGGTTGTAACGAAAGTTTCCCGCCACCGCAAATATCGTCAGAACACAGCTCGCGTTGGCGTATTTGCTCATATTTTGTCGAACGATTTTTGACATTTGAAAGAAAGAGGCTTACTTTATAACACTGTGTTATGAAATCTCTAAAAAATATAGTTATAATTAAGTACAAGGTGTTTCAAATGGAACTATAGCTCTAGAGGATTAGAACCATCATTAACTTCCAGTTGTGTTGCAAAAAGTCAGCTCCAGAATATCAACAAATTATGAGTACAGCTTTAAGTACTATTGTTGTATCATGTGACACTGTGCAGGTTTGGTACCGAAAGTTCAAATACAGTTATCTAATGAGTTAGAAGTTAGTTTTTCAGGCAGATATGGCGGAAAACTTTCGTTACAACCTGATACATTTAATTACATTCTCTCTATATAAGAGATTATAGTGTATGTTTGTGTGCTAGCTATATGAGCCTACACCATTTCTTTGTAGATAGACTCTTTTCAACAACTAAGCAGTGAAACAGCTATTGGTGTGTTGGAGGGAAGGGAAGAAAGAGACACAAGTTTTTTCAAAAAGTTATTTTACATTTTGTCCATTTTTGAGTATTTTATTTTCTGTAAAACTCAGTTTTCATTCTAAAACTGCATTCTTTGCATCGTCGTGAAGTAAAGAGATTGATTTTTCAAAGGAGTTCTGTTTAAGCATCGTAGCTATTTTTTTTCCTGCAATTTTTTGAAATGTTTCCAGAAAATTGATATCTTTTAAGAATTTTCGCCTTGTCCTCTCGATATTAATTCAATTCTCAACTGGATGATTTAAAAATTATGATAATTCAGGACGAAAATTTCACCAGCAATCAAAATGAATAAATAAATGAATGGTGATATTTAATATTTTGTTTCTCATTTTTAAACATTGCCAATAACTTCTCTTCTTGATTTTTTAATCCACTCAGGTATTTCCATAGCGACTTTTATAGGGGAGTTTCACTCCTTGCGTCTAGCAGAGTTATTGCGAAAAATGAAAGGGAGTGCATTAAGTGTATTTCTTTTAACATTCCGAAGGAGGGTAACGAAAGAAACAGAATATTGAAGAATTATGGTGAAAACGTGGAATTGACTTTTTTTTCGCCAATGTACAACTGAATGCTCGTGGATCGTTTCTATGGATCGTGGCGTGGAATGTTCGTTAAAATATATAATTCCAAGGAACATTGAAAGCTAGTCTAAAGATGGCCCATATTTTCACATCAGTGACTGATAGGGCGTTATTATTAAGTTTTAGGATACCAGGCCTTCAGATATCTTTAGTTATATTTTATTTACAGGATTTGTGACATAACTTTTTTATTTTTGTCACTTTTGATTAGCAGACTAAGCAATTTTTGGTAGTGCGTCACACATAATGTTTGAAAAATCGCATATGTATTGAAACTAATCTTTTTTTAAACTTCATATTCACTTTAGGAATTAGTCGTTCTGAAAATAAAGCCACTGGACTAGATTTACGGTCATCATATGACATTTTTTACCGATAAGGATGCCTTACTACTCAATATCTCCGGAGAACGCCCTTCTACGAAGTTAGTTTTTTCAAAAAAGAACATTTTTAAAAATTTTAAAGAGTAACCTCTAAAAGTTAACCTCTAGTTAAACCTCTTACTACATGTTTCTGTTTATAGTTAATTAAAAAAGCATTGAAAAAAACTAATAATAATAATACCAGGGGCGTAGCCAAGGCGGGGGGGGGGTTAGGGGGTCGTAACCCCCCATTGAGGAATTTTTTGCCATACAAAATGTATATTCTTCATTCCTCTCACACACATGTATGCATATATGTGAATTGCAGTAGTCGTAACCCCCCCCCATGAAAAATTTCTGGCTACGCCCCTGCATAATACTCACTAACCATTGGCACATTTTGTTCTGCCTCCACTGAATAAATGCTCCACTCATTTGTTATGTAGTTGGATAATAAATATTTTGCCGAAAGTCTAGAGCAGAGAAATCAGCTCATGCAAAAATACTCACGTAAGCTATGTTTTTAATGCCCTCTGGCTAACCGCGTAGCGGCGCCAAACTCTCCATATTGTACGCCGATAAATGAAATTGAGCGGCTTCAGCTCTATTGAGACCCAGTGGGAAGAATACCAACTTATCTCGGGGTCTCCTAAGGATTTTTAACTAATTTTTAACGAATTCCAGATGAGAGACCATCGCCTGAGCCCGATAAATGAGCCCGATAAATAAAAAATGAGCCCGATAAATAAAAAATGAGCCCGAACTCATCTCTATCCCACAGCAGTTCAAGCAAGAGAGGGTGTCACTCTCCCAAGCGCTGACGGAGGTCGGCAACGCTTCACTCAGGTGAATTTATTTTCATATATCGCATTGTTAAAACAAAAAGATCTGTATAATACTTGTGTAATATTTATATAAATAAAATATGACACTTAGCTGTACATTTCTTGGAACAAAACATTTTCTGATTTCTATCCTGTTCTAGTCCATAGATGGCAAAAGGGAAAGTTTGTCTCTTTGTCAAACTGCCTTTCTGATGCATCTGACTCTTTTTCGAAATATCATTAGCAAATGGCTCAAGAGTATGAATTGAAAATTGGTAAAATTATGAGGTTGTACATCTTAAACAGCAAGAGCCCGACATTTTCAAGATTTTAAATAAATTTTGAAAGTTTCTAAAATGTATGCAATCACGCTAAAATGACTGCAGTAAAGGAATGAAATATTTTAGTATGTTGGATATTTACTCGACCTCATTTATAAGCTTTGGATTGCATAAAACTATGAATTAATTTTGCGATTATTTCAACTGTGAATTTTGACCAAATAGAGTTGTTTGAAGATTTCGGGTGTAAATTCCCCCAGTTGCGATGAAAGAAGAAAAATAAAAGATATTTCTGAAGCTAATAAAACTGCAGATAAATTTTCCATGAAATGAGATCTAATAAAACATCACTATATTTATGTAGACCCTTTTTTGACGACAGCTGGCTGTGTGGCACAGCCAGCTGTCGTCAAAAAAGGGTCTCTAGATCTGTGGCACGCGATGAACGTTTCGATCGCCCGCCAACTTGCTGGTTGTTATGTCGAGAGATGGCAACGGCTGCCCTTTTTTAAGCATTGGGCAATCTATCCAGTTGTTCTCGCATTCTTCCATTTTTCAGCAGATGTCAGTGTTGTTAAAAATATTCGTGAAAATTTTTTTACTGGAAATGACGTACTAAAAAGTAAAGGATTCTCGTGGAGCTATGTCACCCGCAACTATTTTTATAGAAATCAAATCTATTCTTCGTGACTGACAACAGTCAAAACGTCAGAGTTTGGTGTTCCCAGAGCGGGAACACTGCGCGTTAAAGGGTTAAAATATAACTAACAGAAATACCTAAAAATCACTTTCAGGTTTTTTTTTTTTTATTCGTACAGAAACGGGAGTAAGGGGTCAAAACATTCTTTAATGTCCTTTTCGCATTTCCATTAATATTTCAAAGTAAAAAAGATATAGCCGTTAAATTCTTGCTTTAACATGTATCTAACATAAGTACTTAAAAAATATTTTCAGGGTATTTTTGAATTAGCTTCCAAACGGGTCGAAGGGTCTAAAACGTTCTTTAACTTTCTGTTCACGTTTTACTTCTAATCTCAGAGGCAAAAAAAATAGACAGCCATAAAATTCTTGATTTAAAATGTAACATAAATGTCTAAGAATCATTTTCAGGGTTTTTTAGAATTTGCACCCAAACGGCGGTAAGGGCCTAAACGTTTTTCCATGTTTTCCTTCAAAACTCAGAGGAAGAAAAAGAGATAGCCATAAAATTCTTACTTTAAAATGTAACTAACCGAAATACCTAAAATAATTTAAAGCTTTTTTAGAATTCGTATCCAAACTGGTGTGAGGCCGAAACGTTATTTTCATTCTTGTCATCAAACATCGAAGGAAAATGAAGATAGCTATAATAAACTTGCATTAAAAAGTATCGAACACAAATTCATAAAATCTTTTTCAAGGTTTTTTTAAACATCAACCCCAATAGGGGTGTAGTTTACAAAAAAGGTTTTTTTCCCCATATTTTATAGGTCTTGAGTGCTGTTAATTTCAGACAAAGATTTTTATCTACCTGGTGAAAGGGCGAATCATTTTTCAAGAGTTGCCAGATTAAATGTGAAAAGTCACCAAGGTTTGCTCTTTTTGCTGATTTATCGCGAAGTTTGGCATAAAAAATAAGTCCCCAAAACTGGATCCACCTTGCCGATATCTTCCATATTTTTTGAGAAATTACATAACCCTACTTTTTATTTAATTGGAACATTGGTGTTTATATTCGTGTAAATAAAGGTGAAGTATAGTAAGAATATGCCTGGAAAGGATTTTAAAACAATTTTTGTACACGATTTTAATTAAATTTCAATTCTGAAGAAATATTTTATAGAACAAGGAAAATAAATATGGCACACTCGCAGATTATGATGCACATTCTAAACAGTATTTAAAGAAAATCAAGTATAGTTAGAATATTCCTAACGGATATTGTAGAATAATTTTGTAAGCGATTAAATGTATAACCATACTTGGCTTACCAATGTCCATTCTGTGCGAAGAACGCGTACTTTAGCTAGTTTTAAATAATTCTGAAAAATGACAGTACGCAAAGAACAAATAGAATGTGTTCTTGCCACAAATATAGCACTAGCTCTAACAATAAATACTAATTCCAATGCTGTGCGTTAGTTTAACAGGGATCATTTCCATTTCACATGAACTATGATATCACGCGATACTATTTCGGTTTAAATCCAAAATAAGCCTAAGTATGACGACAATGTACAAAGATTGCATTTAAAGTTACTCATCTGGGAAGATTCATCTCAAAAACACCTTCCTCTAATAAACGAGACGAAAATCTAGAAAGGTTCACCATTTCTCCATTTAAACTCTCTACAGACATCACATTCTCTCTTAATCTGAGCCAAGTGGAAGCATATACCATCTAATGGCCACTTGAGATGTAAAAAGGTGATTATATTTTGTGAAGGGCTTGTATGTGATTCGTGTGTCCTTCATTCCTAAGTTGAAATTCAGAGTGAGTACAAAAACGTTTGTAACTATTGCATAAACTGTGAATGCGTACATTAGATGAGGGCTCGTAAAGCACATAATATGCCACTAACGTAATTAATAGTGTTCACTTTGATGCTAAATTTCGTTTATATATTTTCTTAGCAAATTTTTGATGGGAGTATGCTGTATATGTACGCATTCTTGTAATGTATGAGTGCAGAGTGGAGCAAAGTAGATATTTTTTCTGAAACGAAGTTTCTTAAGGCAGCAAGCGGTACAAGTTGCTTGGTAGAAATTGCCACCTAAGGAAAAAGCGTTACGCTCCCTCTGGAGACATTTAGTTCCGTCCGGCATAGTCCGGATATTATCGTCAAATGCTGGCCGCCGTACTTATTTACATCATGAGTTAGTTAAATGTGACTTTTCTCTGATGATCAGAGAGTAATTATATTTGATATGAATTAGATATAAAATAATATAAATTAGTTATCAGCGATATAATAACGTATTAGTTTCATAATATATCGTATTTTATATCTAATTTTGAATAAGCAAATATTTCCACAATAATATTAAATAAAAAATCTTTGATTTTATTCCTTACTTTGGATTATTCACATTGAAAAAATGATAGAAAATAAAAAATAAAATATACGGATTACTGAGACAGGAAGAGGGAGAAAGTGAAAGGCGCATGGAGGGGACATAACGTTCCTTAAGTCACGAAAATTTATAACTATAAACAATAAAAATATCTATATCATATGCATTTGGAGTTGAAGAAAAGGCATGCGGAACTTCGTTTCTGACGGGGGTCCTCCGATCGCGCACTTTTTTTTAAAACTAGTAGTTTTATTTTTCTTTTGTAAATAGTTAAACCAAAATAAAAATATTTTTTAAGATTTTTTTGTAATTACACATGAGTATCAAAGTTCTACAGCTCTTTAATGAAGGATTACGTTCTTGCATAGCGGTCTCATGAAAAGACTTTTTTTTTTAATATTGTTGCAAGTTTCAATATAACTCCGTTAGAAAGCTATCAGTAGGAAACATGCAAAGAGAACTGTGTATATTAACCAGTATTACTTTTACGGCCATCAAAAACGTAACGGCATAAATTCAAATTTCCGTGACATTCAGAAACTGGTATAAAATTTGCGTAAAATATGAAAATGGATTCCTAATTTGTAGTATTTTCCTAGAGATTACAGAGTTTGTCATTTGTCGCGAAATAAAATTTCTTTTGCTGAACCATGGCGCAGGGGTCAGAAAAAGTCACAGCAAATGCCATAAGATTAGCCCAAATAGACTCTTTGATCAATAGATCTAGCCGCAAGTTTAGCTGCTAGTATTTAAAATTTTATTACTTGAGTGTTCTTTTCTATCTCGGATGTATTTTAAGACTACATATGAAGGTGCAGAGTGATTAGAAGAAAAGTGAAGCTTTTTGTTTCTTTTTTTCCCCTCATTGCATTATTTATTCGGTTTTTTTAATGTTAAGCGAAAAAAATGCAACTGCAATTTACCGTTATTACGAAAATTTAAGATTCTCTCGTGAGATTTATAGTTTTTGCTGGAATCTAGCTGGCAGCAAACGAAAGCTCGCACCTTTCTTTTGCTGCCAGCTTCAATATTCTTATTTCGAACCCCCCTCCCCTCTCTTTCGAACCCATGGCAGATTTAAATTTTAAGAAAAAGGTTTATTTAAAAATTAGGGTTTTTTGTCTGGAGAAAACAGTTAATCATCAAATTATTCAACACCTTTGGTATAAGAGACAGGGCTGTCTGCTGAATTTATGGCTTCGTGCAGGATCGACAGATCAGAGGTAGATTTTAAAATTCATTGTCTAAAACATTGGAATTGAGGCAAGGTGTTCTACGGGGTTGAGCTTTGAGCCTAATTTCCTTCTCTTTGTTCCTCACTGGCATTGTAGAACTTATTACCAGAAAATGCGAGGTTGGTCTTTGTAGTGCAAAAGGGGAGCCCACACACGAAGAAGATTTACAATACTCAGACAGAGCGATGCCAGAGGTATTGTCAACAGAGGGCAGTCAAAATTGCCCCATAATAAATTAAAGAAATTTATAGTGGGCAGCTGATTTACAATATTCAGACATAGTGGTGCCAGGTGTGTCACTAGGGGCAGTCAAAATTGCCCCATAATAAATTAGAGAAATTTATAGTGGACTATTGCCGATGGCCAATATTACGCAGGAAGGCGTAGGTCAGGAGGCGGTATAAAATAAGGAAAGAGAACCAATCACAGAAATGGAGAAACAAAAAATTATGCACGTAAAGGGGGCGTGAACAGAATGACTCCCGGATTGGTTTGGAGAAAAAAGAAAGGAAGTAACGAAAAGGGACCCAAGAGAGTCTGTGAAGACTCAGATTAGAGTGAGAGGAAGTCCAGAGTGGACGGTCTGAGAGTTGATGGTTGTGGAGTGAGTGTGCAAAAAAAATGATTGTAAAAAAATTCTTAGTACCCCAAATTTTACTAAAAGTTAAATTACTTTGGCCGAGGTCCTGGGAAGGATCTCTGTGGAATCCAGCTGACGACTGCCGATAGAGATGAATCGGTGAGGAAGGCATCAACTGCTGAAAGATTGATGTGTGTCGCCCAGCTTAGACGTCAACGTGCCATCAAGCAAAAATGACCGACCAGTGCGCCATCAAAGAAGGTAAAAGAACCTTGTATTGATTTATATTTAATTTTGGGCCGCACTATATCTCCCCGCTCTCCCCTATTTATCCAATCACCGTTCTCACCGCGATATATATATTTAATGCTAATATTATGGAACATTCAAAAAAAACAAATGATGTCACAGTTATAATTTATAAATGTGTAAAGAAAAGGAAGATAACAAATAGTACGAGTAAATTGTATAAGTTATTGTATGTTTGGAAGTTAAGTAATAATAATTAAAGAAAATTTTTTTAAATCTGTCTCTTTATTTGAGCCGGTAATTATGTTTTGTTTCAGGAACCTTTAAATAGGAAAATTGGATTTTCTTGTAGGAGTTGTAGGTTGAAGGATTATTCCAGCAAGGTAGGATTTTGGGATTATTGCGGATTTGTACTACCACTTACGATTTAAAAAAAAAAGGCTAACTTATGTAACCTACCTAAATTTAATAATTCGCTTTAAAAGTTATTGCGACCACAACGCAAACACCATTTTTTACTTCATGTGGTGCCGTGACCAGGATTAGGATTTTGGGATTATTGCGGATTTGTACTACCACTTACGATTTTTAAAAAAAGGTTAACTTATGTAACCTACCTAAATTTAATAATTCACTTTAAAAGTTATCGCGACCACAACGCAAACACCATTTTTTACTTCAGTCTTTTCATCGATAACATTATCCTCTGGAACTCTAAATCAGATATAGGTCAAACTGACTCTGTGGTAAAGAACACCCTGTCTGAAGTGCTGAGTTCTGAAGTCATAAATTGAACTTTAACACGTTTTTAAAGTCCGCTTCTAGCTACTTCAGATGTCACCAACGCATTTATAGCTGCCAGCCCGAAATCACAATGGATGGCAGAGATCTCTGCCCTACAAAAAGCACTCAAATATTTGGGTTACATTTAGGAACTTGAGGTACTGAGTAACAAGCATATAGCTCATCTGATGATAATACAGAAACTGGCTAGATATTTTGAAGTACATTACTGGAGGAGAATGTGGCACCGATGCCAATACTCTCAGTTAACCTATACCTGATTATCCAGACCCGTTTTAGTGTATGGTTCCTTTATATGGTTTCTTTATTAGAGTATCGTCTTCGTTTTAGAGTATGGTATATTTCTGCGCATACGCCTCTTTAATTTAAGAAAATTAGAGAGAGTGCAATCAAGTGCTACTTGGATTATCACGACCATGAGACAAAGCTTCCCTACAGATCTAGTGCTATTTTAGGTAGATAGTCAACCCTTAAACATGAGGAGGGCTTTGGTGACCATAATCGTACATTCACTATCTTCAATAATTCGAAAAATAAACAGAGATTGAAAAAATATAGCCCTTTCTCCCGAATTTACCTAATGAACCTATTGAAAGCTGAGAGGCACTTCTTTAGACTTATCACTAACCCCTCAGAAGGTTTGCCAGGGATTCATTTTCAATCTGATCTAAGAACTCGCACAAATAAAAACAATGATTTTCCCGATTATCTATCCCTTGAGATCATAAATCGAATTTCAGATACATCTATTCAAATACATGTTATAATTAATTAAGGATAAATCACAAAAAGTGACATAGGTAGAATTTAATAAAACTACCCAACGATATACACCAATAGTATGCTATAAAATAAAATGGAAAGAAATTACCAGACACATATGATGTTACAGAATTTAGTATATGTATAAAATCAACAAATTGGAAGTGTCAGTTTGGTATAAAAAAGTAACTTCAATATGGAATGTGATCTTCCCTAAAGCAATACAGCTCATATACCGATGTGTGATGTCAATGATGCGCTCTGTCAGTTCCGTTGGAAGCGAGATTCACTGCTCTTCCAAAGCAGTTGCAAGCATGGTAAGGATCTAAGGAAGAGGACTGAGAGCAGTTATACGTCTTCCTAATTCATACCAGATATATTCGATAGGATTTAGGTACGATGATCTATCTGGTCACTCCATCCACTGAATTGTTTATTGCTGAAGATAATCGTCCACGATACGATCCATGTGTGGTTTTTAATTGTCGCCCTGAAAAAGGAAACTTTCACCTATTGTCCCAACATCAGAGAGTACAAAGATCGAGGATGTCGACTCTATAGGTCTGAGCATTCACGGTCCCACGGTTATAAGCAATACATTTTCAGTTGAACTTGGCCAAAGCACAACATTTCTGACGAAATAATAATAGATGTTTAATTTTTGATACAAAATTACCGAATTTGTAACACTAAATGACATTTTTTTAGCATCATGATTGTTTTCAAACATTTTCCATTGATTTTAAATGCAAAATATATGAAATTCGGTATTCTGATTAATTTTTAAAATTGTGAAAGATCATATTTTACTCCTATCGGTAAAATTCCATTCACTGTGCAAAATACATTGTATATTGGCAATAATAAAGCTGGTATCAGGACTCAATCAGTTGCAGAATACGAACAAGGATTCTACATGAAAGCTGAATTCAGTTCGATATACCTGTGTAATGTAAAGGGAGCCTTAGAATAAGCATGCATGCTGCTCTCAACATTAAGCTACCATACTTGATGAGTAAATGTCTTTTGAAATAAAGGGATCTATTTGAAGGCAAATGACGCAGTTTGGGAAGGTTTAAACCTCTGAGCACTCCTATAAAATGTTCAGTTCTCATTGCATTACCACTTCATTTTGGTAACTAAACTGAATGTATTGTAAATTATTTTATTAGGATATAAAACGTAAGACGAAGGAAAATATTTAATGAACTGTTGTTTTAAAGTAATGAATCATAATTTTAATATTTAAGTATGGGAAATAATTTGTTTCTTTTAATTCATTGAGTTGAACATATATGTTACTGTTTGAAAAGGGAAACGCAAAAAATTCTCAACTTGTTTTTAAGAAACAATATTTATTTATTTATGACTTTCGCCAGTTCACATCTTAAGCTATCCTGCTATTCTCACAAAACTGTTCAATATTGATTTATTCCCACTAAATATTCAACTCCCATATTTTGTCAAAATTTCTGCCATTGCCATGGCTGATTTTGATAGCTTCGGCCCTATTTGATTCTTCTACCCTAACGTTTGGACAAGACAACTACAATAACAGCACTAAGCAATATTCATTGTATGGGTGCTCATGTAAACTTAGAATCCTTTATAATAGTTTTATTTTCAATAGATCTGAAGTTCTACATAATATTTTTGACGCTCTGAAAATTTTATTTACTGTAATAGTTTAAATAGTTCTCATTTCTTTCACTAATATTTATATTATTTTGATATAAAATTCAACCTAATTCTTTAAGTATGGAGGTGCGGGCAGCATCTTTTAAAGTTTTTCTGAGATTACATGTAAAAATTCTATATGAAGGAACCTAAAAGTGCTTGTTTGTCTTCCTGCCCATTTTTAAGTGCATCTGTCTGTGCTCTAATAGTTGTATATATGCATCTATTGTATACCATTTATATATGTTATTTGTATGTAGTACACGAGAATTTCTCATTCTTCTTTGTAACTTTATTAGTGTGTACTGTACTAGAATATATTGTAGTATATCCCCTATGTATGAATTTTTATTAAACTATTTAGTTTTACGCATATAGCTCATTATGGGGGGCCTTCACGCTCAAATTTCGGTCGTCAACCAGACCATAAATCCCTAGCCTAAAAGCAGAAAGGGAGAACTTATTCACCCTTGAATCTCTTGAAATTTGTTGCAGAAAATGGTGTTCGGCTCTCTTCCAGCAGAAAAAAAGTAAACCTCTGGTCGATATTCACATCTTCCCCTGTAACAAAAATTTCTTTTTAAGCATATCTTTCAAAGTGGTACTCAAAACGATTTCCTACTGAATGGCCTTTCTAGATGCCATCCTAATTTTCAACTATTTTATGAACATTATTGGACGGTATGCATGATTTCAGTGGCAGCCGTCTTGAAGTGCATATACCTTAATCTCAACCACATCACAGGACAAAATCTTCACATATTTTCCTCGACTGCAGCAGATTCTGGTATTTTTTACTTTTTTTTAAAGGTACAAACAGTGATTCGGTATTGCAACGTCTTTGAAACGATGAGAGCGAGCAGGTTAACTGTTTAGGGTCTAAGCACGAGAATCTGTCGTGGTCGTTTAACTTTCTCAGCTGAAAATTACCGACTATATATCTTTGCCGTCTTTCAAATGGTATCTGTGAACCTTATAGTTAAGAAGTATATCTATAAATAACAGCACCAAACATAAAAAAAGTATATGAAACGCTTTAGAGTTATTTTTTGAGTATTCGGCTTAGAAATGTACCATGCACAAGCAAATTTGACCAAATATTGCTCCTATTTACCAATTAAACCTATTTTTAAGCATTTGTACAGCATTTGGATAAATTTTTACTTGCTAGGTCTGGGAATGTTTTCTTATGTGGAACTTCTGTTTTTACTTTAAAAAAATTATTTTTGGTCCAAAAATTTCCCATTCAATATTAATTCTCAGTACATTTGATATAGCCCCATCATTATGAATAAGAAAAATTTGAAGTTTATAATTTAAAAAAAATTATTATAAATATATATATATATATATATACATATATAAGTATTTTTTAATCATGAAAAGTACCAAAAATCTCTCCACTCCACTAGAAGATAAGCGGTCGAAATATCTAAGACCCCAAAGCTTTAACTGTGCATCAAACAATAGTACTTGCGCAAATAATATGGAGCAAAATCGATGCGTTCAACATAATTTATTTCTTTTTGCTTTGCAGATTTTGGAGAATACAAACACGCAATTGCACGTAAATTAATCTAAAAGCACATTATTTGCCTAATAGCACTGGAGTTCCTTTACGTTATTAGGAAGTTTTCGCATACCATTTCTTTCAACACTGTCGAAAATGATTACCAGCTAAAAGGATTTTTGACTTTACAAATGCAAACACTCAGATTCAGCGAAAGTGCAAAAGCTCACGTTCAGCGCACGTTAACGGAGTAGTACTTTTTCAATTTTAGCGGGATGTCACCACGTCTTTCGTATTGCCAAAAATAGATATGACGAACAAATACGGGCGATTCAGAGTTCAGACTATAAAGTGAATAAATCTGCAGACAAATATTTGAGGTGCAAGGTAAAACCTGAAATTAATGCTGCAGAAAATATTAGCTCTAAGCCATTACAGGATAGGGTTAAATAGATTTATTTATTAGGATTTTACACGTACCTCATTCAAATGCAGAAAATATCATTTATTTTATTAATACGCCATCTGTAGATAAAACTTTTTCTTTTCCAATGGGCAGGCAATTACAGAGAACTATATAAAGTTACAACACTGTAACAATAGAACTAAGAACAAAACATTGCCTTAGGAGTGATCTTGCCTCCGAATACCTCGACTCTTCTGTATAACAACGAAGAGCCCCACAATGGGTCAGATGGTCCCAGTCCATTACTTCTCCAGAATCACAAAGTGGGCAAGTAGGATCGGTAAGGATACCTATGCGCTTTAAATGAGCAACAAGGCAGTCGTGTCCTGTAGATTCTGCAGATAAAACATGCAAGTGTAATATTTACATGCATTGTTTCTTTTTATCGATACAGTTAAGCTTATAAAGGTAGTTAATTGTAGAGTATTGAAATTAATCAAGCATTACATAAAGCATTACCAGGATTATAACCGTTCTGCAAAAGCTCCCTATCCTACTATATATTTATGCTGATTCCTGACTCACTGACTCTGTAACGATTCCGGTTGAACCAATCCAAGATAAAACTTTTACTTCTATTATTCCAAAAAGATTAAAAGTTAAGTACAAAAAGCGTAATAACATGTATACCGTTTGTATGATCCTCTTGAAAATTTTCACAATTACGCATAAAAATAAAGAAAATATTCTACGCAACTTTAAAAATCTGAAATTCCACCCGTTCCCTAATTTTCAAACGACTTTTCGCTCTTTTCAGCTCTATTTTATTTCCGAGATGAAAAAATTTAATCAT
The DNA here is from genome assembly GCA_038373885.1 of Cheiracanthium punctorium. Lineage (NCBI taxonomy): Eukaryota > Metazoa > Arthropoda > Arachnida > Araneae > Cheiracanthiidae > Cheiracanthium > Cheiracanthium punctorium. Next base: position 824,893 of record JAWZYV010004283.1, read on the forward strand.
TTGCTTGACAAAATTAAGTGTCGCAAGTGACAATGACGTTATACTGAAATCACGGTTATCAGCCGTTGAAGGGAAAATTGCAATTCCAATTTGTTTAAAATAATTTTGCTATATTATCTAGTTTAACTTTTTTTCACAAATAAAACGATTTCTTCTTGATGAAATATTGGTATAGTAGGGAATGCTCCCAGCGTAACGAAATTTTTCGAATGCAAAATGTTTCAGACCGATTTTAGAAGAAAAATTGCAATTCCGATTTCAGTATATAATAAAAGTTGAATATGAAATTATTTGAGTGGGCAAAGATTAAATATATATATAAACACATTTTTCTCGAATGTGTTTTCTACGCGCCCATTGTAATTGCCTACCCAATGGGCTTTGATTTCTAGCTATTTAATAAGCCATAAAAAAAAATCGGATAAGGCTGCTGGTATCCAATGCTGTTCTGATAGTTTGAAATATTCTTTCAATGGTATATTGAAAAGCATTTAGGGGAACCTGGGGAGCCTTGACCCACCCTTGAATTTCAGTATTTAAAAATAGTTTAGCTTTCTCTCCCTAGATGGCAGTCAAAGCTACTGATGGAATCAGACACCCATCATAGTTTCATCCAGTCAGTTCATAGTGGAGAATATACAAGATAACCTTTCTTTTCATATAAACAAGAAAGAAAGTTTTTCTGCCTAAAAGTAAGTATTTTAAACACACTTTGTAAGAGTTTTTCAAAGAAAGTAATTGAATTAACTTTGAGCTAGTGGGATTTTATAAATACTGTCATATTAAGCTATTATTAAAGTAAAAAAGTTTATAGAAAGAATCAGGTTTCAAATCACCATGCACCATTCTATACAAAATGGCGTGATGGGGAGGCTTGACCCACGGTATGTAAGGGAGGGTTGACCACTGGGTCACGGCTCCCTTAGTTAAATAGTTCTGAAAATATAGCAATACTGCTTTTCAAACATTGTCATAATTAAAATAATACCTAGATATGAATATAAATAATTTTATATGTTTACAATAGGATAGGTGGTTGAGAACGATGTGAACAATCGACGAGGTTACGACGATGTGAACAATCATACACTTTTGTATATCCTGATAATGAAGGCTCATCTGTAGTGTATTTAACAGACATAACTAAATTGCCATGTCCTATGTCATCTGGTGGTACTGAAAGAGTGATTATGAAAGTTCAGTTTGATTTTGATTTTTCCCAATTTATTCCATTAAGATAAATGTAAAATTTAATCCAATATTGTTACATTGTGTGCATTTTAATGTGTGTTCAATTTAAATAAAATATATCATAACAAAAATAAGATGCAGGACTATTTACTTGGTTGTATGAACAGTTTTATTTATTATTTTTAAAATGTAGTTCAATATAATTATGCTCTAAATGTTCATAATGGTAGAAAATATGATCTTAAAATGTTTTTCAGAGTGTTCAATTATCATACTGAAGATTTTATACTTAATGCTTATATAACTAATAAAAAAGATGTACTTTTATCTTATTTTAAAATTATACATTATTGCCTGGGCCAAGCCTTCCATACCATGGGTCAGAGCTCCCTTATAAAGGGAGCCTTGACCCACTTTCCAACATTTAAAAAAATATTAAATTCAGAAAAGAAGAAATGTACAATTTATATTATCATAAATATATTCTTAATGCCAATAAAATTTCCTTTAAATTGCACTATAATAGGATTATTTTGCTGCCAAAATAAAATTTACAAAAATGTTTTTCTGAAAATGTGGTCAAGGCTCCCCAGGTTCCCCTACGGGTATTTATGAAATCGAAGGAGTCTAATAAACTTATAGAGTAATATTCTTTCATTACTTGGACATTTATGATACTTGTTCCCTACCAAATAATATGTACAAGCTCAGAAATGGTTACTGCTGTCTGGTACCTTTGACCAATGAAAATATCAACGGATAAAGGCCATGGCTTCTTTTGGAATAGATTCGAAGTAAAATTTTTTGAGAGCTGTGTTTGAACACAGAGACGTATGGGTGGTAGAATGAGGCGCAATCCGGTTCGGCCAAAAGGTACCCATTCGACCGGCCTTCAATTGCCAAGTGTTGTGTGCGCGGAGCTGAGTTCGATTTTGAAGGTGAGGTGTTTTCTCTGCAAACTTTCAAGATTTTTTTTTTGTTTTTGCTCTCGAATAGCACTGGCATAGTTTTTTGTGTCGTGATATTGCAATGATCACAGGTTAGAACTTGTGGCGGCACGAGCTCAGCTCCGCGCACACAACATTCGTTGATATTTTCATTGGCAAAGGTACCAGACAACAATAAACATTTATGAGCTTGTACATATTATTTGGTAGGGAACAAGTATCATAAATGTCCTGCAACATTTAAATGAATACAGTTCTTTACTTTATTAACCAACTGTTAACCCTTTTTCGTTAATGGAAAAAGTAATGAAAGAATATTACTCTATAAGTTTATTAGACTCCTTAGATTTTATAAATACCCATAAATGCTTTTCAATATGCCATTGAAAGAATATTTCAAACTATCTGAACAGCATTGGATACTAGCAGCCTTATCCGATTTTTTTTTATGGCTTATTAAATAGCTAGAAATCAAAGCCCGTTGAGGAGGCAATTACAATGGGCGCTAGAAAACATATTCGAGAAAAATGTGTTTATGTATATTTAATCTTTGCCCACTCAAATAATTTCATATTCAACTTTTATTATATACTGAAATTGGAACTGCAATTTTTCTTCTAAAATCAGTCTGAAACATTTTGCATTCGAAAAATTTCGTTACGCTGGGAGCATTCCCTACTATATCAATATCTCATCAAGAAGAAATCGTTTTATTTGTGAAAAAAAAGTTAAACTAGATAATATAGCAAAATTATTTTAAACAAATTGGAATTGCAATTTTCCCTTCAACGGCTGATAACCGTGATTTCAGTATAACGTCATTGTCACTTGCGACACTTAATTTTGTCAAGCAAATGATTAAATTTTTTCATCTCGGAAATAAAATAGAGCTGAAAAGAGCGAAAAGTCGTTTGAAAATTAGGGAACGGGTGGAATTTCAGATTTTTAAAGTAGCGTAGAATATTTTCTTTATTTTTATGCGTAATTGTGAAAATTTTCAAGAGGATCATACAAACGGTATACATGTTATTACGCTTTTTGTACTTAACTTTTAATCTTTCTGGAATAATAGAGGTAAAAGTTTTATCTTGGATTGGTTCAACCGGAATCGTTACAGAGTCAGTGAGTCAGGAATCAACATAAATATATAGTAGGATAGGGAGCTTTTGCAGAACGGTTCTAATCCTGGTAATGCTTTATGTAATGCTTGATTAATTTCAATACTCTACAATTAACTACCTTTATAAGCTTAACTGTATCGATAAAAAGAAACAATGCATGTAAATATTACACTTGCATGTTTTATCTGCAGAATCTACAGGACGCGACTGCCTTGTTGCTCATTTAAAGCGCATAGGTATCCTTACCGATCCTACTTGTCCACTTTGTGATTCTGGAGAAGTAATGGACAGGGACCATCTGACCCGTTGTGGGGCTCTTCGTTGTTATACAGAGGAGTCGAGGTATTCGGAGGCAAGATCACTAGGCAATGTTTTGTTCTTAGTTCTATTGTTACAGTGTTATAACTTTATATAGTTCTCTGTAATTGCCTGCCCATTGGAAAAGAAAAAGTTTTATCTACAGATGGCGTATTAATAAAATAAATTATATGTTCTGCATTTGAATGAGGTACGTGTAAAATCCTAATAAATAAATATATTTAACCCTATTCTGTAATGGCTTAGAGCTAATATTTTCTGCAGCATTAATTTCAGATTTTACCTTGCACCTCAAATATTTGTCTGCAGATTTATTCACTTTATAGTCTGAACGCTGAATCGCCCGTATTTGTTCGTCATATCTATTTTTGGCAATACGAAAGACGTGGTGACATCCCGCTAAAATTGAAAAAGTACTACTCCGTTAACGTGCGCTGAACGTGAGCATTTGCACATTCGCTGAATCTGAGTGTTTGCATTTGTAAAGTCAGTTTAAGTTTTTTTTTTTTTTTTTTCCTCCAATGGGCGGGCACTTGCTCATCTAGCATTCGCCACTACAAAGGCCCGAGTTACTGTCCATTTTATTATGGGAGCACCCAGTGGGAGGACAGCATTACCCCCTATGAAGGGACGGACAAATTAACATCCATGCCCAAGCCGGGATTCGAATCCGGACCCACGGCGTGATAGAATGGTTCTCTAGTCACTACACCACCTGGGCGGCTCGTCGATCGTTAATAGTTTTAGTAATCATATACTGTGACAAAAGCCGTTGCAAAGCATACGTTAAAATTTCGAATTCTTTTATGAAATTCTTTGAAACAAGGATGTCATCGAAGGAACAACCGCACCAATTCATTCGGAATTTCAAGATGTCTTACATCCATCTTACCATGCAAACAACAGTCCCCAAAATAATTTTTGTTAATTTGATTTTTAATTCTTTCTTCAGGAAAATGCAAAGCTCCACGGTGAATGCAAGCCATGTGAAAAGGTTGTAAACTATTTTAGGAAGTATCCGCAATTGTGGCAGCTTAGTAGATACTTAGACTGTTTACCCGAAGTGTTTGTCGACGTATAGCTATTCTACGTTGTTCTCCTTCCAAATCATGTTCATCTGTTTCATCTGTTCGTGTTTGAGCTGCACGTTCACACATTTGAGCGAAGCGCTGCTGTCAGTGATCATATGTTTCCACAGATCATTTTTGAGCTACACGTTCATGCATTTACGTCTTTGACGTTCCTCAGCAGGCTGATGATTTTTTCGCTTTACTTTGAGATCATTTATCTACTGAGAGTTAGAATCATTGATGTCACTGTTAGAATCATTGATGAGAATAGCTAACTTATTGAAATATGACCTCTTTCCTGTATGACGACTTACAAATGTCGGAATATTTTCTTCTTCATTAGGTGCAAAGTATTCGGAACGGGATTACTAGCTAAATGAGTTTATTTAGTCTCTTGTTCAATATTCTTCTGATGTTCCCCTTCAGACTGCATCTGGGAACGCCTGCTAAAATGGAAAGAACTTTTTTCTAGGACGTTATTCAGAACTCATAGTGAGATGTATTTCATTGATAGTAAAATGATTTTATTTAAAATGTATTTTTAAAGGTGTGAAAAATGATGGGATATAGTATTGAAATTTTAACATTTGTACTAATTCTTTAGGATTGAAATTGTAAATTTCTCTACTGTGCTTCAATTTAAACATAAAATACTTATTACTATCCGAACATGTACCATGTACGGAAAGTATTGTAATCATGAAAAAATTCGAATTCGAGATTTTGGGGTATTTACGCGTTTTGAGGTCTTCTGAATTCATTTATGCTATTCTTACGAGATGTTTGTGTGTATGTAAGTGAACACGATAGCTCCTGAATGGGGCATTCGATTGAGCTCAAATTGGACATATATGTTATAAACCACCGTCGCAAGACCGGTAATGATTTTGGTGTGCATAGGACTTATAGTTTTTCTACAGGGCTACGAGAAAGATTTATTTTACATTATGGCCTATGGGAGGAAATTCTTGAAAGTGCGCTAGCGTTTAAACGATACATTCGATTGAGCTCAAATTGGGCATACATGTTATAAACCATCATTATAAGACCGGTATTGATTTTGATGTGCATAGGACTTATATTTTTTCTACAGGGCTACGACAAAGATTTCTTTTACATTATGGCCTATAGGAGGAAATTCTTGAAAGAGCGCTAGCGTTTAAATGGTACATGCGATTGAGCTCAAATTGGGTATACATGTTATAAACCAACATTATAAGACCGGTATTGATTTTGATGTGCATAGCACTTATAGTTTTTCTACAGGGCTACGACAAAGATTTCTTTTACATTGTGGCCTATGGGGGAGGGATTCTTGAAAGTGCGCTAGCGTTTAAACGGTACATTCGATTGAGCTTCAATTTGGTATATATGTTTGAATTATTCATCGATTAAAATTTATTTAAATGCTTGGTAATGATCTTAATCGTAAGTGTTCGGAAAGTCGATTGGAGTCACTCCAGATTTTTTTTCTAATTAAAAGAAAATACATCTTAAATAAGTTCTAATTGTGTGCATAATTGCGTCAATAAATACAAATATTTTTACGTTAAATGCATGGCAGCAAAATTATTTTTCTTCACTTTAATTTTAAGCTATTTTTCTATACGTATCACAATTTTTAACTTACTGTTATGAATATATTACATGAAATGCTGCCCGAAAGACTATGTAGAAGCAAAAAATAAGCACGAATACTTTTATTTAAACAACAACAAAAACAAAACATATAGATAGAATTTAATATATAGAATTACTCCAAGACCTGCGAAAGACTAATAAAAGCTGTCTAAATATCTGGTAAAAATTTGAAGATTTAAAATTTGTTACTTTTAGAGCTATAGCAAATGAAGTCATGGTTAATTTTCGTTTATATTTTCATTTTTTTCAAAGGTATCTGACCCCTTAACTCAGGGATGGGCAAACGTTTTCGGTCGCGGGCCAAAAATCGAAAAAAAAAGTTTGGCGGACCAAGATAAATTTTTCTAAAATTTTAAAAACAATATACAAGTATTACAATTCAACTATGTTAATGAGATGAATGAAATTGCGATTTCATTTTTAAAAGTTCCTTATATTAAGGTTCGAAGTGAGATGCACTGATTCTAAGGAACGAGGCTAAATGCTCATCTGTCAGTCTACTGAAAGAATTCTCTCTGAGGTTCATAGTTGAAAACACTTGTTCACATACTATAAAGATGAAGCAAACATAGCACTGATTTCCTGGGCGTAAGATATTAAATTTGGGAAACTTACTTTCGATGATTTGTAAAACCCTAACTTTGGTATATTTAGAAACAACTGCTTGAGATGATTGTTCGATTACAATTCAATTAATTCAAGCTGCAAATCTGACCTCACTTCTTTACAATTTACGTTGAAAGGCATGGTAAAAATATCCAATTCTGTTTGAATGGCATTGAAATCTTGAAATCTGAGTTCGAACTCAAAGTGCACTTTTTTCAAGCCATCTTCATAATTCTTAATATGGATTTATAATATATAAATATATATATTCTTTCAATTTCCATCGGACCGGGAAATTAAAATTACATCCGCGGGCCGGATAAAACCTTCCGGCGGGCCGTAGTTTGCCCATCCCTGCCTTAACTTGTTTTTAATTTAACGTCTGGTAATACAGTAGATAACTGTGACTTTTTGAAGCCAAAAATGAACCGTGCCATTCACAGCGCGGCAAGAGTACGAATTTCATTAAAATTTTGTTAAATGAAATAGTTTTCGAGCGACTTCTGATTAAAAGTTATAGAAAGATAATTTTTAAACACATGCTGAATGTGTAAATTAGGACGTTTTTCTAGAGGAAGCCAGCAACATTCTCAAAGAAATCTTGTACAAGTCAATCACAAGATACACTTCAGGAGCAATTGATCCCCGCTGTTTGCATTTCAAACAGCTTGTCATACGGCAGTGGACAGCAACTCGTCATGAATATTATATTCAATTTGGAGAGATGTCAGTAACTTAAGGAGTGATTGACAATAAACTCTCCTCGAGCAATCATAGCTGTAAGCAATCGTGCCTTGTCGGTAATGCGCGCTGGAGATAAGGGGAGGAGGGAGAGACTAAATCGAACACAGCAATTATGGAGTTCTGATTTACACAGCTGACCGGTTCAGGTAAATATCGTTTATGAAATGAAATTTGATCTTTAGTGTTATGATGTTGAATGCATTGTAATGTATGATAGTGTAATTTGTTGGATGACCGCAGCATTCACTTTGATAGTTCAAAGCAACACAGAAGTGATTACACAAAATGAATATAAATGAATTCTAGATAAAATCGCTTCCATAGGTTTACATTATTTAAAAAATACATAAAGCAGTGCAAAAGATGAAAAATTCGCTATAGAGAAAACTTCTTTGAATAGATATTAGAGATTTTGGCAGTAAGTTAATATTAAAAACATTTTAGTAAATTCAACAAGTTCTAAAGTATTTAATGATGGCTTTCAATGAAAAATAAATTGCCATATTAGCTTGAATATAACTCGGCCTTGAATATAACGCGATCCTGAAATTTTTCATCAAGATAATTAGAAAAATCCTGTATTTAGGCCTCGAATTTAGCGTGAGTCAGGTATTTAACGGGAAATGATTTGTCAAAAAATACCGCTTTATATTCGGGCCTATACGATAGTATCATATTATATATTTGTTAAAATTATTAGTAACTGCTTTTCATTAAGTTAATGAAATGCTCAAAAGTGAGACCAATTCACTAATTTAGAGATCACAATAATATAGTACTAGTAATTACTTGCGATTATTTAGCTAGAAAATTTTATATCGCTTTGCATTGCATAATGTTAAATTTTTATTAAAAAGTTTTCCTTTCAAAATTGCGCGGAAAATAGAGGCTCGTTTTTACGTAAATTTTTAAAATTTTTAATGGTTTGGAATGACTGAAGCATTCCTGTATGTTGAAGTTTCGACTGTGACAATTCTTCATTTTTGAAACTATTGTTAGTTTCTTGCTTTTCATTTTTGTCTATTACACTCTTCAAAATCTCTTCATTTGTAGGACATGAATGAATGAATACATCAATTTCTGAAAAGTCGGTGATATTTACATAATTTTTTAATTTTCCATTCTCTGTCACTGTTTTCCCTTTTTTTTTTCAATTTGCCCAAGATTATACTATCTTCAACCTCAGAATCAGTGTTCTCTCTCTGATTAATAAAAAGCCGAAAGATACAAGTATGAAAAAATTCATTTTGGGAAGATAGCCAACTTAAGCCGTATAGATAATTTAAAACGTTTATATGTAGGATTATCATGATAATTTTCAGTGATTATAAATTTATTTTAAGACATTTTTATGGAGCGGGAATAGCATTTACAAGTTTCATTTCTGCTTTCAGGGAATAATTAATTTTCGAGCGCAAAACTCATTAATCAGTAAGCATAATCATGCCCATTATATAATCCTGTTTACTCGTATCAGGAGAACGTCTGCTTTTGTCATGTGAAAAGCTCAACTGAATAATCAATGAAATCTTTTCACAACAACTGACATCAAAAATCAGGTATGAACAAAAGAAAGTTAATATGCTTCATTAATCCTAATTTGTCGACAAAAATACTATTCCCAGGGCTTAATAAAACACAATTCAATGAAATTAAGACGCAATTATTTCAACAGAAAGTAAAATTTTGCTTATTCATTTAGAGTGAATTTTAAAAACTTAACGAAAAAAACTAACATTTTTGTTTCCTTAAAACAAATAAAATAACGTTTGTGAAATGATAAAAACCGGAAGTTCTTCCACATTCTTTTTACGCACCAGACCGGAGTATTTAATGTTATATTTCATACTCAGCTTCATTCTATAAAAAGAAAACGTACGATAGAGTTCTTCCCTTAGACACTATGAAGCTTTATTACACAGACAAATGTTACAATTTAGTAAATAATTACACTTTAGGCACTATCATTACACTTAAGAAAGATGGATGGCTATTATCGTTCTTCTAATTCCATTTGAAAACAGTTGTTCGGTCACGGGAAATTCTTGGTAAAGTGTGATTTTGGTTGAGTCAGTATGCTAATTTATTTTCTTAACATCAGTGTTCACTTTTCTTCCGTACAATTATATTCTGAGACAATCAAAAATGCAGCATGAAAACAGAAGCATTCATTCACACTGGATTGTAACTATCTTTTACTTTCATTCCGAATTCCACCGCAAGTTCCACTAAGCTGAGCATAATAAGGATAGACAGTACTTTCACTCCATGAAAAATTTAAAAACACAAATTACGACTTGTTATCTGCAGGAGATAACTTTGAGGGTCAACCTCATGCATTTTGAACGAAATATTATTAAAGAAACTAGAAATCAAAGTCCGTTGTGGAGGCATTACAACGGGCGCTAGAAAAACCTGGATGTGGCTGTGTCGTGGACATGGCCGTCAGTTTTACATGAATACGTGTGTTGCAGCCTCTAAGAGCTATGCCTGACGATGCAAACGCCAAATCCTGGAAAACTCCTACACTTGTGTAACTTCAAAACATTTGCGTCAGATACGTTCTCGACTCTATCGCGGCGGACCTATTGTGTGTTCGTCTAATTTTATAGTGCTATAATGCACCTTAGTATTTTGTTGTAAATATTGTAATATATAAAGTTTGTTTGGCCATTTAAGTGTTTTTCAATTTCGTAAACCGGCGACCTATTTTCATTAGTTTTTTCTCGCAAGCTTTTCCATGGTCCATCGTGCCGGAGTTACAGTTAGTTCGTAGTTCTTGATAGTAAATATGGCCAACACAATTGTGCAATTAAATAGAAAAAAGGGCTCATTAAAAGCCCAGCTAACACGAATAGAAAATACCGTAGCAGACACCACTGTCACGTGGAAAAAATCAGAAAAGAAGCAAAGCTGAAATCCCTTGAAAGGATAGCTATAGCAGCCGAGTCGCTTACAACGGAATATTATTCTACATTACCTGAAAAGGATGACATGACTGAAACCGAAAAGGAACTTCTGGACCTTAGGAACACGCATAGAAGAACTAGAGGTAAGTTTCAATGAGCTATTAATTAGCAATATTCAAGTTGTGATTGAAACCGAAAATAAAATTAAAAATAGCAGTTGTAAAATTAAATTACCAGCGATTCCGCTTCCTCATTTTAGCGGAAGGTATGAAGATTGGAACTCATTTAAGGGCGAGATTCAAGTGAAACGCGCGCGATCGAGTTCGAATCGAACGTTTTTTAGTCCACAGTTCGAACGTTTTGGCAGAATGCTTCCAATGGTTATTCAAGCTGAAACGAAATACACGATCGCACTTTCAGGGTCGCTGAGACGAAACTTTATCGCCGAGGAGTGAAGATTTCACTTCCAATTACGTACGAAGACTTTGTGAACCAATAAAAAAACTGCATTTTCCTCTAGTGAATATTGCTTTTAACGGCAATTCGAATATATTGCGCTTAATGGCAGTTTTGTAATATTCATCCATTTCAAGTAGAAAACCATCCTACCAAATGGTTAGCTGATGGTCCAACGATAGTCATGTGCCTCCCTCAAAAATTGTACCAAAAGTCACGAAGCTTGGCGACTTTTGGCACACATATGTATGTACGCAACTCACATATCCCAAAAAGTATTAGTCGTAGTATGTGGGAATTTATATTTCAGATTGTTCTAACATTTAGTTGTGCACCTCTCTTTTTGATTTCAATCTACTGGATAGTTTATTTACAGGATGGCCCAAAAGAATTTCAATACATTAAGATATAGGCATCTTCACAGTATTATGTCTGTAGTAAGTCACTGTTTGGGGCATGCCCAAAAATATCATAAAACTTTGCGAGTTTTGCCAATATATCGCCAAATTTGGAGCAAAAAATAATTACGTATTTCGCACAACTTTAAATATAGAATGTTGATATTTTGTATTTAGCACTACTTTAACATCTAATTATGCATCTATTTTTTGATTCTCAATAGACTAGGTAATTTATTCAAGGTTCACTCAAAAGATTTTCAACACGTAAAGATCTATGGATATCTTCTGGTTCATTAAAAGTCTGTGGTCAATCATTATTTGGGATAGGTTCAAAATTTCGCAAACTACCTAAATCTTGTCGGCTTTTCTCGAAATATCGCCGAATTAAGTGCCAAAAATAAATCTTTTAAACTGACCACAGCTTGACGATAGCTCAAATAATAAGCTAGAGATAGCTACAGGTAGTAATATTACAATATTGTATCTCTTTCAAATAAAATAAGTTTAAATGAAATCACGGAAGATATTTATGATTTATTAGAGGTACAAGGAAGTCATATGGTATGCATATTCGATTTTTTATTATAAGAATAAGCACTCCCTTATTATATTTATTATTTTTTCTATTACATTTTACACATCTCAAATTAAGTTTTGCACTCAGTTATTTTTCAGTCAAACTTACCAATAGTTAAACTCTAAGGCTGCATGCAGATGAAAAATTTCATTTTTAAATATTTTTGGCATTTTCATAATGTAGGAATAACAAATATAAATTTAAAGAAACTTATATACTTTATTAGAATACATAAATGTCCCTAATTTGCTGTACACACAAAAAGAGTAGTTTCACAAACTTAAATTTAAATCAAATTTTGGTGTTTCGGAATTGTTTAGGCATAGCTGGGATGCCGATTGTTTGTTTTCAGAAAGAATTTCGAGGTTAAATTACTTTTAGCACTTTTGTGTTGACGGTGACCACATACTTTAGAACTATGTAATGCTTATATAAGAATATTTGAAATAATGCAAAACTTTATAGGGGTAGTAGTTCTTGTTTTTAATGGGAAATTTTCATATACCCAAATCGATATTTAGTTGGTGATCTACTATTCATCCAGTCTTTGTAAAGAAAATTTGTATCCACGGATATTTTTTTTATTCACGAAAAAAGTATAATGGGTTAAGTTATTTTGTTCGTATTACCTGTAAAAAAATCTGATGTGTCCAACACATGACTTCCTTGCACGTCTATTAAATCAAAAATGTTTTTTACGCACTTCCTCTAAACTTATTTGTTTGAAAGATATAAAATATCAATAATAGTAAGGTTTAGCGATTTTTAGCCAAATATTTCGATATCGCCAAACTGAGTTCAATTTGAAAGATTTCCTTCTGACACTTTATTTGGCGATATTTCACCAAAAGCCGACAAACTTGAGATAGTTTGCGAGATTTTGGGGATAGCCAAAGTAGTCATTGACCACAGACTTTCAATGAATTGAATGCATCCATACACCTTAATGTATTTAAAGTCATTTGGCTCACCCTGTAAATAAATTCCCAGTCGATTGCTGTCAAAAAAGATATTGAAAACCGTTAGATATTATAATATAGTTCTAAATACAAAAGTTCAAAATTCTACGGGTTAAAGTTTTAGAGTTATACAAAATACGAAATAATTTTTGGCGCCAAATTTGGCGATATTTCGGCGAAACACGTCAATGTCGACGACATTTGGCGAGATATTAAGCATGGACCAAACAATGACAGATTATCGCCAAATTTGGCGATATTTCGCCAAAACTCGCCAAGAACGATGACAAATGGCGATACTTTGGACATGGACCCAATGACTGACTATCGCCAAATTTGGCGACATTTCTGCAAAACTCGCCAAGGTCGAGGACAGACGGCGAGATTTTGGGCATGTACCAAACAATGACTGTCTACAATTGTATTATATTGAAGATGTCCATAGACATTAAAGTACTGAAATTCTTTTCGGTGGTCCTGTAAATAAACTCTCCAGTAGATTTTAACCAAAATTCGAGATGCACAACTAGATGTTACAACAATCTTATATATGAAATTTCATAATAGTTTTTGAGATTTGAGAGTTAAATATGCACACACGTACACAAAAAAGTCGCCAAGCTTGGCGACTTTTGGCATAGTTCTTGAGGGAGGCACGTGACCGTGGTCGGACCATTATCTAACTTATGTGGTAGGACGGTATTGTGCTTGAAATGGATGAATCTCCTAAAATTGCCATTGACCGTAATGTATTGGAAATCTTTTGAGTGTTCCTGTAGCAGAACTGTAAATGATAAAGACACTTTTTTTAATGGAGAAATTCATTTTCTAACTCTTTACAGCATTATCACTTCTGAGTCGCTTGAAATAGCCCAATACCTCTAAAAAACGCTTTGATGAATTTCGGCCCATAGAGCGTAATGTATTTCGAATCTTTTAGGTGGTTCTGTAGATAAACTATCCAGTCGAATGGAACCGAAAGGGGAGGTGCACAACTAGATGTTACAATAATCCTAAATATAAAGTTTCAACATTCTACGCCTAATAGTTTTTGAGATATGCGAGTTTAATGAATTTCGGCCCATAGAGCGTAATGTATTTCGAATCTTTTGGGCGGTCCTGTACATAAACTATTCATTCGATTGCGACCAAAAGGGGAGGTGCACAACTAGATCATAGAACAATCCTAAATATCAAATCTCAACATTCTACGACCAATAGTTTTTGAGATATGCGAGTTACATACATACGTACGTACGTACGTACAGACGGCATGGAAAAACTGACCACAATAAACTCGCCGCTGGTCAAAATGAGTTGCAGACGCGTTAATAGGATCGTGCATGCTAGCCTACGATGAGATGCATCGAAAAAATTCTTAAAATTAAATTTAGAGGTAGTCAAAATCGGTTTTTTTGTCGAAATTTGGCCCCCGAAATTTTTCGGGATCACATTACTTCCTTATACTACGTACAAGGAAGTAATAAAAAGCGCTAAATAAAATGTACTTACTGTATAAAGCTTGGCCTTTAAAAAAGGAAAAAGAAAAAAAAAAAGAAAAGAAACGAAAAGAAAAACCTAGTGAAAGTGCAGGCCTCTTACTCTGCAATTTTTATTAACGATAGTTTTTAGTTTGAAAAAGTAAGCTATTCCAAATAAGGTTTAACAAAAATACAGACAATGTGCCTAAGTGTTTTTTTTTTTTACTTTTATGTGGCTGGTGTCGACCTAAATATTTCCTTGGGTAAGCTGATGCATAAAGAAAAGAATCCAAACACCAGTTGCACGTATTGAAACAGGTTGAATACTCAAATCTTATTTTTTCAAATAACTACCGACGTTGAAAATAAAAATAATATCTAAAATATTTTCGAAAACATAATGGTTTTATATATTAAACAGTCAGACATTTTGTAATGTATAAATATATTTTTTGATCTTTGAAAAAACTGACACATGGCAAATTTTTAAAATGTTGAATTCAGACTATATACAAGTTCTAATTATTTTACCTTTTAGCTTTTATTTGAAATATTTCTTTTCAATAAATTATATAGTAGTAATATACAATGTTTGGTATTCTTAAAAGATATTCCATAATATATCGATGAAAATAGAAGTAGGGGAATGTGGCCCAAAATGATTCTAGCGGGCAAAATAATCGACATGTTTTCTTCCAGACAGGCAGCACTATCTAACAGGTACCACATAAACTAGGTATGTCCAGCTAAGGAGAAGCAATGTCGGTATTTAAGCGATCGGTGTAATACGTGTCTGAGTAGAATTCTTTAAAAAACCGGGTTTTATCATATATCTTACAAAGTAAGCACTAACTTTCCACCAGCACTTTATGATGGAGTGCTGGAGGATAAGTATCGACTGTGACTGAGGAGGTTAAGTAATTAATCTCATTATTAAGAGATGCAGAGTCAGAGCAAATTTTGATACCACAAAACACATAAGGGTATAAAACAGCAAGTTTTTGCTGGTAAGGATGATTAGAGACAGCACGAGGAGGTAAAGTGATAGAAAAGTCTGTGGAAAACACAAGTTTGTTTGTGTGATTGTGGCAAAGATATTCTAGGACGATCTGCCAAGAATGGAGGGGTGCCTTGGTAGAAGGACTTTCGAAGGGGTTCTAACGAGTATTCACGTTACATCTGGAGAAAACTTACCAAAACTCCAAACCGCTAGATAGACAGCCGCGCGATGGGACCCGAACCCGAAACCTTCACACTTCGGCCGTCTACCATTTTCAATGACATAACCACCGGGTGCCATGGTGAGGCGTGAAAACTTAAGTTGTGAAACTGCTGGGGTTCTTACAAACAAGAACATCCAGAAAAGGTAAAAATTGTTACACTCTTTTTCTTAAGCTTTTTAACAAAGACGGGGCACGGGGGTAAATTATAAAAGGATTTTTTTTAGTTAAGAAATAGTAAATTTCATTTTTTTTTATTACTGGCTATATGTGTGACATGTAAGATTATTAACTTTTTTAAACAATCCGTTCATAAATACTTATAGTACATCTATTACAAAGCTAAAATGACCGTAAATTCGCTATTTTTTCATGTTAGTGACACTTTAAAAATTCGCTTTAAAAAACTATTTTAGATTCGATACTCCAGCACAGCAAATTTAAGAAGTATTTTCTGACTTTCCGAACATGTAAAATAGTTTTCAGACGAAAATTTAGCTCGAGATAACTCATAATGCGTGAAAAAATGGTAGAAAACTGGAGAAAATATAAAATAACTAAAAATGGATTAGTCAGCGGTTCTCAACATTTTAACGTCGTGCCCCCCCAACAAAGGCTAACTTACGGTGGCACGCTCCCTTCACATTTTTCAGCATACATTCAGTTTTTTAATCTTTAACAATAAACATTCAGTCGAATTTTCTACAAAATAATGTTATCAGTAAAGTTTGAATGAGCATTTTAAGCGAAAATGGATATATTTTTGAGTAAAAATGAGAATAAATAAGATGATATTTTTAAAAACATGCATCACTACTTGCTCTTTGGTTCTTCTCGCGCCCCCCCAGCAAACGCTCTGCCCCCCCCCCCCTTGAGCGGCGCGCCCCACAGGTTGATTAAAGAAAATTATAGGTATTCTTTGCACACAATACTGAATTTTATACGATAAATATTTTGGATTAGCATTTTAAGCCATTTTAGCATTAAGTACCAAATAATACTTTTGAAAATTGTATCGACAAATTGTATGGAACAAATCGAAAATGTATCGAACAAATTGTATCGACTTTCATACTGTGTATAAAAGAACGGGAGACCAGAAAAAAAAATCATTTACTGTACTTTCAAATTAATCAGTTTTTGATATTTTAGACATAAAATAAATTTTATATTTGAAGAATTATCTATTAATTATGCTAATTCAGGGTGATTCATGTATATTGGTACAAAATTTAAGGTGAGATAAGACACATAATAAAGAATCAGAATTACATAGCAATGTGGGGTCAAAAACGCCATTTTCACTTACCTGTTAAAATTACTTTCGGAAAGTGTCTTCGTCTAATCTCTTAACCAAGTGTCATAAATAATAGACTCGTCACCAAAAATTTTATCCACGAGATGAAAAAATTTTTTTAACTGTGAACTTTAGTAAGCTGTTGTCTGCGAAAAATGCATCTGTTTTTGTGGAACAAGGGTCAGGAATTTCACTATTATATCAGCACGTATCCCAAAATGATTATTAACAGCTACGCCAAGACAACGTTTCCGACCCCACATTGCTATATGATTCTTATTCTTTATTATATGCCCGACTTCCCATTAAATTTTGAACCAATAGTTAAGAATCCCTCTGTATATTTCATAAAAGAAAAATATTTTAAATTAGACTTTAGATTACATAATTTACAAATACATTATACACGGTAAAAAAAAATTCCGAAACGTTACCCCAAAAAATGGGGCAGCTCTTGTAGTTTCAAATTGCAGAAAGGTTTCCGAACCATGCGGGTAAAGTATTTAGAAATGTTTCTGCATATTTCGGAAAAGTATTTACATATTTTCCTGCTTTTTAGGTAAGGTTTCTGGAAAAGATGGGTAACGTTTCTGTTTATTTTGGTAAAATATTGTGCGTGTGTGAGTAACCTTTCCGTATATTTCACAAAGGTTTCCGAATCAACGAGTAACCCAAGTTTTTCAGAAAAAAGTAACATGCACTAGATGAAGCGTTTCGAGTATCTTACACTAGATGGGATCACCAAACTCTAACGGAAGGAGCGGTCAGGACTAGCGACCAGAATCGAACCCTGGACGTAAGCATTCGGAGGAGAGCACGACGCTGTGATTTTCTTGCCGTATCTATATATTATTTTGAAACCTGTTTTTCTTTCGGCAACTAAATTGAGAGAACGGTTGGGTGTAAAAACTCGGTTGAGGTGTCTGAAGAAAGGTCCCGGCCCTTAGATGTGCCATCAAAAGAGAAAATCAGAAAAAGTCGAACGTTTTAGGCGTGGCGGAAAGGCAAAGTTTCAAATTTTTGCCATAGAAATAACATTGTGGTTTATTAACCATACTGTTGGCAGACGATTGATATGCGTAAGCTCCGTAAGGTTTGATTTATTTGGAAAAATATTTGCTAGAAATTGCATCCGTTTGTAAATGTTGCGTGGCAAATGTGGCAACAGTGTGTAGTGATAATAAATGTGTTGTTCTAAAAAACGATTGATATGCGCAAGCTCCGGAATCTATATATTAATTTGAAACATGTTTTTCTTTCGGCAACTAAATTGAGAGAACGGCCGGGTGCAGAAATTTGGTTGAGATGTCTAAAGAAAAGTCTTGGTCTGCAGATGTGCCATCAAAAGAGAAAATCAGAAAAAGTTGAACGGTTTAGGCGTGGCAGAACGGCAAAGGTTCAAATTTTCGCCATAGAAATATGTTATTCCTATGGCGAAAATTTGTGGTTTATTAACCCCATTGTTGGCAGTTTTAAACGTCTTCTTTATTTTGGCGGCTTATCGCTTATTTCTTTAACTTTTCAGTTGTCTATTTGATATTGGATATTTATTAGGTAATAATAAATCAGGAAGCGCACTTTGGCGAATTAATTATTTGTCTCTCGAAGAATACAGGTCAAGTCACTCCTTTTCTCGAATTCTACTGATTTTTTACTACTTTCTTTGATAAATAAACCATTTTGCGATTCCATATTTTGTATTTATATTAATAAAATTTCCAAGTATATTCTGATTAGAATAAGAGCAAGTGTGATTTTAAAAAAAGAAATGAAAACCGACTTCGAATTACTTCACCATAAAGAAAAATTAATCGCATTCTAAATTAAAAGGCTTTGGCCAAATTCTCACGAAGTATTGCAGATATTGCCAAATTGAGTTCAACCTGTTTCTTTGACTTCAACCTGTTTCTGTTATGAGACCAACCTGTTTCTTTATATTTCTTTTTAGAAATCAATTGGAACTGAAATGTATCAGATAATAATGCATAAAATAAGTCTGTAGAGTTTTCTTTAATAAATACATAAATTTATTGATTTAAGATTACCGTAAATGCCGGCGTATAACGCGCACCTATAATTTTAAACTTCATTTTTAAATTTTTATGTATACCCTCCGTATAACGCGCACCCTTTACTTTGCAATCACAGACTTACCCTATGGAATGCAGGAAGTCTTTTACTTTATGATATGTTCAGATCGCATTTAACGGATAATACAAAGAAATTAATGAAAGAGTGTAACAGACATGGCAGTTATTCCAGGTCAGTAGTTCAACCATTAGATGTATGGATTAATAAACCATTCTAAGGAAATTTAAAACAATTTTGGAATACGTGGATGTTGGAAAGAGGTAAAACATTTACGAAAGGAGGTGAAATGCGTCATGTCTAGAAATACTGTGTGAGTGGATAATACAAGCATGGGATGAAATTAAACCTGACATAATTAAAAAGTCATTTTAAAAATGTAGTATATCGAACAATCTAGATGGAAACCATGATAACTATTTATTTATGGATCAGAGTAACAGTGATAATGAAGATGAAACTGAATTTGATCATGTGCCTGAAAATACAGCGGAAGATGAATATGATGAACGTATTATGCTTTCCGATAATGAAAATTGAAGTTTATAAGGTATGTCATTTCTTTTAAATAAACAACATTCAAGTACATGTAGAAATCTCATTTTCTTTCTGATCATCTTTTCCTTATTTTTAAATGTATCATTTTTATAACCGGCGTATAATGCGCACCCTTAAATTTCGACCTTATTTTTTGTATGAAAAGTGCGCGCTATACGCCGGAATTTACGGCATTTTCAGCTTTTCTAGGTACCCAAAAATTGAGATTTTAAATTCAGTACTAAAAATAATCTGATTCTAAGCAGCGGGCTTCATGCTGAAATTTAGATAAGATCACTATCAATTTGTTTACATTTG
This sequence comes from Cheiracanthium punctorium, assembly GCA_038373885.1. NCBI lineage: Eukaryota > Metazoa > Arthropoda > Arachnida > Araneae > Cheiracanthiidae > Cheiracanthium > Cheiracanthium punctorium. Next base: position 844,774 of record JAWZYV010004283.1, read on the forward strand.
AAGCATATTTATTTTTAAAAATTTAAACTGAATTTTATCAGATAACTAGCTGAAGTTCCCGTCGTTGACGGGCTATGTAGGACTACAAGGAACGGAAATAGCATATTAGAAAATGTATCGAAAGCATAGATATATTTTGTTAAAGGATTACAGGTTAGAGAATAACTAAGTTCTGATTGAAGTTGTCAATAGAAAAAACATTTTATTTTAAAAACTAATGTTTTATTTTAGTGGAAAGAACTTTTAAAGTAATAAGGTCACTTCTCCCCTGTTAGTAAGTTTTGTTTGATTCTCTGTAGATATTTTAATATTATGCCTCTAGAAAACTTTGCAAAAACTTCAAAATATCTAAAAAGGCAAATGAATTATTAAACAAATCGACATATTTTTGAAAATTTAAATAGCTAACTAAATTCCAGAGGACTTAAAGTGATTCCTTAGAACAACAACAAAAAAAAAAAAATGCAATTTTTAAAATTTATTCGAATATGAAAAAAAAGAAATCCGATACTCATTGTTTTAGTCGTTACTGATCATTTTTACTACATCCCATTCTATTCTCTAAAGCTGTTTTTGAGGGATGCGAGAACAAACATTTACACGATTTCCACAAAATCTATATTTAAAAATAATATTGGCGTTGGTTGTTTCAATTATCTTGCCATCTAACATAATTCCAAATTTCATTCAATTCCATAGCCATGTTTCAGGAATGGAACAAACATATACTCAATTTTCACTAAATCTCAAAATATATGAAAATTTTTAAAGTACTTTGACACCTATGGTTTAATTGACCACCTCTAACGATACTAAATTTTATTTAATTCGCTTAAGTGTTTTATACGAAATCGACAAATATTTTCACATTTTGAATACATTTTCTCAAAATCTCAAAAATCTAATCCAAATTTTCAAAAAATTCGGCGGATATAATTTAAATTGGATTTTCACCTATTATATCAGACAAGTTCATTTTATTCGCTTTAGTCGTTCTTATTTGATGTGTGAGCAAAATGAACGCATTTTAAAAAGATTTTCGAAACAAATCTCATAAATCTCTGAAAAAATAAATAAATCATTGCCTATTGTCTAAATTAAGTGACTACCTATCTTATCACCAAATTTCACTTCATTCGCTTTAGTCGTATTACGTGATGTGCGAGCAAATACTTACGCAATTTGAAACAATTTTCAGAAAATCTCCAAAATCTAATCAAATTAAAAAATAATCGACGCCTATAGTTTAAGTTGAGTGACCACCTATCATGTCACCAAATGCCATTTTATGTGCTTTAGTTATTTTTACGAAATTGCATTAAAAGTTAAATAAATATGCTTTCCTACATATTTCTTAGGTGTCAATTACTGGTCCATAAAGTGTCTGGAGCCAAAGTTATCCCCTTGGTGTCAATTACTGGTTTCACCACAACAACATATAAAATATACAAAAATAGAAATTTTCAATTTTCTGTGATAAAATAATACTCTGCATGAATTTTAAAACTTCACTAAAGTTTTGAAAGCAAAATGTTTGCTTCAGGATATTTTTAGTAATTGAATTACTAAAACTATCCTGATATTGCTCTTAGACTGTCACTTACTGGTGCACCTACCCTATACTTCGTGATTTTCCGTAACATTTCTTGCTACAGAGAGTGTTTTACGTCTTGCTAAAATAAAATTTTTGAGCCTAAATTTAAGTAGTATTTATTTAATGCTTTAGACAGCCGTACATAGGGATGGACGCAAGACGACTTTTTGCGAGACGAGACAGAGATTTACAGCTTTTTTGCGAGACGAGACAAATTTTTTTAACATTATGATATAGGGATTTTTGCGAGACGAAACAAGCTTTTCGGCTGTTTTGCGAGACGCGAGACATCAATTTTTCGTCTCGCGTCCATCCCTAGCCGTACATTAATGAAGAATTCGACAGGCAGGTGTTCCGGCGAGGATTACCCTGAAGCCCCGGCCAGAATACATTACCAATGAACGGTGGCCGGCCGCTACCGGCTCTCCAGCTCTTGGCTTAAAGCGAGAGCCGACCGGCCCTTATTACATAGGGTTTCCAAAATAGATGGTAACATGCTTTAATTCTCAATTAGAGATGATAAAGGCGCAATATAAATTGAAAAAAATGTTCAAAATAAGGTAGGAAACAAGATTGCGTTAAATTCATCTCGATCATTTAAGATTAAGTTGTATTTTAGAAAAAAATCTTCACGTACCTTTTGGAAGAGTGACACTTTTTAAAACTACCCCAGTCCGAAAACATTCCCAGTTTATACTATGTCCCTTATATATTATCAAGGTGATTTCCGAAATTTCAGCCTTTTATCGTGAAACGTCTCAGAGATAGATACCTTTAAGATAGTGAGAGGGTATTCATGAATTTGAATGCAAACGTTTATTGCTAGATACAACAAATTATTTTCCTTTGCAACTTTTGTACTAACCCTGAAACGCAGTCGCTCGATGCACAATCAACCTTTATAATTACCTTAAATGTTAAGTTTAAACATAAATATTTTGCGAAATTATTCCCAATTTCAGTATTATAAACATTTTGAATTTCAATAAAAGTGAATGCATATGTACTAAAATTTAGAGAAATTCGAAAATATGACTATAAATACCCATGAAGTATGATTAAGAAATAATTTAAATGATAATAAAAACATTTCTAACAATTACTTTCAAGTTTTTAAAATTATAAATATTCATCGACATGTTCTTATTAATTAGAAAATACATGAATTAGAATTTCTATCAATTCGAATAATAGGAAAATATAAGGTATTTTTAATTAAGGAACTCAATATCGTTAATCACATGGCGGCAATTATCTTTGAAATGTTTTACTGCTTGTGTGAGATTAAATAAACCTGTTCAACCCACATCTTATGACAAGAATGAAAACTAAAAGTAATTAGAAAAAACTCATAAAATCTTGCAGTATCAAACTCTGAAAAATATATTTAGATACACAGTCATACATTTTTGGTTTGTAAATCTTTAAAGTAATTTTCTGGGACAGAGGCCCATAAAAGCATATTAAATTAAATTTTACTGACGACAAAAATATTTTTCAATGTAAAAGATATTAATACGTGTTTGTCATGAAAAAACGAAACAGTCATTTGCAATGCTAGTTTTTTTCTTTAAAAATTTTGAACTGTTTCTTTATACACGGCCACTTTTTCTTTATACACAACTGGATACACTCATACTAGTAAATGAAGCAGCGAATAATCACATGTGTTTACTTGCATTTAAATCTTTATTACAGATTTTCTTTAGGAAAAAGTTTCCTTTTATTTAAAAGAGTTTACACATAAATTGATAGAACAAATCTATAAGTTAAGAGCAGGATTCTTTAAGAGTCAGACTGGCTTGGATGGTTTACATTTTCGATTTGTCAAAAATTTCAGGATATGTTTTTCAGGTGAGTTTATCTCTGAAATATACCCTGTGGTGGTCCACTTTTGGCACAAGAAAATTTTCCCGAACAAATTTTTAGTATAAGATCTTTTTTCGCAGAAATTTGAATGACTTTTGGCCTCTGTGCCAAGAGTCAACCATGAGCCTGTATGTCCTAACATTCAGTTTGGAAGATATAGAACACAAAATAATGCCCTGTTCACGTTTGGCAGGAAAAGTATTTCCTATCTATTGTGCAACAAGGCCTCTTGGACTTGATGTAGTATATCTGAACCAAAGGGATAAGAAACAACACAAAGTATTTCCTTATGTAAATTAATATGATTTTTCTTAAATTAATAGACGATTTTCAACTTTGAACACACTCTCCCTCCCCCACCAAAAAGAAGAGAGCGAGAAGAAGAAAAAAACTATGCGTTTGATGAATTTACATGAAGAACATAACCCGAAAATTTCAACAAAATGAAAAATATCAACAATCCAAGCCTGTTTGGAATGCCTAGTTTATCTCTATTCTAAAAAAAAAAGTAAAAGCCGCTGGCGCTGTCAAAGCTTGTGGACCTATCTCCTCCTAAACCGTAGGGATTTGAGTTTCGACTAAGGTGCCCACAGATTCGAAAAATGCCGAGGAACCTGCTAAGCTGACTTAAATTTCTAAAATCGAATTATTTTAGAAGATATTAATAAAAAACTGAAAAAATAAACAGAATGGTTGCCAGATTTGGCATAAAATCATTCATTCCTTTGCAACAAAGCGTTTCCAAGTATCTAGAATCACGTAAAATTTACAAAGTTAACACAAAAAGCCTAATAACTTCTTCACCGTTTGCACGATTCGCTTGAAAATTTTCATGATCATGATAAAAATATAGAAAACAATCTGCGCTTCTTTAAAAATCTGAAAATCCACCTGTTCCCTCCTTTTTAAGCGATTTTTCGCTATTTTCAGCACCATTTTACTTCCGAGAGTCAAAAAAGTAAATCATTTGCGTGACAAAATTACCCTTTTCAAGTGAATATGACGTCATACAATTGGGATTCAAATTCGTTTAAAAAAGCTTTTCCAGATTACAGTTTATTATCACTTTTTTTTTTTCACAAATAAATCGTTTGCATGGACATGAGAATAGCTGTGTACACAAAACAAAATCTTTGGATTGCGAAAAGATTCCGCGAATTTCCAGAACAGCATGAAATTGAATTTGGGTATCTCTCTATTCTAAAATAAAGTAAAGGCCGCTGGCGCTGTCAAAGCTTGTTGGCCTATATCCTCCTAAACCGTGGGGATTTAAGTCTAGACTAAGGTACCCACAGATTCGAAAAATTCCGAGGAACCTGATGAGCTGACTTAAATTTCGAAAATCGAATTATTTTAGAAGATATTAATAAAAAACTGAAAAAATAAACAGAATGGTTGCCAGATTTGGCATAAAATCATTCATTCCTTTGCAACAAAGCGTTTCCAAGTATGTAGTATCACGTGAAATTGTCAAACATGAAGTAGAAATACGCCCATTTTACGCCAAAATAAAAACTACATGAAATAAGTAACTCAAAATGTGTTACACAAAGTTGACAATTTTTAAATAGTAAGTTCGCTTAGACAACAGGAGTTTAGAATTAGCGACTATCCGTTTTTCCAAAACAGAATAACTAATATCTTGAAAATGAAAAATAATTAAAATGCAGATTATTTTAAAGCCGGTTCTCGTCCAGCTGGATTATTTGCTACCAGTAGAAATATTTGGCGGCGTTAACTATGCCATTATAGAAGTTATAGTACACTTTGGATATTTGCTAGCGCGACGAGATGGTATTATTCGTGGTGCTAAGTACGCCAATCTGCAAACGATTATGTAAATGAAAATATGGATAACGGTTTCCCGGTAACCTTAAATGAACAGTAATTATAGGTTGTGAGCATGTGTAATTCGCAAATAATGAAAAGTCGCCATTGGTGGCAGCTACACTGCAAAAAATAATCGTAAAAATACAGAACTATTCTGTCATTTTTCAACAGAAAAAAATGTTAACAGAATTTAACTATGCTTTCCACGTAAATTTGCTATATTTTATGTTATAAAACAGATATTTCAGAATTTCGTTGTTTAACGACATTTATCTGTAGCTGTGGCAGCGAACCAACCAACCAAAACCAAACATCCATTTACGTACGAAGTGAACCTTGCTTTAACCAGCGTAAAGAATTGTCGGTTATTTTTAAAGGTAATTTTTTAAAATTATTACATATATTTTCTGAAATCTTTTTGCTAAGAAATGTTGCTTTTCCAAAAAACTCATGCTTTAAAACATAACGACCAACGACATTCTATCCGTATATAGTAGTGTATTTTAAAGCCGTTAAGCCTAATGTTTACAAACTATTTCTCGTATAAAAGAAATAGTAAAGCCTGAATAAATTTAATTTTCTCGGTTCCTAATCATCACTCTCATTTTATTGAAGTATTTTACAGAAACAGTGAAATAGATATTAAACTCAAGAGGTTCAAGAGGCATCGTATCGGTGTAATGAAATTATGTGTGCAGATTTACGATTGCAGCGTTAAAATACTTTGTGATTATATTCAATTCATGTTACTCTAGTTATATTTTTTTATGTATATCTGTAAAAAACAAACAGAAAAACACAAATTTTCAATTTTAAAATTAAAGTACTGATACGATTTCAGATTCATACGCCGCCGGGAAATTAGCTCATAAATTGTCAGGCAAGTTTAGTTTTTCTTTAAAAACCTGAAAAAGTAGAGCTTTAAGTTTGGAATAAATAATTTTACCCACTTTATATTTTCTGTCTGTAGAATGTTTTTTGGCATTCATCACAGAATAATAATAACAATAAAAAGCTGTAACGAGTTTTGCTTTTATTATAAGTTTAGTACTTTTATTTAACACAAATTCCAAAGGGCCATATTAATCATTTGTAATTTTGTGACGAGGCAGCAATACAAACCCAATTATCATATGCATTGAACCCTGCAATTAGTGTACTGATATTAAGAGATGTATTACCTATGTAATTAAAGTTGAAATTTTGAAGAAAAAAAAAACATTTAAGTTTTCCAGTTGGATTTTTTTTTTTTTTTTAATCCACCTGGGATTTTTCGGGTTGAACCAAATCCTAATAATCCTGTCAGTCGATAAAGTGTTTTTTTAAAAACTCATTTCACCCTTGAAGCTGTCACCATAGTTTTGGGCTTTTTCTATGCAGAATTTAATACGGAACTGTATTTGATTTAATAAATGAGCATTATTTATGCTAGGAGCATTGCTGCCAACATGTAACGTTTAATGTAAGAAATTGATTACATTGTAAGATATAAATTTAATCGGCATTATTGAAAAATTTTTAGCAAGAAGTGTTTTTATTCAACAAAATTCTTAAAACAAAAATTTTTAAACTTTGCTACCTCAGTCACTAATGTTCAGCTAAATTATGCTTGCAAATTTATTAAATTGAGAACAGTATGAGATAAAGATATGATTGATTTTTTTTGCTTATACAGCAGAAACTCCATTTTCTTTCTAACTTGTCATAGATACCACCATTTATTAATAGCTTAAATGTGTAAATTTGACTAATGTTTTTTTATAAATGTATACTTTTGATACACAGAAATCTAAGTAATAATAAAAATGAATTTCTGATTGTAGGTTTAGACCGTAAACAAATCCACTAAAATGGACCAATCGGCCTGAAATTTTGCACAGATGTGTAAAATAATATAGAATAAATGATAGTCCACTTTAAAACTTTGAAAGTCCACCCGTTCCCAGAGTTTAAGAGATTTTTTTATGATTTCCACACAGAAAGCTTTCCGTAATTGTAACCCCCATAGTGAAAAACGTGTGAAATAAGCATCGCGTTTGTCATGTGTGGCAATTTTGCCGAATAAAATGTTTTAAATTCTTAAATAAGTAAAAATAAAAGAATAATAATGATATTTTTTGTTAGTTTATTTTTGTATGGTTATTTTTTAAATTATAATATGCCTGCATGCTTTTAATTATAATGTGCATGGGAAATCGGAGCAGGATTGAAATGTTTTGTATGCAAAATAATAAGGATTGAAGATTTCTGAGGCTAATATGTAAAACTTTTTGGGGATAATACCGTAAGCAGGTGTCCATCGCCAAGGGAGATGCGTCGCCAAAGCTTACTATATGTAACTAAACAATCCTGGCAGCGTTGCCAATCGAGATTAGCTATTCGGCAACCCTTCCGGCAGAGTTATGTTGTTTTATGATGTCATGAGAAACCATGCTGTTTGAAGGAATTATGTGATTGGTTGAACAAATTTCAAGGAGTTTAACTGGCAAAATAATTGAACTTGAATTCGCCGGGAATGGAAGTCGTGTCGTCTGCTGAAGTTCTGTATTTTATAATGGTTATTTTTGAAAAGTGGAATGTTTGCTTGGTTTTATAATAAATGTAGATAATTTGTGTAGAGCTGTAATGAAATCGGTTTCTTTATACGCTGAGTTGTTTCTTATTTCTTTATCAAGTGAATTTCGACAAAAATTTGAAAATGTTTGTTGCAAGTTGTGAAGAATATGTATATAGCGTGTGTTGAAGTATAGTTGTTATATGCTTATTTGAATGCTTGTGATGGCTTTATTTTGTGATGAACTCGCGATGTTCATGAATAAAATTAAAGGTATGTGGTGCTTTTATTTATTTAAATGTTTATTCCTTGCTTTACGGTTCAGCGGTGTATAGTTGAGAATATTTATGGTCTTATGTTTTCATAACTATGTAAGGTTTTTAGTATGTTGTTATTTTTTTGTGAATTGGGATGAAAAAAAAAAGTAAAGGTTTTAAGAGGGATGGTTAATTTTATTTGTTATATGGGTTTGCTCATGATTTACAGAATTCCCGTACAATTTTTAGGTTTAATATGAATAAATATGTAAGGATTTTTGGATGTTTGTGATCAGATTTGATTCTATTCTGATTAATAGTGTAAATGTTGTGCGTTTTGAAGGTATTAAATTGCAAAAATCACGTGGGGGTGGAAGTAGTCGGTTTATTATAGTGGTTTTCTGATATTTTTAAAGAGTGTTTTTAACATTTTATGAAAATATTTGCAGTATATTTTTTTGAAATCATGTGCACCATTCAGGTTAAATATGATTGAATATATCTATTTTTGAGTTGTTTGTGGGGAGTTGTATGTATGTGTGTGTAGGGGGCGGGGGAAGGCAGTCGGTTTATTTGAATGTTTTTCTATTAATTTAAATCTGTTATTTTAATGTTTTAAGGGAAATTTTGATGTATAATTATGTGCAGAAACATATTTTAGCATTTTGAATATTTTGAAGGTTATGGTTTATTTATTTTTAACGTGCCTAGAGCTAGTGCTTTGTTTATGTACATTTTGTTTATAATTGCATTTGAAATATGTCTACTAATGTTTTAATGTGTTTAGATAAGTATATTGTAGTTTTGGGTTTATTTTTTTCCTTATGTGTCTACGTATGTTTATGTTTTGTTTGGCGCGAAAAACAAGTCACCAAGGTTAGGCGTTAGCAACAAAAAAAAGTCGCCAACCCAACCGACACCCGCTTACGGTATTATTCCCAACTTTTTAGTTGGGCGAAAAATAAAATGGCTGATATGCCATTGAGAAAGTGAGTTCTAGTGGTCTGCACAGTTTTAGGCTTGGTGCAATATACCTACTGAGAGCTTAAGGGTGTATGTTGAAGAAAAAAAAACTCTGCTTTTAGTCTTGGTACACAAATTGAATAAACTAATAGCACCGTGGTCTCCAAAAAAATCCAGATGGTTCTTCATAAGCTGCTTTACACACTGCAATAAGCGAAAAAGCTCTGGGTTTTGTGAAATTTTCAGAAAAAATTCTTAAACATAGATTTGAGCTGCAAGATTTTTCAAAGAGTGTATTTTGAGAAAATTTCCATTTTTACAAGCTGTACTAAATATTGAAATAAATGATAAATCTGTATCAGTTTCAAAACTTTTAGAAAAAAAGCTTAAAGAGACATTTTCAAAATGTTGAAGTGCCTGGCATAATTAGTTTATTTGTATTTATGTACCAAAATCGCATGATTTTTTCCAATAACTCCGTTATGGAAATAGCATTTTTGAAAACAAGTGTATAGGTTTTCGTAGAATACAGCGTTAAATTTTAATTATCTGAGCAGAAATAATGCAGTTAAGGGATTTCAAGCGATCTATCTTTAGAATTCTCGCCAAATTGAGTAATTGATTTAAGTTGGGGGATTTCCACCAAATTTCAGAGAATTGAAATCATCGCATTTAGTACATCAGAGTTAATGATGAATAAAACACGTTATGGTTTATAATTTTAAAAAAATGCTGCTACTTTTCAAATAAATTCCTGCTTTACTTTTCGGTGATCGAACCATATAAGTGACAGATATTTCTCATTTTGATTGCTGTTAAGTCTATGCTTTGAATGATTCCCTGAAAAAAATCTTGCAAAATGGTGTATGTTGGCACTTCGGCAAGCTTTAGATTTGAAATTGGATATTATTTGAGACTGGTATATATAACACTGGTTGCATGTCCCCACTTGCTAGCGGGGCTACCCCGCTAATATCATATTCATATACATTTTCATCTCACATTTGAACACTCTTAAAGAATAACAATCTATCTTATGACAAATTTAGGTATGTTAATTATTTATGACTTTCTTTTACAGATGTTGATATAAATTTATTTCCATTAATCAGCTTATAAAAATCATAACTGATTTTCATGAAAAAAGATTTCTCCATAACTTGCTTTGATTTTTTAGTAAAATTGGTATTTATAATTAACTGTATTGTAAGGATAAACATTTAATCTTTAGTTGATTTTTATTGTGTTCTGTAAGATTTTTGATAATGGAATGTTGGTAGGTATGTGTAGGAGGAAGAAAGAACATAATTTTGATTGTTGTAATGCTTTAGTCACTTAATAATTTGTTTTTTCTTGTGATTAACTGGAAATTCTTGAAAAATCATCTTAAGGAATTATTTTCTTTTAAGAAACAAATATAATCCCAGAAATTGTTATAAATACCAAAATAACAGCCCCAAGTGTAAAAAAGTGATCGTTTATGATATCATTGCTTGATTTGCTCTTGTGCAATACCTTTAAATTTTTTGTGGCCTACTGTCTGCAAGTGATTTTTATACCTGCGTTTTAACATGCATAGGGGGAAGTGTCCTGTGATTTGATGGCTCAGTCAGATAAAGCTTCTTTCCAATAATGCAGCGTCAACTGTAATTGATGCAGGACGTCTCCACACTGGTGCATTTGGTAGGCCAAATACTGAACAGATATTTGGCCGAATTCTACTATATATTCAGCTGAATAATTTCAGAACGAAGAGAAAAAGGTATTTTTAGCAGATTTTTAAATCCATTTACAAATAATATTGCTTAGTTATACTTCAATATCTTAATTTCATATTATAAAATATCCTAAGTCACTAAATTTTAAGCGGAGTGAAAAATAATCTAATATGTTTAATAATGGAGGATTTTTTCTGATCCTCAATTAGAAACATAATTTTGAAAAACTGCTATGTTTTGTAAAACTCAAAGCATAATGCGATTAAGCATAGTTACCAGATTAATTACATTTATCATAGCATATTTATTAAATTATTAATATTGCAAAATATAAGTATGCTGCTATTACTGTTTAACTTTGTAAAAGGTATTTTTTCATGACCAAGATTTTTTAGTTTTACATATAATATACTGTTGTGTGTTTTACCTATGAATAATATAAAATGAATTTTAATTAATCTTTATTTAGTATTTCATTGCAAATTTGAAAAGTTATATTTTATTTACAATTAAAATGACAATTAAGGAAAGTATTGATTATGTGTGCATTTTATGCTGAAAGCTTTATATTAGCTTATATGTAGAATGATCCAAAACTTCAGGGACTGTGGGTATTCCCGATGACGAAAGCAAGTACCTAAAGTTAAATTGCTTGGAATGGATTCTCCCAACCCTACCTGTCCAAGTTGATTTATCCCATGTCGTGTGGACGAACAGTGCTCACAGCTGCTACCTTCCAAAGTCAGTTGTCTTAGCTTGGTGACATAAAAATGGCTTTTCTTGAACAGTGCTGTATCATTAAATTCTGTCAGCAGTTAGGTAAAACACCAATAGAGACTTTGGAAATGCTAAGAAATGTGTATGATGAATCTACCATGACGAGATCCAAGGTTATGAATGGCATCCGCATTTTAAAGAGGGCCGAGAATCCTTGGACAATGTTGGCCGACATTCGACTTCATGGAACACAGAAAATGTTTTATTGGTGTCTGAATGTGTTTGAAAAGATCGTCGCCAAACAGTGCTGTTTTTCCATTTTGTTCTGTTCATAACGATTTTGACCAGAATAAGCGGAGACTAACTTGCTTAATACTAAACAAGGGGGGCATAACTTTTTCAATCCTGTAATCCATCCTATCCTTTAAAAGCATTCATTAACAAAATCAGGGTACTTTTGAAAGTGAACTAAAAGTTGAAATTTCGTCTTGACTTTAGACGATTTCATTTTCCATTCTCAACGAAATATGACAGGTTAAAAGCTACAGCTCTTAACCTGTCATATTTCGTTGACAGGTTAAGTCAACTGACAGTGTGACTTAACCTGAGTAAGTGACAAGTTTTTCCAACTGAATGGAATGTACATTATTTCCATAAATGTGATTAATTGTGCTTATTTTACTTAACTAGTTCTAGACTTATAAATGTGATCCATTATGTTTGATTTACTTAATAAACATTCAGTACTTATATAAAAAATTCCATTTTCTAGTTTTGTATTTCTCTATTTGTTTTATTGTTATCAGACATCAGAACTTTGGATATAGTGAACGAACCCCCAGAACAAGCGAGATAACAGCTCTTCGCCATAAATCTCCAAAATCTCGCCCTCCCTGCGGGGGTGACTTCAAATCAAATCAAATTAATGAACAAAATTTGCTGGTCTCCAGAGGCTCACTAAAACCAGAGACATAACCATATGGTCGGGAACTTATAGTGTCATAGAGTATAAAAATGAAATCTTTTTTTTATTTAGGAGTTTGCTGAGCAGGACAGTTCCAATGTCTGTGTGTTACCCATAAGTTTTTACACGTTACAAGTTTTATAAAATTAATAATTAAATATAAAATGTTGCAGATTATTATATTTATTGTGTATATGTTCGTTTTATAAAAGGATGTAAAGCAAGATAATATTGATACTTGATTTTTCAATGCTGAGTTATGAAAAAGGAGTTAAAAAAAGCAGTGACAGATGTCACACACATAACGGTGGAATCGTCCAGCAAAATTTATCAAATATATTTAAAAATGTATCTGATTTTACTTTTTCTTTTTTTCAGAAATGTATCAATTTACTTGCAGAGAGAAGTCCTGTGTATCTGTATTGCCATATTATTGTTTGGAAAAGATAATTTGTAATGTATATACTACTTTTCTAAAATAAAATACTTTATGGCATATATAATTTGTTGAAAACTTTTACTAAGAAAAAATTTATTTATTTATTATTATTTTTTTTAACTTTTCGAGCATGTACCATGTTAGGAAAGTATTGTAATCATGAAAAAATTTGACTTTAGAGATCTTGATGTATTTACACGTTTTGAGCTCTTCTGAATTCACTTATACTATTTTTAGAAGATGTATCTGTGCATGTGTGTGTATGAGTGAACACGATAGCTCCTAAATGGTGCATTCGATTGAGTTCAAATTTGGTATGCATATTATAGACCATTGCCACATGAACGTTCTTGATTTTGGTGTGTATAGGACTTATAAATTTTTTACAGGGCTACAAAAAATTTACGTTATGGCCTATAGATAGAAATTCTTCAAAGTGTGCTAGTGACTGAATGATGCATTCAATTGAGTGCTAATTGGTTATGTATGTTATAGGTAACGATCACATGACCTGCATAGATTTTGGTGTGCATAGAGCTGATAATTTGTTCATGGGCAGTGATCCATCTAGGATTTTTTTCAGATGAGTAAAAATACTCCTTAACCTTTTTAGAAGAAGTATTTTCTTTTCCAAACAAGTAATTAAAACAACAAACAATTATGCTAAATTTTCAAATACATAATTAAATTGCATTTGACACATAAATAATAGCTGATTATACATCTAGGTACATAAATGTCAGTTCAACAAAAACTAATACAAAAATTAGATTTTTAAAATTTAAAATCAGCAAATCATAATTATTTATCAAAATATACCTAATTTTATATGGAAAAGCAATGAGTAAAAACACGCATTCCGAAATTCTTAAGGCGTATTCTGAATTTCTAAGGTGTGAAATATACACATCTAGAGGTGTTATCGCATTCAATGTTCACGGGGTTGCAAAAAAAAAAAAAATTCTCATACATAACGGCCTACAAATGGAAATCATTTATAGTGCGCTAGCGCCTAAATAGTGCATTTTAATAAAAGTTCATAGGTCACAGTCACACAACCTGTATAGATTTTGATGTGGGTAGAGCACATGTTTTGTACAGTGCTACAAAATATTCTTGTACTTTATGGCGCAAATTCTTGAAAGTGTAGTAGCATCTAAAGAGTACTCAATTAGGTATGCATATTATAGGTCACTGTTTTGCACACTGTACAGATTTTAGTATGCGGAGTGCTTGCAGTTTTTTTTTTTTTTTACAGGGCTACAAAAAATTATACATTGCGGCCTATACACTCAAATTATTTGAAGTACAGTAGTGTCTGAACACTACATTTAATTGAGCTGATTAAATTTATTTGAATGCTTGATAAAGATCAAGAGTTTGGAAAGTCCGTGGAGTTATTCCAGTCTTTTTCTAAGTATAAAATGAACTGCCGAAAGTCAGCTAATAATATTTTTTTCCACCCTCTCTGAAAACTATCTCAAACAAATAAAAGGTTCTATAAAGAACCTTATATTTTGTTTAAGATTCATAGAGGGGGGGGGGGGTGAAAAATCCAATGTACAATTTTAGTATGACAAATTGCAGGGAACCAAAATCAGTTGGTAATTTATGATTTTTTTATGACTTTATGATAGTAAAAATTACTTTTTCATATTTTAAGATTTTCTTTTGTAAAAAAAGCAGTCATAAGTTAAACCCTTATTTTAAAACTCATTAAAATTAATAAAATTCAATTTATTAATAGGAATATTGCATATTAATTCGGAAACCTTTGTGAAATAAACAGAGAGGTTACTGAATATTTTCCCCAAAATATGCTGAAACATTACATATCTATTCACCTTTAATCTAGAAACCTTTGAAAAAAAGTGGGAAAATATTTAAATATTTTTCCAAAATATGCAGAAACATTTATAGATACCTTGCCTGCCTAGTGCAGAAATGTTCCTGCAATTTAAACTACAAGAGCTACCCCATATTTTAAGGCAACACTTCCGATTCTTTTTTTTTTTTTTTTAATAGTGTAGCTGATAATTTTAGTTAACTAATTTTGTGACTTTTAAGTCTAAATGGTTTGGATTTTTCCGAGAATACCAGGTGTCACTACCTCTGCTAGGAGTAAAGCGTATGTGTGCTTCCAGATAATTTTTAAAGCTCTGTTGCTACACATTTGGAAAAAAAAAAAATGCAAAATAGCTACAATAGCATTCAAAATCAGATTATTTTTTAATGCACCATTTAATGCTCTATTTGTTTTATATTTATGCATTTTCATTTATTTTCAAGAGTTTTTCTAGAAGTGACTTTCATTTAATGGTTCAATTTAACAACTTATGGCAACAATGCATTCTTGTAACTGTAGTGTTTAAAATAGAATCTGAAATGAGTTATTTTTAATTTAAGTGAACAAGAGTAAAAGTATTGAGTGTAGTTTTCATTAATACAGCAAAACTTGGATAACTCGAACATGATCAATTCAAAATTTCAACTTTGAATTATTCAAGTTTGACTATATAAATAAGAATTATTATTATTTTATTTATTTATTTTTATTTATTTATTTTTTTGCAAGAAGATCGCTTTTGACTTTTCTAAAATGTGTAGGTCAAAAATTAACCCTAGCAGAGAAAATGCTCTCTGATGTTGGATAATTTCTCATTTGTTTTTCACTATTATGATACATATGCTTAAATTTTTATCCCGCAATTTAGTGCTAACTATTTATAAAGCAATTATTTAGTTGCCAGATTCTAACCAAAGAAGAAAAAAACAGTAAATAAATAAAATAGGTGTGAACTAAAGGAAAATAAAAGGTGAAATTTTCAGCATTTGTTTTCTCCCCCCATATTTTTCTCTTGATCTGCTGCTGAGTTCAACAATGTTTCATTATACTGGAAATCAAATACTTTGTGTATTTCTAAAATGATAGGAAAAGTGTAAAATGCTCTCATTTTCTTTCCCCTTTTTATCTAAGGAGACAGGCTGCAGGTTGTCAAGCTCTGCTATAGATAATTTTTTGCTTTAGAGCTCTAATGGCATGATTATAAATGATATGTAAAAATTTTCATTACAAGTACACTCATCCTCCTATCTTTTCATGAGAAAAAAATACTTATTTCTCTTGTTGAAGTAAGTGGGGCACATGATGCGGGTGCTGTGCTAAAGGGAGTGCCAAGATCAGTTATCGCTCCTTGGGAGGGGCACCCTAGTTAAGGTTTGCCCCAGGTGTCGTAAACAGTAGTTGCGGCTCCGGTAAGTACTCATGTTCTTGAAACAGCTCTCAATTATTACTCGCACAGAATGTTTAATTCAGACCTTTAATTTTTTAATTTACTGTTGAACTGAAGAGTTATTTGTGTCTATTAAGATTATTTTAAAGTATGAGTATACTTATATCTGTAGGTACAGATTTTGAACACAAAAAACAATTATTGATAAAATGGCTAGTTTTACAGAAAGATGTTACATAGCTGCCAATCATCCCGGTTTACCCGGGAGTTTTGCGGTTTTTTAGTCATTTTCCGATTTTACGGCCGTAAACAAGTTTCTCCCATTTTTTTCGAATTTTTCTGAATAATTCCTAATTACGGACTAACATTAGAGGACGGTTGACTTTGGGCCCGTTTACATGTGCAAAAATGCGGAGTAAATCCCGGGACTTACACTGCTTTCTATCCCGCCTCCCCTACTTAGGGGTAAAATGCGGGGTAGAAAGATTCCTGGTCGAAAGGAGGGTTAATGCAGAGTCAACCCCGCTTTCCCATGATGCATTGCGAGTTTTCCCCTGTACTCCGCTTTAACCCGGGATTTTCTATTTTCACATGTAAACGGGCCTTTACTGCGCAATCGAGGGGAAAGATAGCCGGTTTACGATTCCGCAAATACTCCAGAGGAAAAGTCGTAGATAGATAATAGTTAAGTGAATTTGGCCGGCGTCGTAACTGCGCGCACTGAATATGCATGTTTACTTATACGATTTTATTTACAGCAATCTGGCAACAGCAAAACGAAATTGTTTTGATTTCGATCTTACATGCTGCTTCAGCGGTGATGATTAATTATCGGCTAAAACGAAATGCCGACCAAGAAATATTACTAAACTTTCAAAGATGGTTATGTGAAGGATTTTAAGTTCGTGCTAAAGTCGAAGCTCGGTGATAAGCATGCATTTTGCTCGGTGTGTGGGTGTGATTTCTCGATATCGCACGAAGGTAAAAGCGACATAGTTGTGCACACGAAGATAGCTAAGCACCTTAAAAGTGCAAAAGCTATTGATGCATCTCCTTCAATAAGATCTATTTTTACCACCGACAACGATTTAATTGGAATAAAGGCAGAATGTTTGTTTTACAACGTTTCTGGTTGAACAAGATTTCAAAATAAAATGTCGATATTGCATGGTAATTTAAAAAAAAAATCTATTTTTTTAACTGTCTGAATTGGCAGCTATGATGTTACATTCTGGCAATATTTTTCTGCCAGTTTTTCTGTTAATTTACAGAAATAGTATTTTTAGTTATTTCCTATATTACTATTATATTTCTCCAAATGTTTAAATATTTTTGGTACTTGCATATTATCCCGGCGGTTTGCCGAGAGAAATGCCGGGCATATGAAATTATTAAATTAATGGTTTTGAATATATTGCCAATAGTTTGGCAACTCATTTGACATAGTTTGTCAGGAATGACCTCCAGGATAATACGTCAGTACCATATTTTTATACACATATTTAAAATTTTTAATGCATTTACAAAAATATAATAGTAATAATATAATAAGTATAATACCAGACTACTTACTGGTATAATATTTATTTCATGTATTACAAATTATATTGTTGTAAATTTATTAAATTTTTTTAGTATATGTATAAAAAAAATTAAACATTTGGAGAAATATAATAGTAATATATGAAATAACTAAAAATACTATTTCTGTAAATTAACAGAAAAACTGCAGCAAAATGTTGCCAGAATGTAACATCTTTCTGTCTACAGGAAGTTCCTGTATACAGAAGAATTACTGGCAGCAAAAAGTTGCCAGAAAATTTCTGTATACAGGAATTTTCTGTATACAGAAGAATTACTGGCAGCAAAAAGTTGCCAGAAAATTTCTGTATACAGAAATTTTCTGTCGACAGTAATAAATGTCATTCAACAGAATGATTCTGTAACCCCTACAGATAGTTTCTGTATACAGAAATCCGCTTGGGGTAAACCGCCGCTTGGGAACGACTTTTATATGTATACGGAAAATTTCTGTAGGGAACAGAATTTTTTTGTCATATAACATACAGCTCCTGGCAACAGAAAATTTCTGCCTACAGAATATTTCTGGCAACTTTTTGCTGCCAGACTTTTTCTGTTGATTTACAGGAATATTTTTTGCAGTGTATCCGTAGCTTTTATTAACTTTACATGTACGCAAGTCGCCAAATAATGAAAAATCGCCATGGGTGGCAAATTCGCAAGGTGTCCAATAGGTTTTACATTATTAAAAATACAGTTGAAACAGATGTTCTGATTTTATTATGCTTTATCTCCTAATTAATATAACTTTTGAATGGCAACATTAAATATCATTGTGTTTCTGAAAAGTGCAAATAATTTTTCCAGCGATTATAAGCGGAGTCCGCACTCCAGGTTGAGTATAGCTCAGGACCCGTACAACACGGATTCCCATAACAAAATATCTTCCGTGTTATGAGGCGGAGGGGGTCTACTGTAGTGTGAAGTTTAAATTTTTATGTACCAATGAACCTGCAAGAACCAAGCAATGTGTAGCTCAGTAACATTCTATCTGATCCAATCTTCGGGTTTTGTCTGTTGAAATTATGTATTTTTTACGAATAAGCCTTATTAGGGGCCGAATGCCTCATACGAAAAGCGAGCGTAGCGAGTCTGGGGGCCTTGGCCCCTAGTAAAAAAAAAAAAACTAGCTCTTAAAATAAACGTATACATTGTGTGTGAACAAATGCACAACACAGAAAATACTATTGAATAACTAGACACTAATAAACTGCTGAAAAACTGACTGTATTGAATGTCTAGATGATGAAAAAACGGAACTTACCTGTAAAAAAAACCGTTGTATTAGTAATACTAGTAATACAAAATAACAATGAAAATTGTTTAAGCATAAATGCAGTATTTGGATATGAATAACTGAGTAACAGATATATAAGTGTATGTACCGCATTTACACATGAGCTTTTTTTATATAACTGTTTAAAGATGGGACTTGATTTTAATAATTTGAGTGTTTTTTGTACAACATCACCGCAAAAAGTTACGTATTTGTTTCTTTTTTTTAAAAATACGGACTCTTTTAAAATGTATGGCATGAAAAAAAGTCGCATGTGCTAAAAAAAATTATCACTGGAAATATAATCCTAATGTGACTAATTTAAATGACAGCCGTCTGATTAAAAATAAATAAATAAATAATTAAAGCATCAGTACATTTAATCAAATTTTTTAAGGCTTAAATCAGTGTTTCCTAACCATTTTGAATTTGTTGGAAAAAAGTGCAAAAATATTTCGCGGACTAGTGCCAGCCAAAAATAATAAGTATTGCATAAAAATACTTATTATTATAATAAAGAAATAATAAGTATCGTATATTTTATTTATTATATCAACAAATATAATTTTTAGTTAGAACAACATTTATTGCTGATTACTTTTTAACAAATTTGATATATACTGGGTGTTTATAATTGAACTTCCCCTACAAAGGTTCTACAGATAAAACGGATGAGCGGATAGTAACTAAATTTGGTATACACACTTTGTATGAGATGTGCTCAAAGAATTTCGAAAAGTCATTTTAGCCCCAAAAATGTCCGCTAGGTGGTATTTTGCATGGAAAAACATTCATTATGTAAATGATTAACAAAGAAATATGCAAACAATTTCAACATTTGTTCAATTCTTTCTTGAACTGAATTGTCAAAATAAGCGTCACTAAGTGGACTTGAGGGTATCACGTGTACAGTCTATATGCCGAATTTGGGAGCAATCTTCTCAACCGTTTCGGCTGAAACATATTTTTTATGGGAGAAGTTTTTAACTATAACTATTGTGCGTAATGAAACTGTCAGTAAAGTTTCGTATTGGAAACACTGGATTAAATTATATTTCTACTTTTACAGTATTTAAAAAAATCCTACTGAATCATTTTATATTATAATAGCGAGTTCCACTCCCTAGCCTTCAGGAGGACACTTTAAGTGCATAGCATAAAAAGAGATTTGTTTATGCCAGGCAAGCGTAGTTGCTGTAGTGGCTGATATATTTGACTGTAGGGTCCGTTAAATTGGGAAGCTCTAGCGCAAATAGCTGTAAAAACACATGTATACTTTCATATACAGCAACAAAAATCGAGAGTATAGTTTACGTCACGCAAACTTACTTGCTTCTGAATGATGAGCCAGTTGTAATGTTATTTACAGTTCAGTAAAATCTTTTGAAAACTAATAGCTGTAAAAACACATGTATACTTTCATATACAGCAACAAAAATCGAGAGTATAGTTTACGTCACGCAAACTTACTTGCTTCTGAATGATGAGCCAGTTGTAATGTTATTTACAGTTCAGTAAAATCTTTTGAAAACTAATACCCTCAATCTATATCCATGTTCCATGATACCACTGAAATACTTAACATTTTATTGGTGCCGTGAAAAGAGGGTCGATTTTCAATCTTAGACATCACAAGGAACTATTCCAAGCTGATTTAAATCATAAAAACTACGAAATTATTTTGCTGACGGCTCAATTTTCAAATCAGAAATTATTAGTTTACGTTAACAATTAATGCGATACAACAAACTCCTGCAAAATAATAGTCTGTAGGATATTGAGTTAATTCCCCAGCTCCTGAAAATTGCAGAAAGTTGCTAAAAATCGGGGGAACTAGTGGATTCTCAGATATTTTTGTAATCACCATGGTCTTCTCCATGCCATTTTGCATATTTATATAGTTTCTTATGTCCTTCAGTTGCAAAAATGTGAATGTGCAAATGTAATTATCGTTAAAAAATTAAGTCACGTAATTAAGCCATCAAGTCGCCAAGCTTGGCGACTTTTGGCGAAATATCGCCAAATTTAGCGCCAAAAGTAAGTCCCAAAAAGATAAGTTACCGAAGGCATAGGACTAATATTTCTCGAGATTTCTAGAAACACCACACAAATGAATAGGGAAACCCAAACCTCCGTATCTCCCGTTCTAGGTGACCGATTTTGATGCAACAAAAAGCTAAAGTTAACTTTCTGACAAGTAGAATATGAATTTCGAACTATTTTAAACCCCAGAACAGCGGGTTGCCCCGAAAAATCGTAAGAGTATCTCTTTCAAATGAAATAAGCTTAGATGAAGTGCACCGAAAGCATTTATGATTTAACAGATGCGCAAGGAGGACATGTGTGGTGTACACATCAGATTTTTTTAAAAATAAATATTTGAGGAATAGTGAAGCAACCCAGATTAACTTCTGAAGAAATAAACTTTGGGTTAAATTGCCACTGGAAGTGCAAAATGCAGCGGGAGTGCATAAGACGATTACCAAAAAATGCACACTTATGTATTTTGTAGGTTCATAGTAACAGATAAGTTCGAAGAAGGTGCAACTGCAGGACACCCACAGGAGGGGCTAACCAGAAGGTTTACGACGAAACGAACCTCCGAGGAAAAAATACTTCCCCTCCCGGTACTACGGCCTCCCGACAAAACCTTTTTTTCCCCCCATGTCCGATTGCGGATCGGAATAACCGACCCTCCACACCTACAATTTATTTAACTCTCAAGAAAATATACAAACTATGCCACCAGGCAATATGCAGATTGCCTGGTGACACAACTAGAAATACATGTTAGTTTAAAACAAAATGTGAATATTATTCACAAACTCCGTCAGGTGTACCAAAAGCACTGCATAATATATAGTCAATTAAAGTTATTCTGGCAATCTGTACAATAAGGCTGTAATTTAATATAATGATTTCAATTCCATCTTAGCACAGCTCAGTAAAACCTCCCAAAACAATCCGACTATCGACAAGAAAGCAAAAACATCAGAAAATATAGAACTTGTCTTCACCAGTCCAGTGACGGCAAGTTTCAGTATGGCCAGGAAAGAAAAAAAAATACTATTACAGAATGTTTGTCAATAACAAATATTTATGCTGTTTCTTTGAATGTGCTATTATACTATCTTTATTTTAGAGAACTTATATATATATATATATATATACTAGCTAAAGTACCCGTTCTTCGCACGGGAATGAATGGACTTTTTGATATTACAATTTGTTGTGATTACTATTTATTGTAATAAAGAGATATAGCAAACTGGATATCGCGTTATATTGTGTTCAATAATCATGCATACCGAATTTCAAGGCAATCGTTTGTACGGTGCAGAAGGCGATGCGGTTTAGCGCAATCTAGTGGCGAGTTTTAGCAAAACGGATACGGCGAAAATATTCTTCGCATTCTGATATCGATGAATACAAAATTTCATGACGATCGGCTGGACAGTCCTGAAGTTCATGTGTTGATGCGACATCTAGTAGCAAGTTATAGGAAAATGGATAGCGCCAAACTTTTCCCCCGTGTTAAAATATCTATATATACCTATTTTCATACCGATGAGTTGCACAGTCAAGAAGTGATACACTGTAGCGCCATCTAGTGGTTAATTAAAGTAATGATTTCCTACAGCGGCGTCAAGTGGCGAGTTATAGTAAAATGGATAACGCCAAAATTTTCTCATTGTTCAAATAGCTATGTATACTGATTTTCATAGCGACCGTTTGACTGGTCAAGAATTTGGCCTGCTGCAGCGTCATCTAGTGGCGAGTTAAAATAATAATACATTGCAGTGCCATCTAGTAGTGAGTAACATCAAAATCAACAAGCACGTAGAATATATTCTTCGTGCTTAAATGTGTAAGTATAAGAAATTTTATGCCGATCGATCGAACGGTATAGAAGTTGATGCGTTGCTGCGGCATTTAGCGGCAAGTTACAGAAAAATGGATAGTGAAACATATTCTCCGTGTTCTAATATCCGCGTGTACCAAATTTCATCGAAATCGGTTCGACGATATTCGCATAGCAAACGAAATAGAATTCGACGTTCTGCTGCGCCACCTAGTGGCAAGTTAGAGGAAAACGGATAGCATAAGAACCTTCTCCATGATAAAAGACTTAGGTGAACCAAATTCCATGGTGATCGGTTATCGGTTAAACTGAACTGTGAGTTTTTCAACCTCATACACATGTACCACAACATTCATTTTTATCTATAACCAGTGTCATTATATATACCAGTCTCAAATAAAATCCAGTTTCAAATCTAAGCCTCGCCAAAGTGCCAACATATGCCATTTTGCAAGAGTTTTTTCAGGGAATCATTCGAAGCATTGATTTAGCAACAATCAATATGGAAAATGGTTTGACCGCCAAAAAGTAAAGCACGCATTTGAAAAGTGGAATCCCTTAATACAGCCGCATTTTAAAAATTATCAACTATAACGTGTTTTATTCATCGTTACTCCGATGAACTAAATGCGAAGATTTCAATTTTCTGAAATTTGGCGGAATTCCCCCAACTTAAATCAGTGTACTCAATTGGCGAGAATTCTGAAGATAGATCGCTTGAAATCCCTTAATAACCAGGCCCTGATTACCGAATAGGCCCATGAGGCCTGGGCCTATAGTAAAAAAAATCTGGGGGCCTCAAAACTGCAATATTTGTTATTTATACTTATGGAATGGAATAGGAGATTAGAGATAGAATAGAATAGGAGAATGGATGGAATCCTTTATAGAATGGATGGATTCCTTTATAGAATGGAATAGGAGTAGGTGATAGGGGGGCTCGAATTGATAGCAGGCCTATAATATCAGAGAGCGTTCATCAGGCCCTGTTAATAACTGCATTATTTCTGCACAGATCATTAAAATTTAACGCTGTATTCTAATAAAACCTTTGCACTTGTTTTCAAAAATCTATTTCCTTAAGCTCTCAGTAAATTGCGCCAAGCCGAAAACTGTGCAAACCACTAGAACTCATTTTCTCGAAATCGGCATTTCAGCCATTTTTTTTTTTCGCCAAACTAAAGAATTTTACATATTAGCCTCGGAAATCTTCAGTTCTTATTGTTTTGCGTATAAAACATTTCATTCCTGCTCTGATTTCCCATGCACACGATATTATAATGAAAAAAAAAATAACCTTAGGAATATAAACTAACAAAAAAAAATCATTATTATTCTTTTATTTTTCACTTTGTGAACTTAAAACATTTTTTATTCGGCAAAATCGGCACACATGTAAACCACGATGCTGATTTCACACTTTTTTCACTACAGGGGTTACAATTATGGAAAGGTTTTTGCGTGGAGAACATAAAAAATCTCTTAAATTCCGGGAACGGGTGGACTTTTAAAGTTTTAAAGTGGACTATAATTTATTCTATATTATTAGGCAAGTTGGAGTGTATAGGCTGATTATTTTACCAACTATGCGAAAAATTCCAGAGCTGGGGCCAAAATTCCATCTGGGAATCGCCCCAGAGTAGCTCATTGGTAGAGCACCCGCACGTTAAGCGGTAGTCCTGGGTTCGCGCCCCAGCTCTGGAATTTTTCGCATAGTTGGTAAAATAATCAGCCTATACACTACAACTTGCCTAATATACTTGAAAGGTTGATACAATCACTTTCTAAAAATATATATTCTATATTATTTTACATATCTGTGCAAAATTTCAGGCCGATAGGTCCATTTTTGTGGATTCCTATACTAATCAAATCCACAAACAAACAGAATTTCATTTTTATTTATAACTAGCTGAAGTACCCGTTCTTCGCACGGGAATGAATGGACTTTTTGATATTAATATTTGTTGTGATTACTATTTATTGTAATAAAGAGATATAGCAAAATGGATATCGCGTTATATTGTGTTCAATAATCATGCATACTGAATTTCAAGGCAATCGTTTTTACGGTGCAGAAGGCGATGCGGCGTAGCACAATCTAGTGGCGAGTTTTAGCAAAACGGATACGGCAAAAATATTCTTCGCATTCACATATCGATGTATACGAATTTTCGTGACGATCGGCTGAATAGTCTTGAAGTTCATGTGTTGACGCGACATCTAACGCGAAACTCTTCCCCGTGTTCAAATATCTATGTATACCTATTTTCATAGCGATCAGTTGCACTGTCAAGAAGTGATACACTGCAGCTCCATCTAGTGGCTAATTAATGATTTGCTACAGCGCCGTCACAGTGATTTGTACGGTGCAGAAGGCCATGCGGCGTAGCGCAATCTAGTGGCGAGTTTTAGCAAAACGGATACATCGAAAATATTTTTCGCATTCAGATATCGATGTATACGAATTTTCATGACTATCGGCTGGACAGTCCTGAAGTTCATGTGTTGACGCGACATCTAGTGTCAAGTTATAGGAAAATGGATCGTGCCAAACTCTTCCCCGTGTTCAAATATCTATGTATACCTATTTTCATAGCAATCATTCGCACAGTCAAGAAGTGATACACTGCAGGGCCATCTAGTGGTTAATTAAAGTAATGATTTGCTACAGCGCCGTCATGCTACAGCGCTACAGCGCCGTCATGATTGACGGCCGTCATGAAGCTACAGCGCCGTCATGTGGCGATTTATATCAAAATGGATAACGCCAAAATATTCTCATTGTTCAAATAGCTATGTATACTGATTTTCATAGCAACCGTTTGAATGGTCAAAAATTTGGCCTGCTGCAGCGTCATCTAGTGGCGAGTTAAAATAATAATGCATTGCAGTGCCATCTAGTGGTGAGTAACATCAAAAGTAACGCAGTTAGAATATATTCTTCGTTCTCAAACGTGTAAGTATAAAAAATTTTATGCCGATTGGTCGAACGGTATAGAAGTTGATGCGTTGCAGCGCTATTTAGCGGTAAGTTACAGCAAATGGATAGTGAAAAATATTCTCCGTGTTCTAATATTCGCGTGTACCAAATTTCATCGAAATTGGTTGGACGATATTCGCATAGCAAACGGCTAAACGGAATAGAATTCGACGTTCTGCTGCGCCACCTACAGAAAAGTTAGAGGAAAACGGATAGCATAAAAACCTTCTCCATGATAAAAGACTTAGGTGAACCAAATTTCATGGTGATCGGTGAAACGGTGCTGGAGTTTTTCAACCTCCTACACACATACCAACATTCATTTTTATCTATAACCAGTCTTATTATACGTATATACCAGTCTCAAGTAAAATCCAGTTTCAAATCTAAGCCTCGCCAAAGTGCCAGCATACGCCATTTTGCAAGAGATTTTTCAAGGAATCATTCGAAGCATTGACTTAGCAGCAATCAAAATGGGAAATGGTTCGATCGCCAGGCATTTATTTGAAAAGTGGAATCCCTTAATACAGCCGCATTTTTTAAATTATCAACTATAACATGTTTTATTCATCGTTACCTCGATGTACTAAATGCGAAGATTTCAATTTTCTGAAATTTGGCGGATTTCCCCCAAGTTAAATCAATGTACTCAATTGGCGAGAATTCTGAAGCTACATCGCTTGAAATGCCCTAATAACTGCATTATTTCTGCACGGATAGTTAAAATTTAATGCTGTATTCTAAGAAAACCTATACACTTGTTTTCAAAAATGCTATTCCCTTAAGCTCTCAGTAAATTGCGCCAAAAAGCCTAAAACTGTGCAAACCGCTAGATCTCACTCTCTAAAAATCGGCCTATCAGCCATTTTTTTTTTCGCCAAACTAAAAAAAATTACATATTAGTCTCGGATATCTTCGATCCTCATTGTTTTGCGTATAAAACATTTCATTCCTGCTCTCATTTCTTATGCGCACACGATATTATAATTAAAAAAATAACCTAAAAAAATAAACTAAAAAAATCATTATTATTCTTTTATTTTTACTTTAAGAATTTAAAACATTTTATTCGGCAAAATCGCCACACATGGCAACCAAGATGCTTATTTCACACACTTTTTTCACTACAGGGGTTAATATTACGTAAAGCTTTCTGCGTGGAGAACATAAAAAATTTCTTAAATTCCGGGAACGGAAATTAAGAGAACCATTCAGGAGGAAAACGTTTTTAAGTGGAGTTTCAAAGTTTTAAAGTGGACAATCATTTATTCTATATTATTTTACATGTCTGTGTAAAATTTCAGGCTGACAGGTCCATTTTTGTGGAATTGTATACTACCCCAATCAACAAATTGACAAACAGAATTTCATTTTTATTTATAAGATAACCTACGCTTGTTTTTAAAAATACCCTCTCATTAAATTGCGCCAAGCGCTAGAATCATAGAAAATCTGACACACTTTCAGATTTTTAAATACGCACTAAAGTGCTATATATAAAAAGAGTTATAATCCATGGGTCTTCCCTATTTTCGTTCCTTCTTTCATTAAGTTGGAAAGTGGTATCATTATTCATGAGTGTGATTAAACAAAATTAAAATTGATATTTCTAACATCCTTTTTTCTGGATGTAATACATTAGATGCAGAAAAGCTGCTCAGAAAAATGCACAATTCCAACTGAATGAAAATTTCAAAAACTTATACGCAGGTGTATTCATAACCCAAATAGCAGACGATTAAATTACGATAAATAGCGCCAAGCGTTAGAATCCTCCTCAAAATCGTGAGAATGCTGAAGATAGATCGCTTGAAATCCCTTAATAACTGCATTATTTTCGCACGGATCATTGAAATTTAACGCTGTATTCTAATAAAACCTTTGCACTTGTTTTCAAAAATCCGTTTCCTTAAGCTCTCAGTAAATTTCGCCAAGCCGGAAACTGTGCAAACCGCTAAAACTCACTTTCTCGGCATTTGAGCCATTTTATTTTTTCGCCAAACTAAAAAATTTTAACATATTAGCCTCGGAAATCTTCAATTCTTATTGTTTTGCGTATAAAACATTTCATTCCTGCTCCGATTTCCCATGCACACGATATTATAATTAAAAAAAATTAAACCTTACGAATATAAACTAACAAAAAAAAAATCATTATTATTCTTTTATTTTTACTTTGAGAATTTAAAACATCTTATTCGGCAAAATCGCCACACATGGCAACCACGATCCTTGTTTCACACTTTTTTCACTACAGGGGTTACAATTATGGAAAGCTTTTTGCGTGAAGAACATAAAAAATCTCTTAAAATCCGGGAACGGGTGGACTTTCAAAGTTTTAAAGTGGACTATTATTTATTCTATATTATTTTACATATCTGTGCAAAATTTCAGGCTGATAGGTCCATTTTTGTGGATTTGTATACAACTCAAATCCACAAACAAACAAACAAACAAACAAACAGAATTTCATTTTTATTTATAAGAAGAGTTGCCAAACGTATGCAAAACCATTAATAATTTCATGTGCCCGGCATTTATCTCGGCAAAAAATCGCTCGTCTTGGCGGTCCGCCGGGGTAATACGTAAGTACACTTTTCTTTACATATGCTTTTTAATTTGGCGTAAAATCAAGATAATTTCCATACCAATTATTTTTTCCAAATGCATGTGATTTTTGCAAATAGAATTTCTGCTTTATTTCAAAAGCATAAATCACTTTGTGCGGGCGATAAAACGGTTTTTAATTAATAGTTAGAAAAGTACTTAAATTTTAAAATTCTGAGCCTAAGGTACACTTTACCGAAGTCATGGGCCCATTCATGCTCAAATTTTCAAAGCTAAGCTTTCTGTAGATTTGTCTGGAGGACATTCATTTTTATTATTATAGATAGATTTGGCATAAAACTGGTATAATTTCCGTGGTATTTAATGTTTTTCAGATACACGCGCTTCTTTATTGAAGTAATAGCATTCTTGTTAGCTCAAAACATGAATCATTTGATACGGGCGAAACTCGCCAAGCATGGCAACGTAAAAACGATTTTTAATTAATAAATTTAAAAGTAATTAAAAATCTAAAATTCTGAGTAGCCTATAACCTTCGTCAGGGTCCCATCTATATGTAAACCAAAATGCATCCTAATCGATTCAGCGGTTTAGGCGTGAAAGCGTCATAAACAAACAAACAAACAAACAAACTCACTTTCGCATTTATAATATTAGTTAGGATATATATTACGAATCAAAGAATCATTCAACAGCAATTATGGTAGTCCAATATATTCAATAAACATAAAATTGTATCCAAAATCGGCATAAGTAGATACAACCAATAAAATAGAAAATCCAAGCAGAGGTAAAATTGAAAAATGAAATGGAATTGTAGGGAATATAGATAAACTTCTCATATTTTAAGCTGATGATTACAAATCGTATTCCTTAACAATGCTTCTTAATATTATACTAGCTGAAGTACTCCTTCTTCGCACGGAATGGATATTGTTAAACCAACGAATACAAATGGAAAATCTATATAAATAAAATTAGACTTTTGTCTGTACATTTCTTGGAATTCAAAAATTTTGCGATTTCTATCCGTTTCAAGCACTCGGGAATCCGATGCGACCCTCAAAAAAAAGTTTGCCTGTCTGTCATTCTGTCATTCTGTCCTTGACGCTTTTTTTGTTTAAGCATCACGTAAAAATGATGGAAGCGAATGATATGAAATTTGGTGTCATGATAGGTAGTCACTCAACTTAAAACATAGGCGTTGAATTTTTAAAAAATCTTGATTAGATTTTCAGATTTTGCGAAAATCGTTTCAAACTGCGTAAATTTGTGTTCAAGCATCACGCAAAAACGACAGAAGCGAATGATATGAAATTGGGTGTCATGATAGGTGGTCACTCAACTTAAAACATAGGCGTCCAATTTTTAAAAAATCTTGATTGGATTTTGAGATTTTGCGAAAATCCTTTCAAACTGCGTAAATTTGTGTTCAAGCATCACGTAAAAACGACTGAAGCGAATGATATGAAATTGGGTGTCATGATAGGTGCTCACTCAACGTAAAACATAGGCGTCGAATTAAAAATAAATCTTGACTAGATTTTGAGATTTTGCGAAAATCATTTCAAACTGCGTAAATTTGTGTTTGCACATCACGTAATAACTGCAAAGGTGAAAAAATGATATTTGCTGAAATGATAGGTGGTCATTCACCTTAAACTATAAGCATCTAATTAAAAAAAAATGATCAGATTTCGAGATTTTGCGAAAATCGTTTAAAACTGAGTGAATCTTTGTTCCCGCATTAAGTAATAATGACTAAAGCGAATGATATGAAATTTGGTCACATGATAGATGGTTGCTCAACATAAACTATAGGAGTCCAATTTTTTAAACATTTTTATTAGATTTTGAGATTTTGTGAAAATTCTCTCAAAATACGTTCAATGATGATTTCTTCAAACTTCACGTAATAACGAATAATACGAATGATACGAAATTTAGTGATATGATAGGTAGTTGCTAATCTTAATTTATAGGCGTTGAATTTTAAAAATATTTTGATTACATTTTGAGATTTTGCGAAAATCGTTTTAAAATGCTGAAAATTGTTCCAGCATCACGAAATAAAGACTGCAGGGAATGAAACGAATTCGGTGACATGATAGGTTGTCACTCAACTTAAATTCTAGGCTTCCAATTTTTCAAAATGTTGATTAAATTTTGAGATTTTGCGAAAATTATTTCAGTATGTGTAAATATTCATCCCCGCATCCCATAACTACGACTAAAGCGAATCAAATAGTATTACTTAGTTACTCTCTAACCTGTAATATTTTAACAATACATAAAAATTATAACTTTGCTTTCTTTACTTTGGCAACATACTACATTCATTCTGTGTACTCCTACAATGCTGACGAAAGTTCTTGCTTTTTGGAAATTTGCATTCACTAACCCGTCGAGGTCGGGTACTTCAGCTAGTAAGTAAATAAATATTGAATATACTTTGGTTATAGATTAAATCCCCTACAAAAACTGTTTTATAATATTCGCTAAGCATATTCTATTTATACTGGATTTTTTAAAATACTATTTGGAATTGGTATCATAATCCGCGAGTGTGCCGTATTTGTTTTCCTTGTTCTATAAAATACTTCAAATTTGATATCTGTATTAAAATCGTCTACTAAAACTGTTTCAAAATCTTTGCCAAGCATATTCTAACTACATACTTCAACTTTACTTACACTAATATAGACAAAAATATTCCAATTAAATAGACAGTAGGGTTATGCAATT
Organism: Cheiracanthium punctorium; assembly: GCA_038373885.1. Taxonomy (NCBI): domain Eukaryota; kingdom Metazoa; phylum Arthropoda; class Arachnida; order Araneae; family Cheiracanthiidae; genus Cheiracanthium; species Cheiracanthium punctorium. The sequence continues at coordinate 875,927 of JAWZYV010004283.1, forward strand.
TCTCGACAAATACGGAAGATAACGATAAGCTAGGTCGAGTTTTGGGAACTAATTTTTATGGCAAACGTAGCGATAAATCACCAGAAAACCATGGCGATTTATCACATTTCATCTGGCAACCCTTGAAAAGTGATACCAGGTACACAAAAGTCTCTGTCTGAAATTAACAGCACTCTAGAACTAAAAAATAGGTGAAAACCAGTTTTAGTAAACCACATTGAATTGAGGTCCATTTTTAAAAATCTTTGAAAATATTGTTATGAATTTGTATTCGATACTTTTTAATGCAAGATTTTCATGGCTATCTTCATTTTCCTTCGATAGGGTAAAGGGTAAAGGCACCAATTCTTGACACTACCCCAATTATTCACAGTTGTTCCTCCAAAGTGCACACGATATTATAATAAAAAAATAATAATCTTACTAATATAAACTAACAAAAAAAATCATTATTATTCTTTTATTTTTACTTTGAGAATTTAAAACATTTTATTCTTCAAAATCACCAGACATGGCAACCACCATGCTTATTTCACACTTTTTTCACTACAGGGGTTACAATTACGGAAAGCTTTCTGCGTGGAGAACATAAAAAATCTCCTAAATTCCGGGAACGTGTGGACTTTCAAAGTTTTAAAGTGGACTATAAATTATTCTATATTATTTTACATATCTGTGCAAAATTTCAGGCTGATAGGTCCATTTTTGTGGATTTGTATACAAATCAAATCCACAAACAAACAAACAAACATAATTTCATTTTAATTTATAAGATACTAGCTGAAGTACCCGTTCTTCGCACGGGAATGAATGGACTTTTTGATTTTACGATTTGTGGTGATTACTATTCATTGTAATAAACAGATATAGAAAAATGGATATCGCGTTATATTGTGTCCAATAATCATGCATACGGAATTTCAAGGCAATCGTTTGTACGGTGCAGAAGGCCATGCGGCGTAGCGCAATCTAGTGAAGAGTTTTAGCAAAACGGATACGGCGAAAATACTCTTTGTATTCAGATATCGATGTATACGAATTTTCATGACGATCGGCTGGACAGTCCTGAAGTTCATGTGTTGACGCGACATCTAGTGGCAAGTTATAGGAAAATGGATAGCGCCAAACTCTTCCCCGTGATCAAATATCTATGTATACCTATTTTCATAGCGGTCATTTGTATAGTCAAGAAGTGATACACTGCAGGGCCATCTAGTGGTTAATTAAAGTAATGATTTGCTACAGCGCCGTGAAGTATCGAGTTATAGCAAAATGCTCTCTCAAAATGGTTGAGCGAAAAACGCTCAGACTGATTGAATATTTCTTCTTTTTGCGTAACGAAGTTGCTCTTCTCAGACTGAGCGAAATGTTTTCTTTCGGCAGAGCGAAAAATTCGGAGCGAATAACGCTCCTTTTTGAAAGATTTGTCTTCATTCAGTTTTGGATACTTTTTATCATAAATGGAGCGATTTTTCTGAATTTCGCTCCGTTTTCATTAATATGCTTTCATTCAATTATGAATGCCTTCCATCATAAAATGGAGCGATTTCCATGAAACGCTCCTTTATGAATATAATCATTTTTCGTTATATATGAGCTTTAAATCGAAATGTGTATATTTTGATTTTCAAAAGCGATTTGTGTGATTTTTAGAAGTTTAATTATAATTTTGTATATTTATTTGGATATATATATATATATATATATATATATATATATATATATTATATATATATATATATATATATATATATATATATATATATATATATATATCAAAGCCGTACTCATGGGGGGGGACCAAGGAGTGCGGTCCACCCCCGAAATTTAAAATTTTGTTAACAAAACTATAATAATAAAGCCATTTTGTGAAAAATTTAGCCTTTTTCAGCTCTTAGTCGACCCCCCCTGAAATTTTTGTCTGGGTACGGCCCTGATATATATAACTTACCTCCTACAACCGGCCAATTTCTGCTTTTAAGAGATGTCCTTTAAAAAACCTCCAAACTCTGGACACACATTGAATTCCTCTTTAAACGGCCACGATAGGGTGAAGTCGGAGGGCATATGCTCCCCTTGCCCAACCTCTTGAAAATCTTATTTGAAGCCTAATATATTTTTTTTTATTTAAAAGAAACGTCCATAATTTACACTTCTATTTTATGTTCCTCCATGGGCGCCGGCAGCATAGGGCAAGGGGAGACAATGCCCCGCCCTTGGATTTTTGTATGCAGTGTTTTCCCTTGCTTTTTTGCTCTTTCCAGCATGGTAACCATACGATGAAGTAGTCTTTGCCCCTGAAAAATCACTCAAAATACTGGTGTTAAACGATAAAGTAATTAAAAAACTTTGTAAAAAACACACATAAGAAGTAATAGGTAAGAGGATACGCACGTTTCGTTCAAAAATTGTTTTGAACTTCATCAGTCCAAGCCCTTCGTCGTAAAGAACACTGGGAACTGAAAAGAGATAAACAAGCAAGATGTTGCCAACAAGGCCCCTTGTGGCATAATAGTTTTTGTACTTACTTACGTATACATACATTTTGTACTTATTACGTATTACGTATACTATACTAAACGGTACTTACGTATTATCCCGGCGGTCACTTCCGCCAAACTACTTTTTCGTAGATTTTAAATACGTTGCCAATCGTATTCCAAACCATCAACAATTTCGTGTTCCCGGCATTTATCTTGGTGAAAAATTGCTTGTCTTGGCGGACCGCTGGGATAATACGTAAGTACCGTTGAAACTTGTGCATAACTCCCAGAGACCCATGACTGCAAAACTCGCCAAAGTACGGGGATTTTTTAGGTTGGCGAGAGTGGGGGCGTTAAAATAGGAATCAACTCTTTCTTGTACCTAAAACACATCTTTGGATTCGAAATCTATCTTAAAATCGCCTACTGAAACTGTTTTACAATCTTCGCCAGGCATATTCTTCCTGTAGGCATATTCCAACTATACCGCAAAGACATTTTAAATGCTGTTTGGAATGGGCATCATAATTCACGAGTGTACCGTGTTTTCCTTTCTTGTTCCACAGAGCACTTCTTCGGAATAGTAATCTATATTAAAATCGCCTAATAAAACTCTTTTACAATATACGCCAGGCGTTTTCTAACTATACGCGAAATATATTTATAATAAAAAAAATGTCACGTTTTGGCACCATATTTAGCGATCAATTATCAAAAATTGCAAACCTTGTGCGACTTTCAACATTTTATTAACGCCCCCCCCTCTCCACATTATCTGGCAAACACATTTGAAAAGTGACTCGACACGCTAATGTCTACACAGAAATCCTGATTGAAATGAATAGCACTCTGGGGCTAAACATTTTGGGGTGGACCGCCCTTATAACTTAGGTGTATGAGACATAGTTAAAAACCTATTCTCACACCTAATGAATATACATAGAAAATTTCATTAAAATTGGTCGAGTGGTTTCGGAGGAGTTAGGTGACTAACACTGTGACAGGAGAATTTTATATATTAGATTTTTACTATGTTGGCATTGATGTAGTGTTAAAACAATAAACGAGATTTAAATGATAACAACATTTATCAATTTAAACAGCCATTTGAACACAGACATATCGTATATAATTTATGTATGTCTCAACTATATATGCATATAATAACTTGTCGCCATGATTTAACTGCCATTGGGATTCGATGGCATAGAATAAATAATTTTGCTTATTTAAAAAAAAAAGGATTCTGTGAACGGGGGATAAAATTATATAAGAGTCTTTACACCCCATAATCCCTAAAAAGTCATGATAAGACAGAAACTCACGAGCATTACAGCAGGTTTTTTTAATAATTATTTTTACATGAAACAGCGCCATTTACAGAATAAAAAGCTCTCGTGACTGCCCACAAAAAAAAAGGAGATCCAACCACTAGGAGGGAATGGCATGAAACCGACGTATCGTCACCACTCCATCGATTACGGACAATAATGATGAAGGATACCGGAGATCATCTTCATCGTTAGTCTTCACCCCACCCCTGATCGTTAAAATGTCTAGTGCGGTGCTCCAATCCACCCCCCCCCCCCTACTCCAAATGTTTTATTTACCCATTTCAGAATTTTGAAGCGAAAAAACAGATTAGCTGCTCAAAATGACAAGACAATAGCCATCACTATTTTGGGTTATGTGATCGTAATGGTCTGTTTCTTTAGATTTTGTGGTGCGAGTGTGCGTGCGTACAAATAGTGATACTTTCTTTTTTCCAGCGAAGAAAAGTTTTTGAATGAATGTAAAAATTTCTATTTTATTTGATATTCGTAAAGGGTATGAAATGCATGTCTGAGAGGGAACTCGTATTGTAATAATGGAATACGAAGATTTTATTTTGTAACACTCTGTGGACTTATAGTAATGAGCTTTAAAATACTTAAACTTGAAAATGGATAATTGAAAACATAAAATATTAAAAGAAACTACACTATTATAATTTTCAAATGGAAAAAATTCATTTATTACCCAGGCACTTCGTGAGGGAAATTTTGCTAATGAAATAATTAGTATACGCCAGCCTTAAAATACGAGAATTTGAAATGGATCATCTTATAAATAAAAATAAACTTCTGTTTGTTTGTTTGTTTGTTTGTTTGTGGATTTGAGTTGTATACAAATCCACAAAAATGGACCTATCAGCCTGAAATTTTGCACAGATATGTAAAATAATATAGAATAAATTATAGTCCACTTTAAAACTTTGAAAGTCCACCCGTTCCCGGAATTTAAGAGATTTTTTATGTTCTCCATGCAAAAACCTTTCCGTAATTGTAACCCCTGTAGTGAAAAAAGTGTGAAATAAGGATCGTGGTTGCCATGTGTGGCGATTTAACCGAATAAGATGTTTTAAGTTCTCAAAGTAAAAATAAAAGAATAATAATGATTTTTTTTTGTTAGTTTATATTCGTAAGGTTATTTTTTTTTAATTATAATATCGTGTGCATGGGAAAACAGAGCAGGAATGAAATGTTTTATACGCAAAACAATAAGAATTGAAGATTTCCGAGGCTAATATGTAATTTTTTTTTAGTTTGGCGAAAAAATAAAATGGCTCAAATGCTGATTTTGAGAAAGTGAGTTCTAGCGGTTCGCACAGTTTTCGGCTTGGCGCAATTTAAAGAGAGCTTAAGGAAATAGATTTTTGAAAGCAAGTGCAAACATTTTATTAGAATACAGCGTTAAATTTTAATGATCCGTGAAGAAATAATGCAGTTATTAAGGGATTTCAAGCGATCTATCTTCAGAATTCTCGCCAATTGAGTACATTGATTTAAGTTGGGGGAATTCCGCCAAATTTCAGAAAATTGAAATCTTCTCATTTAGTACATCGGAGTAACGATGAATAAAACACGTTATAGTTGATAATTTAAAAAAATTCGGTTGTATTAAGGTATTCCCCTTTTCAAATAAATGTGTGCTTTACTTTTTGGCGGCCGAACCGTTTCCCATATTGATTGCTGCTAAGTCAATGCTTCAATGATTTCCTGAAAAAACTCTTGCAAAATGGCGTATGTTGGCACTTTGGCGAGGCTTAGATTTGAAACTGGATTTTATTTGACACTGGGATATATAATGATACTGGTTATAGATAAAAATGAATGTTGGTATGTGTGTATGAGGTTGAAAAACTCCAGCACCGTTGCACCATGAAATTTGGTTCACCTAAGTCTTTTATCATTGAGAAGCTTTTTATGCTATCCGTTTTCCTCTAACTTGCTACTAGGTGGCGCAACAGAACGTCGAATTCTATTCCGTTTAGCCGTTTACTATGCGAATATCGTCCAGCCGATTTCGATGAAATTTGGTACACGCGGATATTAGAACACGGAGACTATTTTTCAGTATCCATTTTGCTGTAACTTGCCGCTAAATGGCGCTGCAACACATCAACTTCTATACCGTTCGACCGATCGGCATTAAATTTCTTATACTTACACATTTCAGCACGAAGAATATATTATAATAACTGACTAATATATAGAATAACTGTGTTCCTTTTGATGTTACTCACCACTAGATGGCACTGCAATGCATTATTATTTTAACTCGCCACTAGATGACGCTGCAGCAGGCCACATTCTTGACCATTCAAACGGTCGCTATGAAAATCAGTATACATAGCTATTTGAACAATGAGAATATTTTGGCGTTATCCATTTTGCTATAACTCGCCACTTGACGGCACTGTAGCAAATCATTACTTTAATTAACCACTAGATTGCGCTGCAGGGTATCACTTCTTGACTGTGCAACTGATCGCTATGAAAATAGGTATACATAGATATTTGAACACGGGGAAGAGTTTGGCGCTATCCATTTTCCTATATAATTTGCCACTAGATGTCGCGTCGTCAGGGCTGTCCAGCCGATCGTCCTGAAATTTCGTATTCATCGATATCTGAATGCGAAGAATATTTCTGCCGTATCCGTTTTGCTAAAACTCTCCAGTAGATCGCACTACGCCGCATGGCCTTCTGCACCGTACAAACGATTGCCTTGAAATTCGGTATGCATGGTTATTGAACACAATATAAAGCGATATCCATTTTGCTATATCTCTTTATTACAATAAATAGTAATCCCCACAAATCGTAATATCAAAAAGTCCATTCATTCCCGTGCAAAGAACGGGTACTTCAGCTAGTTTGAAATATAAAACATTTACTTTGACGCCACAATTTTACACTAAATATTTTTTTCATTTTCCATCCAGACACTGATCTACAGAAATTTCGTTAATGTGATTAAATTAAATAATAAATGTTGTTAAGGGTTATACTAAGCCTTTTCGTATGAATTATATTTTGCATTTCACAAGTTTTTTTTTCTTTCGTTTTTAAATCTTTGCTAAACTATCTAAAAAATCAACAAAGAGTAAAGAAAAAAAAAATAAATGTATTTGGAAAAATTAATTTCACTAGGAGCCAAGGCCCCTAGACCCACTACGCTCGCTTTTTGTATCAGGTATTTTGCCCCTAATAATTCTTATTCGTAAAAAAGGCATAATTTCAACAGACAATCCCAAAGATTGGATCAGATAGAATGTTACAAGCTGCACATTGCTTGATTCTTGCATGTTCCTTGGAACATAAAAATTTAAGATTAATATTATTTTGAATTTTGTAAAACCTATGGAACACCTTAGATATTTGCCACCCATGGCGATTTTTCATAATTTGGTGACTTTCATATGTGTATCGTTAATAATTAGCTCTAAGAAAACAGTACTTCATATGCTTTCTTTGATAAAAACTACGAAACTGCTACTAATGGCGACTTGCTTGCCACCAATGGCGACTCTTCATTATTTGGCGATTTACATATGCTCATAACCGATAATTAATGCTCATCTAAGGTTACCGGGAAAACCGTTATCCATATATTGATAGGCATCATCCTTTGCAGATTGGCGTGTTTAGCACCACGAAATACAGGCATCGCAGTCGGTCCTGTTTTTTTAAAATTCCTATCTCTATAAATAATTGAGTAAAATGTTCTGCTGCTTCAACAGTTGTTAAATGCTCTTTTAGATGTTAAGGTTTCGCCTATTAAACCATTAAAATACTAGGCTATATAAATAAAACTGTAAATTCTGTATACTCCTTTGCTTTATTGCAAAGGCCTGAATGATTTTATGCTGGCGAAACCCCCAAACCTGGCAACCACAATGTTCAATTTTTCACTTTTTAATTTACATCTTCTAAAATAATTCGAATGGTCCTAACGCGTATTTACGCTAAGTTTCGGAGAAAACCACGGAAACTCCGAACGGTTTGGTCGACGGACGCGCAATGGGACCCGAAGCCGCGACCTCCACACTTCGCCCGTCTACCATTTCCAATGATATAAGGCTGACAGTGATGCGATATGGGCCTCATTATTATTGTGAAACTCTTCGTTTTCCTGGAAGCTGATTCAAGCCAATTCTGCAGTTCAGCTCAAGGATAACAATGCTCGCTCTCAAAGTGTTGTGGTAAGCCAATAACTTCTGAAGCAGTTTAAATGGAACTCGTTTCATCTCCTGGCGGAGGGCTGGGAGATTGTCTTACCTTTCCTGCTCCAGGAACTACTAGGTTACAGCGGAATTCTGAGGACAACATTGTCGTCGCTTTTCAGAACCAAAGAACTGGTTAGGAGTTTAAAGCTTCCAGATAAAAATGGCAAAACAATAATAGCTATAACTACTTCGGCTTATTCGGTCGTAATGGTCTGTTTCTTTAGATTTTGAGGTGAGAGTGCGTGTGCACAATAAAACTTAAAGACTTATTTTGCATCCTCGGCTTAGCGTCCTGAACTGGGGCGCGGAAGGTGCCTGGTTCAGAACCGGTCGCGTCCGCCAACATAAACGTTCGGAGTTTTCCTTGCTTTTCTCCGAAACTTAGCGTAAATATGGGTTAGAATCCCTTAGAAAAAACCCCACGGAGGTCTTCCCACCCCTCGACCTAGATCCCACGTCCAGATAATTGGCTGTAATCCCACAACACAAAACACATTAATATCGCATCGCGACAACAACTTTCTTCAAAGAGAAGATGATAAAAGTAAGGCTCTATTAGCAAGGCTCTCAAAATAATGCTCTCCATTGAGAATAATGTTTGTATTATTAATAAGTCTCTTACAGGAGCACTCAAAATAATTCCATTACATTACACTCCGTGGCATTTCAGAGACACTAATACATTTCTAGCACAAGGCAATGAGTATAAAATATTTATATTCTTCAGTTAAACGTTATAAAAATTAAAGGTATTTTTACAGGGTCTGATAAAATTGCATTTATAGTGATAATACGACATTATCTTATCTCCGGAATCTCGCCAGTTTTAAGGAAAATACATGACCAAATTTGTCGCAAAAAATATTTTTGTGTTTTATAATCTATGCGTTTGGCATGATTTATCTTTCTTGCTTTTAAACTTTATTTCTTCATTCACTTGTGTGTGTGTGTGTGTGTGTGTGTGTGTGTGTAAGGGGCTGGGGGATAATTCAAAAACGGATAAAAAGTATGATGATTTATCTGGAAGCATTTAAAATGTACTCAAATATATTAGGTAAAATGCATAACATTTTTGAAAAGCATTTAAAACGATGCACATTACTAAAATTAATTTTCAGATTTTATTTTACAGCTAAGTCGAAGTACTTAACGATATTTTTAATCAAAATCTTTTAACTTGTCATGTGACTACAAAAAAAAGTGAATGTGACGCAATTTACATAAGCTGATTTCAGTCATTAAAAACTAACCGGTGATGGAACTAAACTAAAAAAGGTAGTTTTATTATCTTTATTTATTTTTAAGTTCATAAATACTTTAAAATCTAAACATATTATTTTATGTAAAATAACAATTGCCTCCTAAAACTGTAGGGGTTCTAAACCGTGGCCTAGTTTCCCATGTGGCGTTTTTTTGAGCTTACCGTCGGAATATCCTCCTTCGGGACTCGCAATTTCCATCTCTCTGGACTATTGAAGAAGCATCTGAAAGAATGACGTTTCCAGATCAATAGGACGCTGTCGTTACGTAGCTCAGCGACCAAGGTCCTGATATCCGCTGCCTCCAGCGATATGTGAGATGGGCATGGAAGTGATCTTAAAATGCATGTTTGGTCTGGAAGCTTCTGCCTCTCAGACGATTATTAAGTTCAAGAGAGAGATTAAAATCACTCGCTGCTAATTTAGTGAACAATACTGACCATTGAGGAGCTTTAAAATTACGTTCAGGCACATCTCACATCATTATTACTGACTTTGTACCGATTGATAGTTATGTATTTCTTGAACATGAAAACTGTCTAAGAGGCCACGATTTACAGACGAATGCAAATCAACCCTCAGGATATAATCAAAGTTTAACTGCAACTGCATGGAAGATAAGTCACATATCTTTTAAGAAAATTTTTAACCGGATGAGTAGTTTGTCCATAAGGAGTTGGAGTTTTGTTTCTTGAGAAAACAGGATTTACCTTTGAGCGTCTTGGAAATGGGCAAATAATGTAAAGTTATTTTCGCAGTAAAATTTTGATGCAGTTTTAAAATTATAAGAAATTATAAAATTTTAATAGTCAGATTTGTAAAAAATAAGCTTGTAAATAACTTACAAGCTTTGATATCAAAACATATTTTATGAAACACTAGCTGCCTCTGGCGACCAGCTAATCCAACGTAATGGCTAACTAAGCCTACTGGCTACCTATTGGCTAACTACCAGCTAGTCCGACCGGCTGGTAGCCGACCAACGGGCCGCTTCGCGACCGACTATACAACCTACGGGACACCGGCCGCTTCGCGACCGACCCGTGCTACCTACAGACGTCTCGCCATCGGCGACCAGCCGGTCCGCCTACGGGCCGCTTTGCGACCGTCCTGTGCAACCTACTGGCAGCCCACCCGCCACCTACGGGCTGCCCGCCTCTGGCTCGGGTGAGACTCCCCACCCCTACACCTTTAAAAGATATCCGCCTCACCTCCGCACACCACGGACTCGGGAGAAACAATAGGTCTTCGAATTTCCCTCTCGATTCTTCATTCTGATGTCACGTGTTGCAGGTCGAAGAATCCTTTCGTTTTCGGAAGTCAGAAATTGTCCTCGTGCGCGTTTTACTAATTAATTTTTAGCTGTTCCAAAAATTATGCTAGATGCTTGATTTTTTTTAAACGAAAGCTTAATAGTTTGTCTATAACCATTTATTGTTTTTAATTCGAAATAATCCAAAGCTTTCTCGATGCCAGCTACGGGAGGCCAAAATATTAAAAAACGCCGGAAAAGTGAAGTCTCGTTTTTTATTTTTTTTAAATCGTGAAATGCAGCAAATTTAAAAATGATGGTTTCATTCGAAAGAAAACTCTTTCCTCTTTCCGATCGTGTAATCATTTTTTCTTTCGAACGATCGGAAGCCCTCTTTTTCGGAGTGCAAAGAGAAAAAAAACGAAATTTACATAAAATATAAAATAATTTAAAAATTAAAAAATACGCTAAAGGTGCCCGGCCACGCGAATGACAGACAGACAGACTCTTTTATTATATGTATAGATGAGTGATATAAATAATCTAAATTATAGATGCATTGCAGTGAAAAGTGGAATGAAGTTGGTGGAATTTTACGTCACAACCGGTTAGGGGCACTAAAGAACGGCGACAGCAACACGAGAAAAAAATGTGAAAAATTTTATTTACAGTAACTCATTTAATAAATAAGCACCAGGACACGACGTATAATAGCACCAATACAAATATTGCAGTAGCAAACCGGTTTCGGTATTCCTGATGCTTATTTACTATCTTCAGCACCAAGCTACGCTTTCGCTCTTATTAGTAACTCGTTTAATTTGTATTACTCATAAATTGCTGTATTTAACTGTTTTTAAGTGACTTCAAATTTTAGGAATCCAGGGCGAATTCTCGGTTTGCCTACCCTGCCACGGGATAATTTTTAACTCTATCTTGCATCTACATAATCATAAGTCGTGAACATTGAATAATGTTGACAAAAAATGTTCACTGAATAAGTAGTTTACTTGTCAATAAAATGGAAACACATTTTCTCTAGGAAGCAACCTTTACTAGTACGAAAAATATTGAAAACGTTTTGGGTAACTTTTACCCATTTAGTATATATTTATTTACTTAATCTTTTTACATGTTTCAATACTCAACACAACACTTAACATCGTGAAAAGTCATACGAATATCGCTCAAAGAGCAAACATTATCCAATTCTTCAACAGTATCACTTCTGTGCGTTTGTTAAAAAAATAAAAGAATGTCAACCCATTTGTAGTCTATTTTCTGTCTGTAGATTCTCTCTTTCAGAACGGAGTTCTTTCATGTTTTGGCATGTCGCCAAGTCTCTACATTATTTGACAAAGAATGGTGGAGTCATCCATAAGAGATTAAAAGACATTATTGCTCAGTGCAATTGTCTTCGTATTATTTACAGCAGAAGATATTTACGTTTTTTATGTGTGGGTTGACGTAATTAATTGCAGTGAATTAATGATCTTGAGCATACTGTGAGAATCAGAGCAAGTGCTACTTGTTACGGGAAGTTAAAAAAACAGAAAAAAATCAAAATGTTGTTGATATTCAGCGACGTTTTGAAAATAACTCTGCTCTGCACACTTAACTCTTAAGAAAAATTAACACTAGAACCGCGGGATGAATCATTTTGAACCAAAATCAAACTTGTTTTCGTTTTTTTTTTACAAAAAGTTACGAACTGAACAGAAAAATATTTTTTGACTTTTCCATACTTTATGCTATTAAATATCAGAAAAAAAAATAAGTACTTAGCTTTTATTAGTTTTTTTTTACCATGCATACCTAAAACAGCGGAATGGAGCATTTTGACCCAAAACTTCCCACGAGTGTGGAATCCGCAGCTCAAATAAATAAATGTCATTATCATTAATAAAATTAACGATGATGACACAGTAAAATGGCATAATAACATACTATTATGTCATTTTCATTGAAACATGGATTTCACATTCACATGGATTTTTCGTTTCCTCTAGCCTCCCAAGATCAAGCTTTTTTTTTTTTTTTTTTTTTCAAAATATAAATATCGTAATTCTCTCTTTCTTGCTTTTTTTCTCCCTTTTTTATAACAATTTTTGACGCTCTATTATAGAACTGTAAATCAATTGTAATAATTCAGTGAAAGAATAAACATAAACTTAATGTGGATTTGCACGCCTACATTATTTAGTCAACAGATTACCTAGGCGAAACTGAATGAGTGTTCTATAGACAGCAATAAGAGAGATATACAAGAGTATACTTAGCACAATGTAGAACAAAAAATGCATATTTCCCTTCCTTAAAATGGATGTGTATATGAATCTTCCAACTAACCGCTTCCCCTCACAAAATTGCATTAAGTCATCAGTGGACCGGATTATTCCAGGCAGAGTAGGCTGTAGCCGATCGGCCCCGATCATTTTATGGGGCTTTGCAGTAAAAAAAAAAAAAAAATCTATTGTATTTTTCAATGAAGTTGTAATCAAACTTTTCAAAATGATTCAATATGCAGGAAATATTTGTGGCTATTTCTGAGGATTTTCTCTGGAAATCGAATTGAGCGTCTTCATTTCTCCGAGAGCTGAGGTCCATAGGAATCTAAATAATAAACGTCTTATCTCTAACGATTGCGGAATCGACTCATCGCTACCGGTTCATCTGTCGCCATGTTGAAATTTTGATAAACACGACATTTTTATCTCTAACTAAAAGCAAAAACTTTTTGTACGGTTCGAAAGGTCTCTTAAAAATTAGCCTTTTTTTTAACTTGCAGCTACTTTCAACTCTAAATATCTAGCGAAATATTACGCCTTGAAAAAGTAAACACAGAAGCGAAGCAAACAATTAATTTTTTGATTCTTTGAAAAATTTAACATAATCTCTCGCGTAGATCGATGAGAGAAAAGGCACAACAGATTGTTTGATGGCGTCATCTAGGAATTATATTGTGAACTAAATCATTAAAAAGGTCCGTTTTACGGCCTTTTCCTTAAAATTAATAATACAATGACCATAAGCAGATTTCTGCTTTACCCAAGGAATAATGTAATACAAAATTCAAGTATAATTAATTACTCATTCAGTAAATTACTTCTAATTTATTTACAAATTATATCAATTATTCAATAAAACTGCAAAAATTTAGTATTCAAAAGGATTAAATAATTTTACAATCGCGCAAAATTATTTCGAGGCCCGATTTTAAGAAACCGAATTTATTAATTTACTATAGTAAAAAAAAAAAGCTATATAAAACCATTCATTATAATTTATATTTTACTAATTTTTCACTAATTTCATTTATTTAAGTACAAATGCATGTTCGAGCGAAAGTTCTGTTGTTACAAAGCAGAATATTTTTAAAGAAAGAATACATTGCAGCATGAATATAGTGATAAATATCTCGATAGGTTATTTTTCTCTTCAACGGTAATCTCCCCAGTCGCCCCTGAAAGAGATTTTGCTACTAACAATTGTATTTATTAAAGCATCGATTTTAAACGAAAAAGTTAGTTTTAGAATTACTTTAGTATATTGCAAATTTCGGTCGCGAAGAGTCCCGTGCGCCGTAGGTTGCACAAGCCAGTCACGAAGCAACGCGCGTGCTCTAGGTTGCACATTTTGGCCGCGAAGCAGCCATCGTCGGGCAAAACTGGTCACCGAAGGCGGCTATAAAAAGACATTCTCCTACGAAAAAATAATTTTTATTTAAATATTGGACATAAATTAATTTTGTTTTGTAGTAAATATGAGGATGGCATCCAAACGGATGTTGGGCCGTCCCAAAGTTCTTTTGTTTTAGAGTAAAAGAGTGACTTGCGAAATTCGAATGTGTATGGAGTAGGGGATTAAGCCATCTTTAGAAAGTTTTTGGTATTTGGGTTGCTTTCTTTTTATTTATTTCAATATTTGAAAACAGGCGAATTATTATTTCAAACAATAATAATATACAGAATGTACGCCTTTTTTTATATTTGAGAATCCACAATTCTGATAAATTATAATATTAATCACTGAAATTAACTGCGTTAAATATAAAGGAATTGCTTTTGGCCGTTCTAAATCACAGGTCATGGTCGCGAATGACAGTAAGTTCGCTCTGATAAAATAATTAGAACGGAGAGTATATTTGCTCCAAGACAAAACTGTGCGGGTATCCGTACAGCCATGATCCCAAGCAACTACTATAAACAAAGAAAGCTTTCTTATAATCTTGCTCCACACAGAAACTTACAAAATACTCGATCACATTTGAGCTTTTACAGACCCTTGTTCCCAATTGGGAACATCAAATTAAAAATTTATTCAAAGGAGAAATTTATCATTTTTGACTTGAAAAATCAGCTGATAAAGTTAAAAGATGACTTGATTTTTTGAAATAGAAGTCGCATTTCTGTTATTAGTGGGAAGCTGTCCCCCCCCCCCCAAAAAAAAATACCCATTTTCATAAATTTTTACGGAGCTGTCTTGATGAACCATACCTTTACTTAATTAATTTAAAAATACACATTTCATTTATTCTTAGCATTTCACTTATTACAATCAGAGTCTCTGACTATAAAAAGAATTGTCAGAAATGGCCGATGTTCCCAAAGAGGAACACAGTGAAAATTGAGGGGTACAACTTTTCCCCCCATTTAAATGACTAATATTCTTTAACTGACGCATTAGAAATCAAAATATGCAAAATACTAATTTAAAATATGATTGGATCTGAACTAGGTCTGCAAACGGTTAAGATTATTATATCGAGACGAGTAAAGTAAACGATAATGAATGTTTTATCCGAATTTTTTATTATTTATTATATCGATTTTTCTATTTATTAAAGATACAATCCTTGTATTGAAATTTTTTTAAACAAAACATTTTATATCATAATTATGTGGGTAGGTTGAAAATTAACACATACGCACACGAAAAAAGTGCTTATAAAAAACGAACGAAATGGCCTTTAGAGAAGTTAAAAATTTGCAACCTAACCTAGTGTTAGTAAAGACCTCCCAAATATGGAATAATTTTACAAATATGCATTTTCAGAGGGTTAAAAAATATGTTTAAACGCACAGTTTAAAGTGCATTTTGTTTTCGAAGATTCCAAAAAAATTAATCGAAACAATTATTATTATATGTGTGTAAACTTGTCAAGTTATATGTTTGCATATGGAAAAGGGGTATGAGGAAGGGGTATGGGAAAGGGTGTTAGAAATTCGAAATAAATACCCATGAACATTAACATACATTAAAAAACTGAGTTGTAGGTATAAATACCTTTAAACATCGTCAGGCTCACTATCTATTTGCCCCCTTCCCTTAAAAAAATTTTAAAAAACCTTTCTATTTTTAGGGGCGTTTTTCCGCACACCAATTTACTTGGAGAAATTGATTTGTCTAGTGTTAGCTTAAGTTTGCTCTTGAGCAAACTGCATCAGTGTTGAGTCAAGAAAAGTTTTTAAAAGTTGTGTTTTATATTATTATCGCAAAGCCCAGATAGACATTAGCGCAACCAGGGTGGGGGGGGGGAGGGTTCGGATAAACCCCTCCCTAATCTAACACGCGGAAAGTTTCAGTTTCATTTACATCTTATTAGCATTACTAGTAATCCCAAACTAATTAATTAGCTCTAAAAATAAATTATAATATAATTAGCACAATTTATTTTCTCAGCTAACTTTACTTGAGAGTAAACTCCTCTCCTTCAAAAAAAAAGAAAGCTTTTTGGGCACGTCACTGAACATAGGGCCTCTTGGTGACATTTCCTACAGGCCCCGCGCTGTCTTAAAACGGCACTGCCCCAAACGCCGCGTTTCTAGTGTTGAAGAATAGTGTAACCTTAATAAAGCAGTGTAATCTCAATATTTATTTGGAAAAAAATAAAACAGTATTCAAACTGCAATTTTTCAAACATCAGTCAGGAAATGTGCAAACATACAAATTTTGTCTTTGACATTCAAAGGAGGTGTGAGCAACGGAGATAAGCAGTCAGGTACTTAAGGGCGTATATCGAAGAAGCAAAATCTGCCTCACGGTCGTGGTACACATGTTAACCATTTGAAGCGCAAACATTTTCAATTCAATATAGAAGACCGAATGGATAGACTGCCCAACGCTGAAAGAGTGCGCCGTTGTCATCGATCCATTTAATTTTAACTACCAACAACATGGCACAGCCGCCGAGCCCCAGCTGTGTCAGAAAACTTCTTTAGCTCTGTGATGCTAGATGGACGATCCAATCGACCACTATGTTGTATATAGTTAAATGGATCGATGGCAGCGGCTGCACTTTTCAGCGTTGTGACCATTTAACCATATTTTTTCTCGACTAGCAGTGAAAACGCTGAAATAAGGTATCTGCGTAAAGAACTCGAAAAAATTCAGAACATGATTCTTTGTAAGTTGTACTACATTGAAATAAGGAAAAAACGGTGCCTTCTGTGACAGTTTCAGAAAAAATTCTTCAACATAAAATTTCTGATCAATTTTTTTCGAAGGGTCACACATCATTTCAGTGGATGGTACAGATTGTTAAAGCTAATTTCCAAAATTTTGTTGCGCTTGTCATAATAAGTATTTATTTATTTATTTATTTTTGTACACATTACAAAATTACAGGATTTTATCGAAAAATGCCTTTTTAAAAAAGGCGAAACCACTGATCACCTTGCTGTCATTGCTTTTATGTATCACTGATCTGATCCATTGATCTTGATGTATGAATGAAATCGTTTACTCGAATCAGAAGTTTTTGAAGAATCATTTGCCTCTGTCTGAAGAATCAGCCATACCCATGGGAGTATCCCAGTATGTAATATCCAGGACCTGCAATCGTATTGCGGAGACTGCAAATGCTCAAAGACCAGGACAAGGTCGTAAACCAACGCGAACCTCGTTTGGTGTCGAACGTTACAACACCAAACGAGGACCCATACTTAAAACAGACACCCAGAAGATACCTAACAATATTACACTCATGTCCATAAATTAAGGATAATTCAGAATCACACAGAAATTGATCTCTAAAATAAAAATTTCACCTGTGGAATGATCACACACATCTTGAAGAAGAATATGCAAATTACAGGAAACCACCAGATGGCGTGGATGGTACGTCACAATGACGAGAGTGTAAGAGAGGGGTATATAAGGAATGGTGGCAAAGAAGTAAAATTCTTCACAAGCGCTGTGAAAGCCTTTCAGTGCAAAAACCGCATAGTTATGGCACAAAGGAGGCATTTGGATGGTGTTTTACGTGGCAGAATTATCGGACGACTGGAATGTGGACGTACCCAGCTGGAAGTATCCGAGGAACTTGGAATCGCCCAGAGTATCATCTCCAGGCTTTGGCAACGATTCCAAGATGATGGTAATGTGAGTAGACGTTACAGCACAGGTCGCCCCCGAGTTACAACGCCGAATGAGGACCGCGATTTGGCAGTTACTGCCAAAAGAAACAGACGGAGTACAGCATCAGACCTGTCTCGTCAGCTCTCTTCAGCTACCGGTACGACAGTTTCAAGGCAGACCGTGTACAGACGCTTAGGGCACACTGGTCTATATGCTCGTAGGCCTGTCAGATGCGTTCCACTTACCGCAACTCACTGTCGCCTGCGATTAACCTGGAGTAGAGAGCATGCATTGTGGACACCGCAAAAGTGGTCTTGTGTGATGTTTTCCGACGAGTCCAGGTTTAGTTTGGAGTCTGATTCTCGCCGGACATTCATCTGGAGAGCGCCAGGTACCCGTTACCACCAAGAGAACACCATTGAAAGACACCGTTACGGTGGTGCAGGATGGCTCGTTTGGGAAGGAATTATTCTTGGTTCCAGAACTGACCTGCATGTTCAGAGTGTAACGATGACAGGCCACATCTATCGGGATGTCATTGTGGAACAACATGTACGTTTGTTTCGGGGCGCCATGGGTGCTGAATTTGTGTTTATGGAGGACAACGCCCGTCCTCACCGTGCAAACATTGTAGACGAATGCCTTCAATCGGAGGATATCAAGCGTATGCATTGGCCAGCATACTCACCGGACTTGAATCCAATAGATCATGTGTGGGATATACTTGGCCGACGAATTGCAGCCCGTCAACCCCCTCCTACCTGTCTACCGGAACTTCGGAGTGCATTGCTTGATGAGTGGTGTAATATTCCCCAAGATCAGATTGATCATTTGATACTCAGCATGCCTAGGCGTTGTCAGGCCTGTATTGCATCGTCCGGGAGATATACTCCGTATTAACCATCCTACTAACCATGTTATACTGTTTTTTGTAAATAGGTTCTTTTTTGAAATTTGGTGAAGGGAGTAAAACTTGCAATTTTTATTAATTATGTCAAACATATAGCATCTTTTTTGCTCTTTACTTTTTGTTTAATAAATAGACTTTACAAATAAGTCAAATTTGTTTTGCTTCTTTCTCTTTCTTTGCCTGAACTTCATTATCCTTAATTTATGGACATGAGTGTATAAAGGCCTTTCTCACCTGGTTAAATGCTGAGGAGATCCAAAATAACGGCGATTTTAAAGGCGATGAATTAAGATAAATTCACCATCCCCGCGTACACCGGGATAAGATTCCTCACACAGGGTGTTGACTGTTGCCGCATAAAGATACTAGCAGTGAAATCGCGTCTTTTCTCAATTCGCCTTCTACACAAAAATTGCTCTGAAACCTTCACCTCCAAATTCATAACATACAATAAATTAAAAAAGATTTTGTTATAACTCTATATTGATCTAGAAAATAAAAATTTAAATAAAATTAGAAAATCATATTTTTGGCCATTCGTTTTTGATATGAGAACCAAGCCAAGTTTACAATGTTCATTATTTCTTGCATAGCCTGTTAAAAATTGCACAGATCCCACACATAATTATTTTTTTCTTCTTTATATATATATATATATATATATATATATATATATATATATATATATATATATATATATATATATATATATATATATATATATATATATATATATACATATATATATATATATATATATACATATATATATATATATATATATAAAGGAACCTAAAACACACAAATATTGAAATATCGATGTAAACTTTAAATTTTATTTTAGGCACAATGTATCGGTGTTTGATATTTGATAGACAAAATTGTGTTTAGGGATTGAAACAAAATAATCCGATCGACACAATTCCTTTTTTTTCTTTCTGAATGAAACCTCCACTTCCTCCCCACGAAACAAGGCGGTGCGCAGATATCAAACGCGAATGATTGCCATATTTACAGACTTCTGTCAAAAACATATGAAAGCGTCAGGCAGAACATTAATACCTTCTGTTTTAGAAGAATCAATAAATTTTCAAAGCACCGTAAAAGCTGGTTGACACGAGGGAAGGATTATTTCTGTGTTGTTATAAATATCGCTCATTCAAAAGAAAGAAAAGGAAAAGAAAGAAAATAGAAAAAATAAGAAAGAAAAGATATTTTGGAACACTTTCATATTTCAAATACGCACTTAAGTTCTTTATATTAAAAGAATATCATAATCCATGTGTCGGCCCTAGTCGTCTTCCTTGTTCTATTAGTATGGAAAGTGAATCTTAATCCATGAGTGTGCCGTTTTTATCTTCCTGGTTCCATAAAATATTTCTTTGTAATCGAAACCTATATTAAAATTGCCTACTAAGACTATTTTAAAATCTTAGAATGTATATATGAATTAAGGAAGGTCAACCAAAATGCTCACATGAAGACCACATTTTTATGTAATAAAGGATATCAAAATATCTATACATATTTTATTTTTTTGGCAAGCATTTACTAATTTTACTTCACCTTTATAAAATCTGATTGGAAGGTACAGTTGCGGGGGTAAAAGTGTCCACTTGACCCCTATTTGGCCATCCGTCGCTCGACGTACATTAAAGTTACGAACACCAATCGCAGACGAATAACGTACGCTTTAATTTGCTATTGATAAAATTTCCATAAGAGGCTATCTTCATATTTAATTCTGCATCAACTTCGTTCTTGAGAAACACCCAATTTTGACTTTTAAAAACAAAGGAAACCTTCAAATAACCCGAAATAAAAAATTTCACCGTTTTCTAAGATAACTTCTGGTATTGCGATTGCTTTATTACGTGATTTTAAAGGGTTGTTGTTTCTGGCGCCCTCTGGCAACCGCAAAGCTGTACCAGAGCGGATCCTCCATATAGGACGCCATTGGGCAGAAGAGGACGGCTTCCATTTGAATGAGCCCCAGTGGGAGGAAATCCTACTTCACTCGGGACCCCCTAATTTTGAGCCAATTTCATTTGAGGGACCAACCATATGAAATCAGCACCTCCAGAGGTATCGTTAAACATGGAGGACGTTGTAACCACGACAGATTTTACGTGTACCTGCTCCCATCAGCGTACACGATCCCACAGTAGTCTAGAAGAGAGAGGAGTTCATATTCCCAAGCAATGGCCAAGCCGGATGCTGCTTCACTTGCCGTGTTCTAGCGGGAACGGAGTTTAGAGCTCAGACCACTGGGAGGAACATTTTAAAGGGTTTTCAGCACACGAAAAATTCGAAAGTTTTGTTCGATAACAACTTCATTCACAGGGATTATTTTTAAGGAAAATAATTTCTGTTCTCGACTAGTTTCTTGTATGGAGAATGTAAAAAATAATACCCTTTATCTTTCTGTCAAATTTCAAATCTGCAATTCAAAATTGGAATTTTTGAAACAGTTAAATTAATATGTTGATAAGTACTGTTTCATAAACAAGCTTCCTTATACTGATAACGTTTGAGAAAAGTGTTATTTTTTGAAGAAACTTAATTAATCATAAAATACAGATAAAATTTTCATTTAAGATACTGTAAGAAACGTCGCACCAGCATTCACACCGCACTCGAAGAAAATGGCACAAAAATTAAAAGTGAACAAAAACGCCGCACTAAATGAAATTGCGTATGACATCTCCCTGACCCTAGTAGCAATGACTGCTTGTTTTCTGCTCGGTCGTTCATCGACTCATCGTTAACTCATCGACTCATCTAATTCAGTCATCGGCAAGTGCACTTTTGTTTTTCTGCGATAGATGAATTTTCATTCATGGATAGAAGTGATCTAGACGAGCAGTTCCGCCGATGGGAAACCGACAAACAATATCTTATCCGAAACTGCAGCTTTTAGTTCCTTTTAGTTATTTCATCGGTGTCATCGAGAAACGATGATCGGCTTTATGGCCCCTCAAGCGGACATTTTGTACCAGTTGCCAATGTAATTTCTTCTTTTTTAGGATGAAAAGCCGTGATCGGCCATTGCTTCTTCTCCTCGGAGTAAACTCACCCGCCTTTCATCGACCGATGGGCTATTGCTACTAGGGGAACGCCATAGTCGAAAACTCGTGATATCCTCCGATTGAAGGCATTCGTCTACAATGTTTGCACGGTGAGGACGGGCGTTGTCATCCATAAACACAAATTCAGCACCCATGGCTCCCCGAAACAAACGTACATGTTGTTCCAGAATGACATCCCGATAGATGTGGCCTGTCATCGTTACACTCTGAACATGCAGGTCAGTTCTGGAACCAAGAATAATTCCTTCCCAAACGAGCCATCCTGCACCACCGTAACGGTGTCTTTCAATGGTGTTCTCTTGGTGGTAACGGGTACCTGGCGCTCTCCAGATGAATGTCCGGCGAGAATCAGACTCCAAACTAAACCTGGACTCGTCGGAAAACATCACACAAGACCACTGTTGCGGTGTCCACAATGCATGCTCTCTACTCCAGGTTAATCGCAGGCGACAGTGAGTTGCGGTAAGTGCAACACATCTGACAGGCGGTAAGTGCAACACATGTGCCCTAAGCGTCTGTACACGGTCTGCCTTGAAACTGTCATACCGGTAGCTGAAGAGAGCTGACGAGACAGGTCTGATGCTGTACTCCGTCTGTTTCTTTTGGCAGTAACTGCCAAATAGCGGTCCTCATTCGGCGTTGTAACTCGGGGGCGACCTGTGCTGTAACGTCTACTCACATTACCATCATCTTGGAATCGTTGCCAAAGCCTGGAGATGACACTCTGGGCGATTCCAAGTTCCTGGGATACTTCCAGCTCGGTACGTCCACATTCCAGTCGTCCGATAATTCTGCCACGTAAAACATCATCCAAATGCCTCCTTTGTACCACAACTATGCGGTTTTAGCACTGAAAGGCTTTCACAGCGCTTGTGAACAATTTTACTTCTTTGCCACCATTCCTTATATACCCCTCTCTTACACTCTCGTCATTGTGACGTACCATCCACGCCATCTGGTGGTTTCCTGTAATTTGCATATTCTTCTTCAAGATGTGTGTGATCATTCCACAGGTGAAATTTTTATTTTAGAGATCAATTTCTGTGTGATTCTGAATTATCCTTAATTTATGGACATGAGTGTATATACGTATTTCATCGTGCATAACGCGCACTTTCCCCTAAAATATTTAAGGCAAAAATCCGATTGCACATAATAAACGGAATAATTTTTATTGCTGCATGTAATACACGATGTACGAATGAATCAAGAAATTTATACAGAATAGATAATAAAACTGGGAAAATCTTTCTCAATAAAAGAACCTTTTAAATGACCAATTTATTTTTGCCAGAGACCTTTTAAATTATGTCGTCTTCAATTCCACCCACTGAATTGAAAATGTCAGTCAGTTTAAAATTCCCTTACACGTCAAACTTATAGGCCGCGTTATATACGAGATAACAAAATTTCACCTATCTTCATTGTGAAGTACGGGGCGCGAGTTATACACGGGTAACGACCAGGGATGGGCAGACTACGGCCCGCGGGCCAAATCGGCCCGTGGGTGGAATTTTAATTACCCAGTCCAACGGAAATTGAAAGAATATATATATTTATATATTATATATCCATATTAAGAATTATGAAGATAGCTTGAAAAAAGTGCATTTTGAGTTCGAACGCAGATTTCGAGATTTTAGTGCCATTCAAACAAAATTGGATATTTTTACTTTGTCTTTCAACGTCAATTGTGAAGCAGTGAGGTCTGATTTGCAGCTAGAATTGATTGAATTGCAATCTAACAATCATCTCAAGGAGTTGTTTCTAAAAATGCCAAAGTTAGAGTTTTACAAATCATTATCGAAAGTAAGTTTCGCAAATTTAATATCTCACGCCCAGAAAATCAGTGCTGTGTTTGCTTCATCTAATATATGAGAACAAGTGTTTTCAACTATGAACCTCAGAGAGAATTCTTTCAGAAGTAGACTGACAGATGAGCATTTAGCCTTAGCCTCGTTCTTTGAATCACTGCATCTCACTTCGAACCTCGATGTAAGGAACTTTTAAAAATGAAATCGCAATTTCATTCATCTCATTAACATATTTAAATTGTAATACTTGTATATTGCTTTTAAAATTTTAGAAAAATTTAACTTGGCCCGCCAAACTTTTTTTTTTTTTCGATTTTTGGCCCGCGGCCGAAAAAGTTTGCCCATCCCTAATTTAGACGAATAGTAGTGTTTAGACGAACGTTGTAGTGGTTTTTCGCAGTCGGGCGATGTTGGGCAGAATGACGGCGTAGTTTTATCGTAGCGTTAAGCTCAGCACCGGGGTCTCGTGGTCGGAGGACCGTCGCTGGAATCCGCCGGGCGCAGATGTAGGACGGTTTACCCGGGCTGGGCGCTGTTGTATGGAAAAACACTCTGGGATTACGATGACATATTTTTATTTGGTTTCACATAGTTTTACATAGCAACTGAAGTCACGGAAGGGCTCAGCTCCGAGCTGCGTTTCAAATTATATAACCTCGGATCACGTATTCTATACAGTATCACATGTTCCAAAAGAGATACATTTATTGGTTATTAATATGCTCGGGTCTGCTAGCCTTAGGAAATTCTTGCGAGTTGTGATGTGACAGCAGACCGTGGGAAAGACGGGAGATATATTTATTGCGTTTAAATTAAATTTAGATCCTGATACAAATCCTTTGTTTAAAACGAAAGTCACTACGCCCCTGAAGAATTTTGAAGCAAACAAATAGAAATTTTGCATTTTGAGAGGATGTTTAATTTTATATATATATATATATATATATATATATATATATATTACCCGTGTATATATGTATCCATATACACATATACACGTTTATATTTATGGTAGCTCAAGTACGCGTTCATTATATTATAAAAATACTCCGGACAGCCAAAGGAATCGAAATATACCAAAATAAAATCAAATACGAACATTAAAAAAATTAGAACGAATAAGGAATAAATAAAGAAGAAACTGCAGTTATTTATAAAATAAATATAAAATTTAATGACCCAAATAAAAACGAATGCTATATCAACATAACAAAAAGGAAAATTAAAGAAAAGATAAAACATGAAACACATTTAAAGTTCGGAAAACTAAGTATACAGCAATATTTCCTATCGCTCAAAAAGTCAACTTTACAGTACATCAAAATAAGACAGAAAAAAAGCAAATTATCAAAATGAAAGTTACGGTTTTCATCCCGAAGCCGTAGAAATAATTTCAACCCATGAAGCTGTTTATGATGCACATGGCAGTACAAGCTAAAGTCGCGGATGTTTACTGAAAGGTGCTGCCACGCGGTATTTTAAACTCACAGGGTTTTAAGGTAGCTGCTGTTAAAATAAATTAATACATTTTGCAATAAATGATGCGTGTTTACGCAATCTGCAGGGCTATTATTTTCTAAATACAATTTATACATGCATACACAATACAGATATTACATAATTATGGAAATTAAAAATGAACTAAAGTGCATTTAACTGAAACATCACTAAAAATGACTAACCATTTTTTAAAATCTTTATTCAGTGTTAATGGTACCCAAACTAAACACATGGGAAGAAACACATAAGAAATATGCATACATAGGTTTAAAATATCATTGCAAGCGTATATATCGTGCACTGTACTTTAAAAAGAGAACGTGAAATGCAAATGCGATTTTTTTCGAAGCACGTAAGCCTGCGTGGTGCATAATTTCAAGTTGTAAGACCTAAAAAGCGCATCTATCGTATTTCCGCGGGTTAAAAATTTTATGCATTGCCACATGTATCGAGCGCACACGCTATGATCAAACATCTTGCTACAACTTATTCCCAAACAAAATGAATAAAGCAAGAAAAAGCACTCAGAACTTGAATTTTGAATCTATCTTAAAACGCGTGCGTAAAAGCTAAAACCTCCCTCTGGGTCCCTTGCATTTGAAAGGCTAAAACTAAAAGAAAATATGAAATTGAATGACTCTCATAGAATTTTGGCTATACATTTACAGTAGATTCTTTCTTTACGCAGAGGTTTCACATTAAAAGCATACATTTATGGTGGCAGTTATTGGTATGCATTTTTTAAGAATTGTTCTTACGAGAGTTTATTCCGTAAATAGAAATTTAAAAATACAAAGTAGTTTTTGCATTTTTGTTCAGTAGGTGTAAAGCGTCAAATAATTTGCAAAATCAGCATAATGAAAGAAAAGAAAAATCAATTTGCAAAGAAATATGGATGAAAATGTACACAAATTTTATGACTACTTTTATTAAAAATGTCAGAACTTTTTTTTTTTTTTTAACAAGGGAGGAAGCGAAGATTTTTTCAATAAATATGATTGGGATTAGTTCTACCTATCTGGAATCTGATAAATATGAAATTATTTCTCTTCAGACGTAAAGATTGCATTTTATCTGCTTACTTGTATACGAACCCCCAGGAGCCCTACCACTGGCTGAGCGCATAGCGCTCTCAACTGAGAGACGGAAGGTGCCTGGCTAAAACCCATGCCGTGTCCGCCTACCTAGTCGTTCGGAGTTTTCTGTGGTTTTCTCCGAAAATTAGCGTAAATACGGGTTAAGACCCCTTAGAAAGAGCTCCCGCGGAGGGCAACCCCCACCCTCTCAGTGTAGATCCGTAGTGCAGATAATTGGCCGTAATCCCACAAACAGAGCCCGTTAGCAATACATTCCAGTGCAAATCTCTGCGTAGATTTTTCACATATCCTACTTTAACGTAGGGGACGATGGGGTGCAATTAATCATCCATATAAATAAATTTATACTTTTGTCTGTACATTACTTGGAATGAAAAAAATTTACGATTTCTATCCGTTTTAAGCACTTGGGAATCCAGTATGACCGTTTAAATAAAGTTTGTCAGTCATGCTTTTTTTGTTCGCGCATCACGTAAAAATGACTGAAGCGAATGAAATAAAAATCATCCTTAAGATAGGTGATCACTCAACTTAAACTATAGGAGTAAATTTTTAAAAAGTTTGATTAAATTTTGAGATTTTGCGAAAATCGTTTCAAACTGGGTATATTTACGTTCGCGCATCACTTAAAAATGACTGAAGCAATTGAAGTAAAATTTGATGACACGATAGGTGGTCACTCAACTTACACTAAATGCGTGGAATTTTTTAGAAATTGATCGTATTTTGAGATCTTGTAAAAAATCTATTCAAACTGCATAAATATTTGTTAGCGCATCACGTAATAACGACTAAAGCGTACGAAACTAAATTTGGTGGCGTGATAGGCAATAACTGAACTTAAACTGTAGGTTTCTCAAAAAAAAAAAAAAATTGTTTTTGAGATTTTTCGGAAAATTCTTTCAAAATGCGCACATATTTGTTCGAGCATCATGCACTAACGAGTATGTACAAGCATCATGTACTGGTGAATGATATGAAATTTGGTGTCATGATACGTGGTTGCTCAACTTAAACTATGAGCTCAGACTTTTTAAGATATTTTGATTAGATTTTGATATTTTGCTAAAATCGCTTAAAAATGCGTAAATTTTAGTCCCAGCATCACGAAATAAGGACCAAAAGGAATGAAATAAAATTTAGTGGCATGATAGGCGGTCACTTAACTACACTATAGGTGTCGAGTTTTTCAAAAATTTTGAATGGATTTTGAGATTCTGCGAAAATTACTTCAAAATGCTTGAATATTCGTTCGCGGATTTACATAATAACAACTAAAGCGAATGAAATGAAATTAGGCGCATGATAGATGGCCACTCAATTTAATTGTAGATGTTCAAATTTTAAAAAAATGTATAATTAGATTGAGTTTTTTCGATAATCGTTTATTGCGCATCACGAAATAACCCCTAAAACATATGAAATGAAATTTGATGACATGATAGGTAGTCCTTCAATTTAAACTATGGGTGTCAAATTTAAGAAAAAAAAACTCACTAGATTTTGAGATTTTGCGAAAATTTATTCAAAATGTAAAAATTTATGTCGATTACGTATAAAGCACTGAAGAGAATTAAATAAAATTTAGTATCGTTGGAGGTGGTCAATAAAACCACAGGTGTCAAAGTACTTTAAAAATTTTATAGATTTTGAGATTTTGTGAAAACTGAGTATATGTTGTTTTATTCCTGAAAAATAGCAATGGAATAGAATGAAATTTGGAATTGTTACATGCAAGTTAATTTAAAAACTAGATGACAAAACTGTATTATATATTTCATAATAAATATTTCATAGATTTTGTAATTTTGTGAAAATCGCATAAATGTTTGTTCTCCCATTCCTTAAAAATAAATTAAGAGAATAAAATGAAGTTTAGCAACATAATCAGCAACGGCTAAAACTATATTGTCAAATTTACTCATCACTGTGATACTCTCTAACCTGCAATCTTTTAAAACTAAACAGAAGTTATAATTTCCCATTCTATACTATTGCCAGTTACTAATTCCATTCTTTGAACTCCTACGATGCTTACGAAAATTCACGCTTTATGGAAATTTGCATTACATACTAATCCGTCAACGACGGTTACTTCAGCTAGTACAATATAAAATCAGTAAGATTTGTCATATAAAGTTCTAAGTAAGGCACGTATTATACAAATATATGTTCCAGTTACTGATTTGATTTAGAGATAATCGCATTTTTACAAGAGAAAAAACTATTACTGGAGTTTTACCATTGAAAATGAGTCGCATTAATCAAAGTACTTTTGTTTTACCTCCCTTTTCTCATAGGTATAATTATTTATTTGTCAAATATTGTGATTATTATGCTATGGTCTTCATACTCCCAAATCCAGACTTAAAAAAATAAAATTTAAGAAATTAGTAAAAATTTATTTATTTTGCAGGCTCAATACGTTGTACGTTGTATTGTACCCTCTTTCTCCCGGGTGAATGTATTTATTTAAAATAATGATCTTAGTAGTAAAAATTTAGATAGATAGTACATAAAGTTAGCAAAGAATTGGTTTTAAATCGTACTCCATCTTCTTCAAACTCTGAAGATGGTGACTATCCAGATTGCCTTTCAACTAACAATCCAAACAGTGCAAATTATGAGCCATCCTCACAAAGCATATATGACAAAAGTAGTACCGCTCTAAAGGATTATGTTTTAATCAAGAAAGGTGAGATTAAACATAAATAAATGTACTCTGTTGGGGAAATAATAAATCAAATGGAATGTGAAGTTCTGTGCGTCAAATGACTACGTTCAGGCTTCAAATGTGTGCGCCCTTCGAAAACATACATTAAAAAATGAAATTGCATAAAAACTACCAATTCCTGTTTCTTCAGGTGGTACTGAAAGGAAAGCAGAAATACTAATTTTTGAATTCAACTGAAGTAAATTTAATATAAAATGAAAAACTTATAGTGTAACCTTTAATAAAAATATTATGTTGTCATCTTAAGCTATAACAATTTAATTACATTTTTTTACCATTTAAACTTTATACTTATGTGTCTCTAATGTTTATTATAAATGTGCACAAAACATACATGCTCAAATTTGAATTTTGACGGATATTATTTAAGTATTTGTGAAGTGTTATTAAGTGTTTCATTGTAGCCCGGTATATAGGGTACAATGAAGGTAAAGTAGGTTAAAAGTATTTTTGTACACGCAAATTTGTGACCCGGGGAAAAGAGTAGTAAATTTTGTTTCATTGTACCTCGTCTTCCCACATAGCCCTTCAGTTGAAAGTAAGTTCTTGCTACAGCTGAAAGTAAGAAGAAAATTGCCGTGTTCATTCTATAATCATTCGTGCCGTCATAATTCTTTTTCCGTTCGTTTTTATACTAACAAAAAAATAACAATATAAAAAAAAAGGTTTGCCATTCAACTTCTATCCTATATCACAGCAAAACCGAGAAAGTTTGGCGAATTTTAAAAGAAAGCGCCACAGTTCTTAATCACAGTTCAGTTTTTACAATATCTAGAGAACATTTAAATATTTTATACGCCTTTACAGGAATGATTAGAGGAGCCTGCTAGTAAAGAACTGCCTATTATAATTGCATTAATGAAGAAACATTAAATTAAAACTTAATGTATTTCTGAAATAGCATTACACATTGGGTACAAACTATGACTGTTCCCGCACATACGCACCCAGTGACGCACTTTGAGTGGCGCTCCAGTCACTTGGACTCCCCGACAATCTGAACTTTATAGACACTACACATTCGCATTACAACCGCACGACCAGACGGTCGACTACTGTTGGCTCCTTAGCCAATACGCACTTCGCAGAATCATTTTCTTCATGTTTTGTAATATTTGTAAATATTTACTTATTGTAACCAAGATTCAATTATAGATTTTTGCATTTATACAAAGTTCGCATATTCTTTATTGATAAAACACACCACTAAGCAACGACGCAACATTTTTTGGAGGCACCGGCGAGATTAACGGATGAACGGCCTGGAAAAAAGATAAGTACTCTTTTCTTATGCAATAGTTTGTCTTTGGTTTTGATCTCAAGTAATTTCGCATACTTTCCATTACACGCGTAATGGATGACAAAAACAAAACAATAAATTCAGCGGAAGATGCCGAAAAAAACGCAGTTATTCTCCGAGGCAGAGCGAAAGGAGCTCTGACCCGCATTTACAATTACATCAACAATGAAAATCAGACATTCAAAAAAAATGATCTTAACAACAAAATCGAAAAGCTTGAATCAATATATAATGATTTTGACAAAGCGGACGCAAAGCTTCCTCTAGAACAATCAGAAATGGAAGAATTTGAAGATAAATATTACGAAACCAAAGCCAAAGTACAAGACGCTCTTGAAAAATTATGCATTAATAATATCAGTACTACAAATTTGGCATCTAGTAATTCTAATACTAACGGCCAAATCAACAATTTTAAACTACCGAGAGTGAATATTCAGTCATTTAATGGCAATTACAAAGACTGGCCTTCATTTAAAGATTTATATACATCATTAGTTCATAATAATGATAGTTTGTCAACCATTCAGAAATTTTCATATTTAAGAGGCCTATTACTTGACGAACCTGCAGCTATAATCAAACACATTCCAATTTCCGAGGCTAGTTACAAAGAAGCCTGGGATAAGCTTTTGAATAGATACGATCGGAAAAAACAAATAATTTCTTCTTTAGTTCAAACATTTTTTGATCAACCAGCTTTCAAGCAGGCAAATGCTATTAATCTGCGAAGCCTTGCCGATGTTTCCGACGAGGTAATTCGCGGGCTTAAATCAATAGACACACAAGCTAATTCTAGAGACATTTGGCTCATTTATATATTATTACAGAAAGTTGACCCAAAAACTCGCGAAGAATGGGCACGACATACAGTTAACAACGATTTTCCCACATTCGAAGAATTCATTGAATTTATTAACGATAAATGCGCTTCTCTAGAATTGTACTGTGATAATGAGTCACAAAATAAAAACCCAAAGGTTAACGCTTCAAAACCAGTGTATCACGCAGCGAAATGTTTGTTGTGTAAAAAAATGCCCTTTCATTTGCTCTTTAAATGTAGCAAATTTAAAGAAATGACGATCAAAGAACGCAATCAATTCGTACGCAAAAATAGGTTATGTACCAACTGCTTGTCTGATAAACATTCTAATTCCTCCTGCCAATCCCCGTATTCATGTCATTACTGTGATAAAAAACATCACTCAAGCTTACATGAGAATTTCCAAACTTTCCGCACTTCAGTTTCAACCCCTTTAAAGGCCTCTCAGCCTTCATCAGCTTCTGGCGTCAGCCCAGCTGAAGAAGCGGCTAGTCAAAACATACTACAAGCAAATAACTCACTCATTAATACGGATCGAAAAGAATCTTCGCTCCTACCAACAGCCTGCGTATTTATAAATGATTCATCGGGCCAGGCCCATAAACTTCGAGTCTTGTGCGATTCCGGCAGTGAATCATCCTTTATCACTGAGAGTGTAGTTAACTCATTAGGAATCGCGAGGAAAAACGCTAGATTTCCTGTAAAAGGTCTAGCTGACCGGAATATTTCGGTCACAAAAGGATGTGTAAACATGGAATTATTTTCTCCATATGACTCACAGGTTAAGATCAGAGTGAACGCATATATTTTAGATAAATTGACAGCTCCATTACCGAGCTCGAAAATAAATGAAGAGCATTTATTGCATTTTAAAAACATTCAGTTAGCAGACACTACATTCAATATTCCAAACAGAATTGATTGTATTTTGGGATCAGATGTGTTTTTTTCTCTGTTGCTTCCCGGTCAAGTAAATTGTGTTCAAGGTAATCTGATCTCACAGAATTCAATCTTTGGGTTTATGGTTTCGGGAAAATTGCCTAGCGAATGCACGCAAACTGATTCAGTATCTAGTCTCCACATCTACGAAATAAATATTGACAAAGAACTTAGAAGATTTTGGGAGCTGGAGGATATTCCTCAGTCCAAAAATAAAATGCTCACACCGGAAGAAGAATTTGTGGAAACACATTTTCAACAGACATATACAACAAATACACAAAATCGGTTTGTCGAAAAACTACCGTTTTATAAATCTAAATCGGAGCTTGGCAGTTCAAAGCCAGCAGCAATTTCTCGACTTCTTGCAATGGAAAGAAAATTTAAAGATAAACCAGAGTTTGAAACTCAATACAAAGATTTCATGCGTGAATATCAACTTTTGGGTCACATGGAGCTAGATGACAATGCATGCGATAATTCCGAATTACAACATTACTTTCTCCCGCATCACGCAGTAATCAAACCATCCAGTACTACTACCAAGCTAAGGGTAGTATTTGACGGTTCGTGCAAAACCTCGAGCGGTTTATCTTTGAATTCAATCTTAGGGGTCGGTCCTAAAATACAACGGGATATTTTTTATATTCTAATAAATTTTAGATTTCCCAAAATAGTTTTCACCGCTGACGTGGAAAAAATGTACAGGCAAATTTTAGTATCAGAAGAAGACCAAAATTATCAACAAATTTTATGGAGGTACAATTCTACAGATGAAATGCGCACTTACAAATTAGAAACTGTAACTTACGGTTTAGCCCCAGCATCTTTTTTAGCCACTCGTTGTATCAAACAAATCGCTCTTGATTACACAGAAGATCCCAACATTTCTCGAATTTTACAAGAAAACATATACATGGATGACCTTTTAGCGGGATCCCACACAACACAAGAAGCAATATCCACGTGCAAAAAAATTGCTTCTCTTCTTGAATCACACGGATTCAACCTTAGAAAATGGAATTCAAATTCACCAGAATTCCTTCCGAATTTCAAGGTCAATCTTCCAACAATGCAAACTTTGAAATAACTCCTGATTCTAACGTCAGTTCGAAGGTTTTAGGATTATTTTGGAATCCAAGCACTGATACTTTTGTTTTTAAGGCAACATTAGCACTTACACCGCCTATAACAAAACGACGAATATTATCGGAATCCGCACGCATATTTGACCCTTTGGGGTTACTTTCTCCTTGCACTGTTTCGATTAAAATATTCTATCAGAAATTATGGCTCACCAAAGGAGATTGGGATACAACTATTCCGCAGCATCTAATTGATGATTGGTACAAATTTCAGGAAGCATTCAATGAAATCAATCACATCTCCATTCCTAGATCTGTCACTCTGGCATCAGATTCCGAAGTACAACTCCACGGCTTTGCCGCTGCGTCATCTCTTGCTTTCGCGGCAGTAATCTACTGTCGACAAACATACAATGGAGTTACTAAAGCTACACTTCTAGTCGCAAAAACAAAAGTTGCTCCCATCAAGCAGATATCCATTCCAAAGTTGGAGCTCTGTGCAGCCCATTTACTATCAAAACTGTTTGTGTCAGTATTAAACACGCTCAAAGACAACAACGTTTCGGTTTTCGCGTGGACTGATTCCAAGGTTGTTCTTTCGTGGTTATCGGCTCATCCACGTAAGTGGAAAACTTTCGTAGCTAACAGGACTTCCCAAATTTTGGACGTTCTTCCCATCAAACATTGGAGACATGTACCTACAAAGGAAAATCCCGCAGATATCGCATCCCGCGGTATTAATCCGAAATGTCTTCCAAATTGCAGTTTGTGGTTCAGTGGTCCACAATAGCTTCGACTAGACGAAACTAATTGGCCTAAGAGTGAAGTAAACAATAAAGAGATAGATGACGTTGTAAAAGCAGAACAAAGATCTGATCCAATCTTCAATCTTCATATTAGTACATCAAATGATTTAATTGATAATTTATTTCGAAAATTATCCTTGTTATCTAGAATAATTCGCATTTTAGCATTCTGCCAGAGATTCATAAAAAACTGCAAAATATCTGTTGAAAATAGTAAAGATCCAGACAAAAACTTGGCAATACACTCCAATCCTCTCACATTTCCAGAAATCAAGTTTGCCGAAGAAACAATCATTCGATCGATTCAGAATAGTCATTTTTTTGACGACATAAAACGCATCAAAGATCAAGAATCCCTCTCAAACAAAAGCAAATTGCGCTCTCTTCACCCATTTTTGGACGAAACCGGTCTCTTACGGGTGGGAGGTCGATTGCGGAACTCTGAGTTGCAATTTAATAAAAAACATCCCATCATTTTGCCATATGAACACAAATTCTGTGAACTGCTGATCAAAGAACGTCATGTAGCTTATCTGCATGCCGGTCCTACCTTATTAGCTCATATCATCCGACAATCTTATTGGATCATTGGTGGTAGGAGACTCATAAACAAGCACATTAATAAATGCCTGAAGTGCCACAGATTTAAGGCCTCCACCAAAACCCAACTAATGGGTAACTTACCCAAGTGTCGAGTAACTCGAGAGAGACCCTTTTTCTACTGTGGAACTGATTACGCCGGACCAATACCGTTGAAATTCAGTCCAGGTCGTGGCTCAAAGACTACAAAGGGTTACATAGCCTTCTTCATATGCTTATCCACAAAAGCAGTACACATTGGAGCTGTCAGTGACTTAACAGCTGACGCGTTCATAGCAGCTCTTCGTCGTTTTAGTGCTCGTCGAGGTGCTCCATGTCACATTTATAGTGATAATGCTACAAATTTCGTAGGTGCTCGACGAAAACTGAACGAAATACAGCAGTTTTGGCTTTCTTTGCCAGAAAATGAAGTGACTGCTCATTATCTTTCAAGCTCATCTATTGAATGGCACTTCATACCGCCTGCCTCACCTCACTTTGGCGGTATTTGGGAAGCAGGAATTCGTAGTGTGAAATTTCATCTCAAACGAGTTATGGGCGAAACACGCCTGACCTACGAAGAACTGTCTACTTTACTTTGCCAAATAGAAGCATTGCTTAACACGCGTCCTCTTACCCACGTAAAAAATTCTAATCCTGACTGTATCGATGTACTCACCCCTTCTCATTTCCTTTCAGGATACACTCTCTTTTCTCCCCCAGACATTCATCCATCTATTACAACAACTAACCGATGGCAGCTCCTGCAGAACCTCAAGCGAGGCTTCTGGAAGCGGTGGAGGAGAGATTTCATCAGCTCCCTTCAAGAACGCAAAAAATGGCAGACTCCACAACCAAACATCAAGAAGGACGACATCGTCTTAATTCACGAAGATGGGGTTCCTCCTGGCATTTGGCAGCTCGGACGTGTCATTGAGACGCATCCAGGCAACGATGGTCTTGTGCGAGTTGCCTCAGTACAGACCAAAAACAGTGTTCTGAAGCGTACTATAGCAAAGCTCTCACCTCTTCCTTTATATCAGGACTAAGGCCCTGATAGGGTGGGAGTATATGTTCCCGCACATACGCACCCAGTGACGCACTTTGAGTGGCGCTCCAGTCACTTGGACTCCCCGACAATCTGAACTTTATAGACACTACACATTCGCATTACAACCGCACGACCAGACGGTTGTGCGTGTTGGCTCCTTAGCCAATACGCACTTCGCAGAATCATTTTCTTCATGTTTTGTAATATTTGTAAATATTTACTTATTGTAACCAAGATTCAATTATAGATTTTTGCATTTATACAAAGTTCGCATATTCTTTATTGATAAAACACACCACTAAGCAACGACGCAACAATGACAAATGGATGCAATGCTCTGTGGAACTGAGCGGCTTACATCGGCTCGTATATGTCCTAGGCTTGGTGCTAACAGATATCCCAATTGCAAAATTATGACCCACAGACCCTGGCAGGTGCATTTGTGATACAAAATATAAAAGAACTTCACAATAAACACAGAAAACTATTGGCCGTACTTGTGTTAAAGCGTATCAAGAGTTCGTTAAATACAACCCAGCTTTCGTCTAAGTGGAAGCCAAAATTGACTCACTGCACTCAACTGCAAGTCGTTTATCTAAAAAGCGTTTGGTATTTATACTCATTAAATACCACCACGGCAGTAAGAATTCTGAGTTGAAAACAAACACTACTTACAACTATAAGGATTTGTAGTCAAAAAACTAATGTTAGATCAATTAAAAACAATTTAATTCAAATCTTATTTCATTACGGAAATCTTCACAAACCCACAACAGAGTACAGAATTTTAACAACTAGTTGCCATCGGCAAAGCGAGACTACATAAATACAGAGTGATTATAATTAAAGTTCCACTTTAAAACGATCAGAAAACTACTGGACCAAATGTTATCAAACTTGGTAATTGTGTAAAGGTGGTCAGAGGATTTATTATCGGCGAAAAAAAAAAGTTCGAAAATTCAACACCAGGGGCAGGACGTATTTAGGGGGGGGGGTCCAGGGGTCCGAAATTTTGATTTGTTACTAAAATGATAATGATATAATGTACTTTTGGGGAAAATACTGCCTTTTTTACCCTTTGGACCCCTTCAAAAATTTTGAACACCCTTGAAATGTTCTTTATGGGGCGGGGGGGATCGGCCATGAACCTCCGCCCCCTTAAATACATCCTTTCCAATGGTGTTGAATTTTTGAGCTTATTTTCCGCGGATAATAAATCCCCTGACCACCCTTGCACAATTACCAAGTTTGATAACATTTGGTCCAGTAGTTTTCCTTTTCTGATCACTTTAAAGTGGAACTTTAATTATAATCACCCTGTATATTTTCTGAGTAATGTTGTCATCCCAAGAAAAATAAATAATGGTACTACATTTTCAACAACTTGTGTGCTATAATGGCTACTGTGTGTGTTTGGCGGCATTAGGATTACGCCAAGAATGCAGCTATACTTTATAGTTGCAAATGCAAATGTCTCTAGAAAATCAAACATTTTTGCGATTGTTTCCCACTAGCATGTTAGAGAAATGTGCTACTGAATTTCAATGGACGCTATAATCCTTAAGTACCTTATTGCCTTTAAAATACCTTATGACTGTAGAATTAAATATATATATATATATATATATATATCAGGTTTAAGTACTTGCATTCTAGCATCCAAAGTAACTCTCACATGATGTGGACAACTGTTTATTAGTCTGCCGGTTAATTCACATTTGAGGAGTTACTTCACCCGAGACAAATTTTTAGCGTCAGTGTCTGTTAACCTCTTCGAGTTTGTGATTGAAACTTTGAACTCGTGACGCGAAACTGAAGATTTTCCTTGAAATTTGAAAAGTGTTTGCAGACAGAATGTAATTCATTTTTTAAATAATATTTTAAACTGAAGAGGGGGGAAGGGGTACAGTTTGCCCATTTGGATCTCTTCATAACTTAAAATGATTCACAAATGTTTAGAAAATAAGAGTATATTTTACCTTCCTTGTTGCAAGAGTTGTTTTATAAGTTCAATTTTATGCATTATCCCGAAAAATAATCCTAACATTGAACGCTAAGAGTAACAAATAAACAACCAAATTAAAAATTATATTCTAGAAATGTATGTCCCTAAATAAGTGATACTACGCCTGTGCGGCTTCTTACGACTATTTTTTTAACTAGAGATGCCACAATATTTTTAAAGAACTATAAAAACTGGGCCATGATGTGAAAAACCCGATAAAAATTATTACTACTTCTTAAAAAACTGCATTATGCAATCTTATTAACAGTAGAACTGATTGTCTAATGTAACTTTCTGAAAAAAAATCTTGAAAAAGCATTAGAAAAAGCTCTGAAGAGTCATTCGTGAAAGAAAATATTTCCAAATACCGTATGTTTTAACATGGTTCCTGAATGTTTTATAATTGCTATGAGTGGACCGTTCGTAAAAATGTAAAATACAACCTCGTGAAGAGACATTCTAAATTATTTTTCTATCGTCATTGGATTCTCCAAGAAGCATTCTATTAGATGAAAATTACATGTTTTCTTAAATGTGGAACCTCAAGAAATGCACACATTTTATTGAGCATACAAATAAAATAAACAAATCTTTAAGAAGTGTGAGGTTTTATGGGAAACATTTACACACAGATACACACACAAGTGTTTTTTTTTAAGTATTGTCTTATACAACGATTGGAAAAAAGAATCGAACGGGCTTAAAACACTCATTATTCCTCTTTCCGTCTACACACAATCTGTTTACACTTCCAAAACGAGGAATCCATTCTCTCCCTAATATTATCGACATCGCAGAAGTTTCATTACTCCACAGCCAAATGAAAACTAATTTAGCATCTCTCCACTGACAAACCAGTACAGTAATATGCACACATACACATGCGCGGCACCACTCCTGTTTGAAAACCCTAACTCTGCCGGTGACTGGAAACGCGCCAAAGCACAAGAAAGTTATCAGTGTATCCTCGGAGACTTCTCGGAGGCATTTGTGCAAATTATATTTCTCGTGTTGGACAAGGTTAATGAGGTCCGTAATTATATTTATCTGATTGATAACATTTGGTGGAGGCAAACCAGCTGTCCAATTAACTATTTTTCCGGAGTAAATATAGAATAGACATTATGAACTTCTACTGTATGCCCTACGGTACTAGTTAAGTATTTAGGTACAAGGAAACGGCACGAGTGATCGCTTAATGGCAATGCATTATTCCCTTATCACAAACATGAAAATTTTAGAATACAGGTGTTTTCTTCCATGTATCACAAGTAACTCGAAGCCTCTACTTTTTGTCTCTGCTGATCTCTGTCTAACGCACTCGATAAAAAATGCCAAAAATTGGACTATATGTTTGCTTACATGGATCATTATCATAAAAAATAACGAAAATTCTGCTTTCAGGATGCTTTAAAAATTTCATTTTTTTATTCATTTCAATTATTATTGACTAGGAAACTGTTTTGTTTGGCAAAATTCGCCCAAACGCTTCACATTGCGAATTACATCGCGTAATTTTTAACTGAAAAAAATATGATACTGTCCAATCTGAAACCCGACACTGAATTAAAGTATACGTATGAATTTTAAAGAAAATTTATGTTTATTTATATTATTTGGTAGGTATACAACCTGTTAAAGAATGACTTCATGACCGCTCTGTTATCCAGAAGGTTTATCTTTTCTTGACGGTAAAAAAAGAAGATTATTAACGCACAAATATTAGTTTACTGTACTCTTTCTAACAAAGTTTTATCAACATACAACAATGTTTATCAATATTTCCTTAGTGAAAGCAAAAAGAATATGGATGCATTGAATGCAACATATGATTTGTACTTTTTTGAGAATGGCTTACGTAACACTGTACTCGCCCATTTAATAAATATTTTATATTATGCTTATAGTATTAAACATCAACATTCTTCAACTCCTCCAGTCTGACAGTACAAGATTTTAAAGAGAAAGTGCCAAAAATAATTTTGACAAATAATTAACTCAAACAACCCAAAATCTCCACTGTTTTTGAAGAATGCCCTTAAGATAAGATACAATGAAATACAAATTCATGACTAATTTTATTTGAAATCAACAATCACATTTTATAAATATTGAATTCATTGTCATTGTACTAAACTATAATTAATAATAAAAGTGAATGTTTGTAAATATGTAACTGCGCAATTGCCAGGTAAATCTGCAGCACGTAGAACTCTAAAAATTTGAACATATAAGCCCACGAATTCGATAATGTGCATCTGAAACTCAGAATTTTAAAATTTCAACTATTTTTTTTATTAACTAAAAGCCGCTTTTAGGTTGTCATGTTTGACGAGTTTTGCCTGCATAAAATGATTTTTGCTTTTGAAATAAAACATAAATTATGTTTGCAGAATCACGTGCATTTAAAAAACATGAAATGGCATGGAAATTACATCAGTTTTACGGCACATTAAATAGCATAAGAAAGAATTAAATCCAAATGTGTTTATTAAAGTTCATAAGTTTTCAAATCCTATTAATATTACCCTACTAATATATAAATGTCAATGTTTGTATGTATGTTTATTACTCTTTCACGCTGAAACGGTTAGACGGATTTGGATGCAATTTGGAATAAAGACAAAGTCCTGGATTAACATATAGGCTACGTTTTATTGCGCGAAAAAAACATTTTTGCTATAATATAAAAAAAAACCTATCTTTTTATAAAGAAAAAGTATACAATTGAGTTTTTATTTTACAGAATCGTCGACAGATGGCGCAAACTTATAGAACACACAGTTTTTAATAAATAAACCATCAGATTTCCTTATTATTCCCAGGCGAATTTAAAATAATTGTTAGACGGTTTTATTTTATGTTATGAAATGTTAATTCAATGAGCCGCGTGACAAACCATCAGCATGCTTTTTTTTTTCACTGCGTCCAAAATTACAACCTTTTTAAGCAAGTAGATATGCAGCATTAAATATACATTTGTAAGAATTCCACAGCATCGCGTGACTGATGCTCTATCATCGTTAAACGATGCTAAAATAATGGCGAAACGTCATTTTATCGTCTGCTGCGCATGACTTGGATAAAGAATACTTCTGAATAAGTTTTTGAAACTTTCATTCAGTTCGAATTGTACATTTTTCTGCTCAGCTTTTTCCCATTCTATTTCCATTTCATTAAATCCCGAAAAGGATGTTAGAAATATCAATTTTAATTTTGTTTAATCACACTCATGAATAATGATGCAGGGAAGACCGTGGATTAGGATACGCTTTTAATATACAGCACTTTAGTGCAGGGCGTCCTTGTTTAATCTTTGAAGGGCGCGGAAAAACCCAAAGAGCAAGTAATGGTGCATGTTTTTAAAAAATCATCTTATTTAAGCTCATTTTTACTCAAAATATATATCCATTTTCACTTAAAATGTTCATTCAAACTTTATTGATAACATTATTTTGTAGAAAATTCTACTAAATGTTCATTGTTAAAGATTAAAAAACTGAACGTATGCTTAAAAATGTGAGGGGGGGGCACGCCACCGTAAGTTAGCCTTTGTTGGGGGGGGGGGCGCAACATTAAATGGTTGAGAACCGCTGCTTTAGTGCGCATTTAAAATCTGAAAGTATTTCAGATTTTCTTACATTTTTTTCTTTCTTTCCATTTTTTGATAACCGCCAATATATCCAGAAGCCCTTCAGAATTAATATAGAGCGAAAATAATTTGCACCTTTTTATAGGTTTTTATCACTAAACCATCTTATTTTTGTAATCAGGGATTGCCCGACACGGTAAGCAAGGTAAGCATCGATCGCATTGGGGAGCCGGCTAAGGGGCGTCATTTCGAACTCTAAAACGAACTCGTAGGGCATAAAAGGCGGAGTCTTTTTTGCGTTAACAGGTCGCGCAATTTAATCTAGGTCCGCCTCTGTTTGTAACCATCTTGATTTTGAATTCCATTCAGAATCTGAGAGTTTTCATTACCTAGGAAGCCGGTGAGAAATAAGATTCTCCCTGAACAAGATTTATTGAGACAACGAACCAACTGGTCGCCGGAGGCGGTTCGTAAATGTATATATATGTGTGTTTGGATGTTTGTTACTCAATCACGCAAAAACGCTTAAGGGGATAAAATTTGGGATGAAGATAGTTTATACCTTGGATATGCATATATCATAAATAGTTCTTTTACAGAGACACTCAAAATAATTCGAATGTATTATGCCGTACGGGCCTCTTTGTTTCTACTGAACCGATTCTAGAACTTTCTTCACTGATAGAAAGTTATACTATTCCTGAGGATTATAGGATACTTTTCGTGCATATATCACAAATATATTAACAGGCTAAAAGAGCTATAGCTCTTTTACAGGGACACCCATAAGAAATACATTAAACTCTGTAAGTATCTCTGTAATTATTGAACCGATTCCAAAGTTTTTCTAACTGATAGAAAGCTACACTGTTTCTGAGTATTATAGGCTACCTTTCATGCATTTAGCATAAATAGTTCCTTTTCATTTACATTGAAAATAATTGTAATACATTATACGCTCTACGGGCACCTCTGAACTTATCGAACCGATTTTGAAGCCTTTTTTCAGTGATAGAGAGCTACATATTCCTGAGTATTATAAGCTAACGTCCATGCTTATTGCATAAATGTTTTTTTTTTTTTTTTTTACTGGAACTCTCAAAAGAATTCTAACACATT
This sequence comes from Cheiracanthium punctorium, assembly GCA_038373885.1. Lineage (NCBI taxonomy): Eukaryota > Metazoa > Arthropoda > Arachnida > Araneae > Cheiracanthiidae > Cheiracanthium > Cheiracanthium punctorium. The sequence continues at coordinate 918,274 of JAWZYV010004283.1, forward strand.
ATGCTATATGGACACCTCTTGTACTGCTCAATCGATAGCAAAGCTTTTTTCTCTGATAGAGAGCTACACTATTCCTGAGTAACATAGGCTAAAATTCATGCACATAGCATAAATAGTTCTTTTACAGAAACCCTCACAATAGTTCGGAAATACTGCCGTAATTGCCTCCATTCGCCAAATGCGTAAAAAATAATAATAATCTAAATTTAGTATCTCTATATTTAACATGAACTGTACTTCATTTAAAATAAATATAAATAAATAATATTTAAATACAGTCTATTTTATCTATAGCGCAAAAAGTGTCATCAAACTATTTCCTTTTTGTCATTCACACATGCTTCATTTCGCTCTGGGCTTATTCTAAAGCCATGGGGATGAAGTCGCGGGTAGAAGCTAGTATAGGATAAAATATTTCCACTAAATTAGCACGAAATCTTTTCAGATGTTTAGATTATTTTGGATGTAAGTGTTTTGAGAAGTTTAATTTTCGGAATTATAAAACAGGAAACCGGTTTACACGCTCAAATTTATAAATTTATTCCAATATTGAGTCAATTTTTTCCCTTGTGGTTAACTACCTTCACCATAACTATCGGAATCGGTGGGTAAAGAAGTATGAATAAAATTAATTTGTTTAGTAAAATCTCTGTCCATACGTATTACTATAATTAAAAGGTTTATAGAATTTTAAATGCTATGCATTAAAAAATTTATATTTTCGCCCAAAGAAGCATTTAAAATCGATATATAGTGTACCGTAGAAAAAGAACATTATCGAGAAAAGAAACTTCATATAAATTTTCGCTTAACCATTGATCAGTGAATCAAATAAGGAAAAAAGAAATCGTTGAATCAAGATTCCCCGAGGAAAATGAAAAACTCAACCCAGTGCTAGTATTCAGCAGATTAAGGATTTTACAGAAAAGAGTGAGCAAGGCTTGCAGAACTCATCAGTTGGCGGAAACGCCATCTAGTGAACGAGCGAGCATTCTTAAGGTCACTTCCGGCGAGTGATTCCGACCGGAAATAGAGACAGTACACCTTGGGACTCTCATTGCAGATAAAACTGAAGAGTTGTAGTGGATTTATTTTACACATTCTGTTTTTCTCAGAAAGTCACTGAAGTATATGCTTCATATGTTTAGTTTGTGATTTCACGTGTAAAAATTTTATCCGCGTTTTAGGGTTTTATTTTAATTTTACAGTTATATTAATGTAATTTTTTACATCGAATTTAATTAGATCTTCTTTATTTCATTGAAAATAAATAACATTCAAATCTGTAAAGTAATAATATTTTTAAGATACTTGTAGTTCCTGGCTTACACTTCCTAAAGATCTCCCGGATATCATCTAAAAAATACAGATAAATTAGTATATTTAAAACCATAATGAACAATACGAAAACAAAAACAAAAAACGCAGTAAAACATTTTGGTTAATTGGTTATTGTTTTCTTCCAATATTTTTGCAAGCTATGACCACAACTTAACTGTATTTAAATTAAACTACTATATATCAACACTGCGAGCTTAACAACACTTATTTCGTTTGGTAGTTTTGTTTTATTCATTTAACAAAAGTTTGTTTGATTCAATAAAATTGATTTAACAAAACTAAAAATTTGTTAAAAAAATGTAATAACAGTAAAAACAAAAGTAGTTGAAATAAACCGGATAATCAGTGACTAAGATTATCAATGACTAAAATGATACGCTGTAATGAAAGCAGGCAATGTTGAAAAACTTATCTTTCCCGTAAGTAACGATAGCTCCAATGCTAGATTTTACGTGTACTTTGAAGAATTTTTTGCCATAATTCATGAGGTACTCTTATCAATAGGCCATGGTGGTAGAAACAGAATGTTAAAAGAACTTTTAAAAAAGTACAAAAACATTACTAACGAAGAAGTCATGATTTACTTAAATTTGTGTGAAATTTGTAAAAAAAAAAAAGAAAAAAAACCAAGGTACTAAAGAAAGGACTTGTTGTTAAACCAATGGCCCTTCAAGAGATGAACTCAAGATGCCAGGTGAACCTAATTGACATGCAGTCGCAACCAGATAATGACTAAGTTTATATTTGTCTATCAAGACCACTTGACTAAGTTCGTACAGCTGCGTGCAACGTGCAGAAGAGGTTGCATATCACCTAATTGATATTTTTACTATATTTGGAACCCCCAATGTACTGCAAAGTGACAACGGTCGTGAGTTTAGTAACAAAATCGTATAGAAGAAGCTTGTGCAATGTGGCCGGATCTGAAAATTGTGCACGGAAAACCTAGGCACAGCCAGACTCAAGGTTCGGTTGAACCTGCAAACCAGGATATTGAAAATATGCTAAGTTCTTGGTTGGAAAGCAATCACGCCAGTAAATGGTCCAAAGGGTTACGTTTTGTGCAACTTATGAAAAATAGAGCATTTCGTGAAGGCATCAAGTGTTCTCCTTATGAAGCAATGTTTGGGACTCTGCAAAATTTGGCTTGAAAATGTCTTTCCCGAATGACTCTATCGAACATCTTTCGAACTGAAGAAGCGCTTCAGGCATTAATCGAAACAGTTAATAATGCTTCCGAAAACATCAATGCGAAATACAAAATGTTTCTAATATGGACAATAACGATTTATCTTAAAATGACCTCCCATCTGAAGTTAATTTTTAGACTCAGAAAGAGAATGAAGCAGTGGTCGCTCTAATCCATACAGATATTTTATGCAGGCAAGAGCAAGTAAGAAAGCTTAGAATGAGTGCTAAAGGAAGTTTAGAATTTCAAGCAAAGAAAATGTTGAAGGTTTCAAAATCTTAAATTTCCTCCTGGTACAGTTGGTGACACAGTGAAACTACGAATACCAGACGTTGAGAGAGCAAGAAGTGACCCCGAAATTTATTAGTGGTGATATTAAAAGTTCAAAATGAAGAGTTTTATCAGTTAGGAACGAAACAAGGAAGACTTTCACAGTTGTATACCAGAAATCAATTCACAATTTGTGAAGAAACATTTATTTTGCTTGACGATGTTCCAGATCTAGCAATATCACTTCGAGATTGCGTTAGAAAGACATCTCTTTCTGGAAGTCAGGGATATCAGCGATGTATTTGTAAGGGACAGTGTGAATCTGATAAGTGCAAATGTAAAAAATCTGGCAAACTTTGTAATTCTAAATATCATAACAGTCTAATATGCTTAAATAAGTAAACTTATATAAATTATATTTAGTAATTTGTAGTAAAAGCATTTAACGTTATCTGAAAAAATGTTTTTTCTCTTGAATGTGGGCTTAGTTTGTTTTTATATGTAACTTCAGTTTGTTTTTTTATGTGCAACTGTTTTGCACAATTTCATGTAAATTGTATTTTTTTTCATTTCGCAACACCTGTCAGTCCCTTATTCAAATTTCGTTCAGACTAAATAAATGTATGTTGCTTAAAATAACCATTTATTGACTTTTCAACTATGAAATATAAAATATTGTAATTCGTGGTCTCTTGCGCCATAGTGTCCAATGAAAAAATATCCATCTGAGTAGTACCTACACAGAAAAAATGCCTCTATTCTACTGGCCCAATCAGTTATGATATTTATCACATTTACTATTACGAGTTGGGAATTATGAAAACAAGCCGATTTTTTATTGGATAAATTTTCAAAAATTTATCACATTTACCATATTTAGTGGAGATCATGCATAATCACCGGTTATTATATGTAATCACCAGTTTAACATATATATATATATATATATTATATTGCAAGTAGTTTAATTCATACACCATACTGAAAATAAAATCGCTTATGGTCAGTACCTTCTTACTAGGTCTGTCCCCGTCTGCGCCACTGAAATTGGAATAATCCAAAGCAATCATTCTATTATCGGAGTATTCGTCCAGGAAGAAAAAAAAAATCTAGTTGATCCAGTGAGGTTTGACCCCATCTTGGGTGAACCACTCCGTTACAACCCTTGCTGCTTGGGGACAAATTGTTTCAAAGTTATAGCGTAGCACTCATCATTTATCGTGTCATGCTTTAAAAAAAGGATTAATAATACATTTACTGCTTATCGCAGCCGAAGCAGTCACGTTTGTTCAGAGAATGTAGTGGTTACACCTCACTCAAAAAAAGGTTTTGAGTTTCCCCAATTCGCCATTTTTCTTCATTCACAACAAAATTGAGGTGAAAATGTGCTTCTTCTGTAAACCTGATAGTCTAAGAGCCAGCGACCGCCAGACCTTCGTTATAGTATAAAAGCTGAAACTTTCTCTGCGCATACCCCCCAACAGAGGTAGGAACAATCGGCCACTATAAAGTTTGGATGATCGTGGCTTTGGCAAGTAACAGGTGGCAAAGGTGTATAAAATTGCCGAAAGTTTTCGTCATTTCATAAAGCTTAATTTTTTTATATGTTCTTCTTCGCAGTACTAGAAATCACTTTATCCCTTGCCAGACACTTTTCCATCGTGGCAAACCCCCGCCAGACAACCTCAAAGTCATGGAAAACTGTTGTGTTCGTAAACTCCCGCGACGAAGTACGTGAAGCTGTCACAAAGTGTCAAGCACATTTTATACTGCTACTTCTGAACTTTCTTACGCGCGAACTTTCTTGCAGCGCGCTCGTAATAGAATTACGTTTTTCAAGACTTTGAGATTGTCTGGCGGGGGTTTGCCACTATGGAAAAGTGTCTGGCAAGGGATAAAGTGATTTCTAGTACTTCGAAGAAGAACATATCAAAAAATTAAGCTTTATGAAATGACGAAATTTTCGGCAATTTTATACACCTTTGCCACCTGTTACCTGCCAAAGCCACGATCATCCAAACTTTATAGTGGCCGATTGTTCCTACCTCTGTTGGGGGGTATGCGCAGAGAAAGTTTCAGCTTTTATACTATGACGAAGGTTTGGCGGTCGCTGGCTCTTGCTCTATGATGCACCCAACATCAAATCCACCACGATCATTCATTGTGAGTATCGGATTCGCTAAATCCCGCCTTTTGCACAGCTCCATCAGGTATGGCTTGGTGTCGTCAAATTTTGTATGGATACATGTGTAGTTTGTTCCTCACTATTTTTGGGGAGCTTGAACGTTTTAAACTAAACTCAGCTGTAATTAGGTGAAAGAAGTTTCTCGGATTTTTTTTAACAGTTCCAGAAACTGTGGCAACATATTCAGGAGTGATTGCTGTTACCCAAACCCGATGGAGCTTGTGGCCAACATTGCCCGCTGTAGTTATGTCAACGGAAATAGTAGACGGCCGAAGTGTAAAAGTCCCAGGTCCGGATCCCATTGGGTGGCTGTCGATCTAACCGTTCGGAGTTTTCCGTGGTTTTCTCCAAAACTAGTGTGAATCTAAGGGGTAAGGACCCCTTAGAAAGGCACACACGGAGGGCACCCTCCCTTGTGTTGTCCTTCTGACGTGGATTTATAAGCGGGTATCAGGCCAAGCAAACAAATCCGAGATCCATGTTCACAAACAAACAAAAAATTGCCCGCTAGTTAATCGCCGACGCTGCCTGTAATTTGGAATTTGGTGATAGTCATCAGAAAGGGGCTTGAGAAACATTAAATTGTTTCTGGAAACTGCGTCTTGTTGCCGTTGGACAGCACTCTAATTTGTGGTATTCCAGTGACAGAAACGCACTGTCACTGGTTGTTCGGTAGTATGCATTTTTTCAAACCCCCTTTCAATCTTTAACACTAAATCAGATGACTCCGACCATCAAAGCTCTACTTATATGGAGGCCGTTATACGATTACATTTTTCAGCACCATCTGTCGGTAATTTTTGTTACTAATTTAAAAATTGCAGTATTAATTTTTTGGAGCTTTCGTAATAAATATACAGTTTGTATCATCCTTCCATTCTCCTCTGTTTTCAAGATATGTAAATTTGAAATCAGTATGTTCTTTGTTGGACACCCTTTACATGCAAAAAGTTCATTTTATGCCGAAAACAAAAAGAATTTTTTCTGATATTTAAAACAGGTTTTACAGTGTTAAGCCTGATGCTACATTTAATTTAGCTTTCATTTATTATGGTATTTAACTTTCAAGTTTTCATTTCAAAATCACTGCACGCATAAACACTTGACAGATAACTTTGAATGGTCTTAAATTATTTCAATACAGATATATACATATATATTTTAATACAAGAATGCTGAAAGTCCTCGCTAATGTTGATATTTATAAATGACGGAATAGGATGTTTTTCATATTCAGTACGTTACCATAAGCTTGATCCATATTTCTTGCCAATAGTTGGGATTAGTTTCTGGTTGTTGCGTAGAAATAAATAATTACTACAGTACACACATGACACTTGATTCACTCAAATGCTGGAAGTGATGAACTATTTCCAAATAACGCTTTATTAAAATGAGCGTTTGTGTTGCTTTCGTTTAAATATTACTTTCTTACAAACCCCTTTATCCAGTAAAGAAATGCTCATCGTAAGTGACATCTACAACAAAACTCAATTTCGAATTTAACTGTATTGCTTCTTTTTCATCAATTGCATAAGTGTATCACACTTCTAGAGTGAAGGACTAAGTCTTTTGTCTCCGATTTTTATTATCAGTTATGGCAACGTCGAGTACTCTGTCCCTGTCACATTGTGTTTCGTTAGAGTGGTCAAAGCCATGATTGGATTTGCGCGGAAGAATGCCTGAGTAATTGCATTGAGTGAGAATGTTGGTGTGGCATTTCAACGGAACGAGAGAAATCGGAAACAGGGAAAGTTTCCGCCGATGATTCGCCGAAGAAAGTTGCATTAAGCTTGTAAATGAATATCGACATAAAGTTAATGAAATATTAGGAACAGTGATATGCTTACATCACCGTACAGCTCATTAAAGTACCCCCTGTTTATCACGAATGAATTTAACACATTTTGTTTACATTTAGAATTACATGCAAGATAATTATTTAAATTATCTGACATTTTTGCTGAAATGCACTTTCTGCAGACTTCTACTAATATTATAAATACAAAAGTTTGTGAGTTTGCATGTTTGTTACTCTCTCATGCTGAACCGGAAGAACGGATTTGAATGAAATTTAGAATAAAGAAAACTTGTATTCTGAATTATATAATACATAGACTACGCTTTATTAAAAAAATCTAATCTAGTGATTTTAATAGATTCTCCAGTTCTGTGACACATTTCAAAGCATGACGTAAAATATACGCTGCCGGTGCCCCAGGTAAATAAATTAAGGGAAGGTGGCCCAAAATGATCGTAGCGGGCAGAACGGTCCCCTACGTTTTCTTCCTGATAGGCAGTGCTATCTACTATGTAACACTTAAACTAGTTGTTCCAAATCAAGAAGAATCAATGGCGATATTTACGCGATCCGTGTATTACGTGTCTGAGTAGAATTTTTCAAAAAACTGGGCTTTATCTTTTATAAGGTAAGACCTTACCTTATCTTTTATAAGGTAAGACCTTGCCTTATCTCTTATAAGGTAAGTGCTAACTTTCCTATTTATTTAGGAATACAATCTTTAATTCCCAGAAATATGACTTGATTTACTGAATAGAGAATGTTTTTAGATGTGAATTACACTTGTTTAGTTTGTTATATTTCTAGACGTGTTCCAGTAGTATGACCTAAAGTGGGCAGACATACTACCCGATAAAAGAATCCATTGACTGATAAAATTCCAGTGCCAGGTCATGGAAGCCCTTTAGCCGACTTAGAGTGGGTTTAAAATATTAATAAAGTATGTTTATAATGCAAAATACATCGTAAAATATTATGGCAAAGAACCAAAGTTTTATTTAACATTTATGGTATTTTATGCAAGTTTTCGCTCTTTAGGGGATCATTTTGGGACGCCTTCCCCTACATCTATATATATGTACAGTTATACTGATATAGTGTGGTTCAGAGTAATTTGTGAAAAGTTAACTTCGAATTCTTAAGTAAACATAGCCTACAGCAACAAAATTAAATACGATTAAGAATGGGATAAACGCACAGATATTATTAAAAGTCTGAGTATTTATGGAAAACGAAACAGGTCAATGTGTCAGTGATCGACGTAATCTGATAATATTTTGGGCCAAATTATTCTTTAAAATCTGATGCATCCAGATAACGCCCGGCTATGCAGCTAGCTAGAAATAACTATCAAGGGAAAAAGAAATACACTGCAGACAATACCTTAAAATATCATAATTTTTATTCTTTAATCAATTTATTGCATAAATATGCAACAACGAAATAAAAATATTATTTAAAAAAAGGTGTGTGTTTTATGTTGCTACAAAACTGTTTCTACAATTCAACTCGATGAAAATTTTAAATTTAAAAATTTCAATAAAAAACATCGTTTCAAATTCAAAGCAGTTTAAGTTTTAATCAAACAATTTTTTCTTTTTTAATTTAAATAAATATTAATCAATTTATTCTACTAGTACAGAAGAATCTCCTAAAATCAATAAATTTCTCACCAGTTTAACGGTAATTTTAGTGATATCAAAAATTATCTGTTCAAAATTTCCAGCTTCTGAGTACCCATAATTGTAACCGTTAAAATCGCTTTGTTGCCTCAGAATCTCGCGATTATACCACTGAATAACTATCTCTAAAATTTCACCTTGATCCCTGGAAGTTTATAAATCGGCAAAGGTTTTTTTTTTTCTTGTATATATACACTGGTTCACAAAAATAAAGCGAAAACCACAAAAATTATGCTAACTCGCTCAAAAATAAGGCAATCCAAAGATATTGGAATATGTTGACAAATAAATGTTGCTGAGTAAATCTGCAATATCCAAATTAGTAAGCTCGAAAACCATATAGACAGCATCACACATCACTCTGAGCGCTGTATTGCTTCTATACAGCGGGACCATATTCAATACTAAAGAAGCTTTTCCTATAACAAAAATACGTATATAGTCAATTTTTTGATTTTGTACATAGGGGAAGATGGTCAAAAATGATCCCCTTAAGGGGAAAACTTGCATAAAATAACATAAATGTTAAATAAAACGTTGGCCCTTTGCCACAATATTTTGCATTAAAAACATATTTTTTTAATATTTTTAACCCAAATTGAGAAAGAAAAAATATAATTTTGAAAGAAAGTCCACAGAATCATTTTACCCTTACCGAAGGGCAAAATGATCCTTTATTTAAAAATAATTGTAAATTGTTTATAGGCAAAATAAAAGATATACAAGTAATTATGACAGTGATTAAAATAGTGAAATAAAATAAGTTTTACAATCATATAGCATGCATAATTTATTTTATGAAATTTTTAAAATAAAAAAGTGCCACAAACAATAAAATGAAACATTTCAAAATTATAATTAAAAAAATTATGGATTACAATAAACGCATAAATAAATAAAATAATGTTATGGGGAATCACGTATTTTGCGAACGTCTGAATGGCTGCCATGACGACCAGGACCCGATACTGGTGTTTCTTCAGTCTATGGATCATTTTATCCGGCAGTATGGCTGACCACTGTACGTCATACTACTGGAACACGCCGAGAAACATAACATACTAAACAAGTGTAATTCCCATCTAAAAACATACTCGACTCAGTAAAACAGGTAATATGTCTGTACATTAAAGACTGATTTCTAAATAAATAGGAAAGTTAGTGTTTATCTTAAAAGAGACACGGTAAAACCCAGTTTTTTTAATAATTCCACTCAGACACGTAGTACACGGATCGCTTAAATATCGCCATTGCTTCTTCTTGACGGACACAATTAGTTTATGTGTTACCTAGATGATAGCGCTACCTGTCTGGAAGAAAACATATGGATCGTTTTGCTCACAAGGATTATTTTGGGCCACCTTCCCCTAGGGTAAATTCTATAACACCATATGTGTCTAGTAATTTCTTTTCATCTAATTTTATAGCTTATTGCCTGCAGTATAATGTGAGTCAGTTTCATTAAATTCTACATAACTTTTTGATTTATCGTCATTTTTGTGATTGTTTTTAAATTATTGATAACCAGTGATGGACACAATTAAAATAAAGATGTAGAAGACGCCTTTCATTTCCATTCCATATGATTTGAATGTGTTGTGACAGTATCGAAGAAGTTTGACTTTGCGATTCTTTCATGACTCCACCACAGTGTAGTCACGGCCACCATTGTATAACGAATGCCAGTCACATTGCGATCAAACTTTGGTGACATAAAAAATAAAAACAGTCCTAGACAGAATCTGTGAATTTTTAGTGGTGCCACTGTCCTTGATGTGTAAAACCACTCTTTGTCAACAGAAATTTATGGAACCATCCTCTAACCTGAACAGATCGGGAGCGTCTACGTGCACATCACATGTCAGTCATAGCTTGCCAGTTGGTGTCACTATAGTGACACTCCGTGACACTACGAAGACTCTTTTGTGACCACATTATGTTATTAAGAGAACTGTTAGTTCCATAGACGGATGACTAATGGAGAACTTTTTATTTGTATATTTAAGTAATTTTGACGGTGCCCCTTTAACAGTTATTTCATCAGGTTAAGTTTGTAGATGATAGTTTTACTTTTTAGCACTCTATTACCACTGATTTCAGCTTTAATTCACAAGTTAATCCGCATTTTATAAACATTTTTCTATTTAAATTCGTATGATTAATACTAATGTAAACTAAAATATTTCATTTGTTTCAGCGTTTTGAACAATAAAGTGAAAATACCTTTAAAGTGCTTTCTTAAAATACTTTAAAGAAAAGAAACAAAATACCAAACTACTTATGTGAAGTCTTTATTTTTTAATATACTATAAATTTGCCCATTTAATGTTTTTACATAATGCTGCAACATAAAATATTAAAGGATAAACTTCGAAATGAAAACAGCTAGGAAAACCTGAAATATTAATCACATAAGCGGTAGGGAGGGGTTGGGCAGGGAATGAGTTTTTATTTACAATACATCTTCAAACACTCAAAAAATAAAAATAAACAGCAAAACAGCCAGGAGAGTAAATGCAATGAGAAAGAAATTACTTTTTAGCATATTTTGTTATTTTACTTTTTCCCTGCTCTTCATTTGATGAATTCTATTTCCTTATTTAGTAAAATGAATTTGTGAGTAAAAATTCTCAATGTAACTTAAAAAAGTATGGCAGCATGCCAGATACTTAAAACATGGAAATAACGCGAAAAGTTTAGAATAATTTTATTGGATAATTCGATGTGCACTTATTCGTCTTCTTTTCTTAATTAAATTTATTCTTGCGTCACAGCAGGAATAATAAATTAAAATGTTTATCGTGCTTATTCTTCATGTCATAAATTTAATGTTAAGCTGCCGTTCATTATGCTATAAAAATTACGTTATGCTAAATTTATTTTACATTCTTTTAACTAAACGTGATTGTCAAAGTGTCTAATAAAAATGCGTTCTATTTTATTTGAAACTAGCTGACTGCCTATTCTTCTTACAGGAGGAAGGGGACATTTTTGTAACACACGTAGGGAAGTTTATTCACTCGAAGCAGAACAGCCAAATCTTTTCAATTGTAATCTGCTATCACAGCAGCTAAATTTGTAAAAAATAAATAAGTTTTTTCACTTTCTTTAGTTCACTTTATAGAATTTATTATGTATTGTTTCCCGAAGTCTTAGAATTCAACGCATTACACTAAACAACAACGATCCTTAAATTGGTCAATTATATTTCCAATGTCTATGTATAAACAAAGGCAAGTAATGAAATAATAAAGTAGCATTTTCTGCATTCCTTAGTTTTTCTCAACTTAAATATTTGCACTTAATATTCTTCAACAAAGACCGAGGATAAAATGGAAAATAGTAATAAATATTTGCATATAGTACATCGCTTTCGTGGCCACTTAAAAATGATTTACTAAAAAGAGTTTATATTAAATGCTAAACGAAATTCTAAATGTTTATATAAGAGTGCCAATTAACTTACATCATAGCTTATCTATGTTATAATATAAATACGCCATATATATATATATATATATATATATATATATATATTAATACGCTACGGTTAAGATGTTTGCCTCCCTTTTTAGAAAAAAACTCGCAATTACTCCACATAAATTTTATATCATTTTATAGAGAATTGCTTCCTCTACCAGCATCAACAACTAAAAAATTTGTTATTGCTTTTGGTTTTGTAAATTAATGGGTAGAATGCAGAAGTGGTGCCCATGCCAAATGACGGCGATAACGCACCATTTCTAGCAACCGTTATCGTTTTTCTTCGTAATGAAGAGAAACGTCATAGCTGTTGAGTATTGCGTTTTGCGAAAAAACTTGCGTGAAGAGGTGATATTCTAGGAGTTACGTAGTGGTTTTTCTTGTACATTCAGCATTAGTTTACCAGTGAAATTCGCAGTTAGTGCAAGGCCAACGCGCATATGAAATATGACGTCATTGCGGGATTCGTGTGTTAAGCTTTGCAAATGAAATCGCTCGTGAATGTAGAACCGCTCGCTAGATGGGTGTGAGAGTTTTGTTTGTTGCAATTTGCGTTTGATATTGTTGATTGATTTCGTTACACAAGAATCCGGACATCTTGTTTAAAGTACTTTGTACTGAAGTGAAGTTGAAGTCAGTTAGATTTTAGAAAATTATTTTCTCGATCTGTCATCTGAGCTTCATAATGCAATACAACTAAAAGAAGAACGTTATAAACAGTGAACTGAATTATTTATTTACATAATTACAAAAACGATAAAATAAAATGCCTAGGCGGCGAACACTGGAAAATCAAGTAGAAAGACGTCGAAGGAAGACGGCCCGTAGTCGTGAAACACCTGAGCAACGAAATATAAGACTCGCTAATTGCCGTGAACGAATGAGAAAACGCCGAGCATCAGCTTAAGTGGTTCTGTTACAGATGAGAGAAAATTCATCTGTAACAGAACCACTTCAAGAATCTTTACCAAAAAGACAAAGACAATCACGACGCCGTATAACCTTATCCAATACATATAACGCAGCGCGATTATTTAGGCATGATCATGAATTTAATTCTAATAATATTGGTCAATTAAATAATTTGTACATACATTGTAGAGCAAAATTATTTACTTTGAAATGAAGTCTGGTACATCATCACTTTGCTGTCATCAAGGTAAAATAAAATTAGATCCAATGGAAGTAACTGAAATGCTGAAGAGTTTAATTATACCCAATGATAATAAGACTAAAAATTATCTTGATAACATTCGTAATTTTAATAATGCATTGGGTTTTGCGTCAGTTATTGTTAATATGGTCAATATCCGTGGACTTGTACCATACTGTTATAAAATCCATGGCCAAACCTATCACATGGTTGGTAGTTTGAGTACGCCATCAAATGACCAACCGTCCCTTTCTGCATTATTTTTATTGGATTCCAATGCTGCTTTAGATATCCGTATGACTCATTCGGAAAATAAGAATTGTTCTGTTGCGATTATGCAAGAGTTACAAGCAATGTTAAATAATGTAAATCCTTACGCTCAATTATTTACTTCCATGAAAGACATATCAGCGATTCCAGTAAACAATTTACTACTGATAATGCTTTTGATAGAAGAAGATATAACCGTCCAAAAACCGAAGGCTGTCGGACTGTCTTTGTATCCAATGACGGTGCTCCATATGGAAAATACGATTTTATTATTTATGCTAAAGGTACAAATATTCTCCATGGGATATCTTATTTGAATCCTCATTATGATCCTATGTGTTATCCACTTCTTTTTCCTTGCAGAGATGCTGGATGGAAACCAGGTATGCCTTATGTTAATATCTATAGTACTGCTGTAAGAAATGTAATGACTCAGTTACAATACTATTGTTATCGTATAGCAATTAGAGATGAATTTAGTATAATGCATGCATCAAGGAAATTATTTCAACAATTTGTTATTGTTAGCTACGTTAAAGTTGAAGGATCACGTATTGCTTACATAAAGTCTCATCAAAAAGAACTACGTGCTGAAACTTACAAAGGATTAATAGATTTTCTGCGTAGTGATTCTCTTGAAAGGGGCATCAAAGCTGGAATCCCGGTTATCCCTCTTCACATATTGGCTACCAAGATGCTTTGTCTATAGTTTCTCGATTTGGAAAACCAGATATTTTTTTAACGTTTACCGCTAACCCTAAGTGGGAAAAAATAACTAATAATATTTTAAGTCGTATGAAAGTGTTGAAAACAGACCAGACTTAGTATCAAATTTTTTTTTATTTTAAATTAAAACAGCTGCTTGAAGATCTTCATCGGGGAGAAGTTTTAGGTGCTGTGCATGCTTACGTAGAGAGTTTCAAAAAAGAGGAATACCTCACTGTCATATACTTCTTATTTTATGAGAAGACAATAAAAATCGTGAAATTGATTCAATTGTTTCAGCAGAAATACCAGACATAAACGAAAATCCAAAACTTTACAATATCGTTAAGCAATGAATGCATGGTTCATGGTCCATGTGGTGATGTTAATCCAAATTCTTCATGTATGAAAGATGGAATTTGCAGCAAAAAATATCCTAAGATTTCATTGAAGAAACCAATCCCAATGTAAATGTATATCCATTATATCGCCGAAAAAATAATGGTGTTTTTTTAAAAAATTGGTGATAAAATAATTGATAACCGTTGGATTGTTCCATATGATCCTTATGCCAGTCTCAAATATCAAGCACACATAAATGTAGAAATCTGTTCTTCTATAAAATCTGTTAAACATCTCTGCAAATACGTTTATAAATTGTACGACGGTTCATCATTAATAATGCAATCATCCTCTGCTAACGATCAACTTATAAGTATTGATGAAACTTAATTTTTTTTTAGATTGTCGTTATGTAAGTCCTCCGGAGGCTATGTGGAGGTTACATGAATGACCGTTGTATAACCGATCTCATACAATTGAATGTTTACCCGTTCATTTACCAGAGAAACAATTAGTATGTTTTTCCGTTGAGAATGAGGATTTTTCAGTTATTGATAAAGATACAAAATTAGCAGCACATTTCAAATTATGCGGAGACGATGAAAATGCACGAGAATTTTTATATTCGGAATTTCCAGAGCATTATGTATGGAACAAAAATTTATGGAAACCACGCCAACGATAAACTAAATGCATTGGTCGTATTTTTACTGTTAATCCACTGGATCAAGAACGATATATTTTATTATATTTTTATTTCACGTTAAAGGTGCACAGAGCTATGAATTTCTAAAAACAGTAAATGGTAAAGTTTGGCCTACATTTCGTGATGCTGCTTATCAATTACATTTACACGACGATGATCAAGAATGGCATCATTGTGTTGAAGAAGGAAATAAAATGGCTCTGAAAATAGCGAAAAATTGCTTAAAAAAAGGAGGGCACGAGTGGATTTTCAGATTTTTAAAGTAGCGCAGATTGTTTTCTATATTTTTATACATAATTATGAAAAAATTCAAGCGGATCGTACAAACGGTGTAGACGTTCTTAGGCTTTTTGTCCTTGACTTTGTAATCTTTTTGCAGTAATGAAGGAAAAAGTTCTACCTTGAAGTCAGGGATCAGCGCAACTGTATAGTAGGCTTTAAAGAATAACTTCCCATAGAGCGCAATGTACTGGGAATATTTTGAGTTCGCCTGTAAAAAAGCTGTTAATACTACATAGATTATTTTAAATAGGGTACATGCGTACGTGGTACTGTAGATAAGAATCTTATATAATAAGATCGGAGATTAAAAAGAGTTTGTATGTGGCTATGAATGTGTGTAGGTTTGTGACCTCCGACCTTTCGATCGCATAACGACAAGTTGGGTGATCACAGACCAACCAAATTTTGCATATGGCTTTACTACGACATGTGCTAACACACCTCGGAACGATTTTTTCGAAAATCGAATAAAAAAATGTTTTATTTTATGTTTTATGCGATTTTTGGCATTTTTTCTCGCATAACAAGTAATAACGCCGGTAATTACGCTCGCAATCATCGGATAGAGGAGAAAATTTTCTTTCGCAGACAGTTTGTTCTGACTGTGTAACATTATTTGCAGATTTTTGGGAATTTAAAAGAAAATTACTTTTGGCGATAATTTACGAAAAATAATTTTAAAACTGTTGCATTTTGAATTCTATCCGTCATAACTTTTTGATATTTTGTCAAATGACGGAGCATGCATTTCGCCTTCTTTTAAAATATAAACGGGAAGAAAATATATATTAGGAGTTTTTTTGAGAATATTTAAGTAAAGTAGAAGATTTTTAAATTCAATAGCAGCTGCGTAAAAATTTCGCTATCATATCTTGCGGTTTGGTTGTCTTGGAAACAGTAAGAAAGAATATATAATTGCCCGTTGAAAAAAATAAATACAACTACATTTAAACAAAACTCCGAGTTTCGTAAGTGAGATAGATCTACGTCGCTTTAATGTAACAAGTTTGAAACACCTTTAGGCACTCAATTAGAATAACAGATTATCCCAAGCAAAAAATACGCCATACACGAAATAATGGACGATATCGATACGAGGCTATTTCAGTCACTTGTCGATAGAAAATATAAATATGTACCAATCAGATTAAAGGAAGAATGTATGGTTGAAGCTACTTGATTGAGGGTCGCATGTTGGTTGAAAAATGGCGTCACAACGATATTGTCCATTCCGCAAATTCTCTTATTTCAGATCAATTGCAGAGTATAGTCATTTATGAAAATTTAACCCGTAAGCACTCGCGCTGGGGTAAATCTCACCCCAGCGACATTTTTACTTCGTAAAATGTGAGAAGTTTTTTGAGAACAAGTTTGCCCCGTCTTCTACCTTTCAAGGTCAGGGTCTAGTTTGGGTGGATGAAATAATGTCGTTTGTTTGTTATCCGGAAGGGATAACAAACTTCCACTTTGGGATTCAATACTCCCCCGCGACTAACAACGTTTCATTACGTTGTTAACGTAAAGTAAATATAAAATAAATGTAAATTAAATATAAATGGATGTTACACTACAGGTATGTGTTGACAAAAGGCTTATAGGTGAAATTAATATCATATTAATAAAGTAATTAGTGTTTTTAGGTATAAAGCATACCATATGAAATTTTCTTCTCAGGAAGCATGATATTTTAAGGAACAGCTAGAAAATTTCTAAATAAATATGAAAACCACGATTTTCTACTATGAAACGTAATAGAACTGATGTATTTTACATTAAAAATATAAAGAAGACAAAATGGGGTAAGATTTACCCCACGCGAGTGCTTAAGTTACAAAAGTAGGCGCGCCTGCTTACGGGTTAAGAATGCGTATCATTTTCGGATTCACGAAACAGTGAATGTTTTATGTATATATTTCTATGTCTGTGATATCAACAATATTTTAACACTTTTTATAAGGTTGAGTTTTACAAAGGTGTTCTGCAGAATGACTGAGATTACACACCGCTCAAGCTTTAGGAATTAGAAGACAAAATAAAACAGTGGTTCACACCATTTGACGTTATTTTAGAAGTAAACAAAAAAGACGAAACTATCCTGCAGAAGCACTTTGAAAGCGAACAGATTTGTCTGAAAAGCACTGTTTACGTTCTGTTGATCTCAAATAACGCTGACATAAATTTTGTGTTATCGTTTTGCAGCAACGCTAGCATTTCAAGTAAGTATCTGTTAGCAAAAGCTTATGTCACGAGTAAAAGAATTCTTCATATTTTGAAATATCGTAAAATTGGAAATAATTTCACTACATGAGTAAGAAAAACATTTGATTCAATCTGTACGAAGAACGGGTACGCAGCTTGTAACATATATAAATTTCGTAGAAATCGACGCATATTTACGCGAGTTAGAGCACAGACGGAGAGACGGAAAGACAGACAAACCGAAATCATAAACACTTTACAATCTTGTTGGAAAATGTTAAAAAAAGCTGAATGTATGTGGGTATTAAGTACTGGAATAAAAAATATTTTAAATGGTAAAAATTTGATCTAGCTGTAATAGTAAATTTTCTGCACAGATTCATAAACAATAATTGACCATCAAATGTTACTTCAGTTTCGATGAAATTGAACAACAGACAGATGAACCGAATCATAAATACTTTTCAACTTCGTTGAGAAGTGTTACCAGGGCTGACTCAACGTCGTGCAAAGTTAGGAATTGCTGGGCGTAACTACTTGACTTAATTATTCCCTTAAATGAATCAAGCATTATTTTATAAGAATGATGACAAAAAATCGCACTTAAAAATGCAAAACAATAGGACAAGAGTCTGCGAAAAAATGTTTTCAGAGATTTTTCTTCAACGACATGACCAATCATTACCATTTCGTTTGAGTATCCTCTACAGTATAGCTACTATCACTGTGTCAAATTTGGTTTTGCATAAAATGCTTAGCCTTTAAAGAGTTAGAAATAGGTGAATGTCCTCTTTTTTATTTTTATTTTTATGTTTTGCTCAAATATAATAACTAGCACAGTGGCAGTAGACTACCGCAAATATCTTATACCGGCTGTTAAAATTTTTTTCATCCGTCATCACTTTTTAAACGATTGATTTTAGCAATATAGTTTCAGTCACATGAACATTTCTAATCATATTCACATAGTGTTTATGCCATATTTTATAAAAAGCCGAATATCTAAAAAAAGATAAAAAGAACTTTTTGGAGTAGCATTCAAAATTCAAAATTTAGGGTATTCAAAAAAATCAAATCACAAAAAGTAGATGGACGTTTAAAAAGTTCCCAAAAGATTGCGCTTGTAAATAAAGAAGATTTTGTACGTATGAACAGATGAGATGAAGTCCTAAAAGAGCCAAGAAGATGCTTATAAACCCTCTTTCCCAAAGCCCTAAATCCCACATTCTTAATAATGTACAGTTAGGAACTTTTTAATATTCATGAGAATCCAACTAATGACGGAAACATGAAATCAGTAATATACCACTGTTAAAATTTTGAAAATCTATAAAATCTGCTTTCAAAAGCAATTCAAAATGGTACGAAGGATTTGCTTTTTCAATACTATTTAGTCAGAGACAAGTTCCTATACATGGAAATTTTCAGTCATAAATCAACTTTTTATGTGTAAGTTTTTTTTATTCATCCATTTCATGAGCAACGTCAACTGAAACTTTTCCGAAACCTGTCAGATTTGATTCAGTTTTAATGCATTAATTTAAAGTAGAGGTAGAAATCAGAATATTTAGGACCAGTCCAAAGGACCAGTGACTCCATGACATCCCTGATCCCTAACATTTATCGCTACTCCGTATGCATGATGTTAAAAAATTTCAAATCAAAAGAAGTTGTATGAGAGCAGGTGGGCAGACGTCCCTCGTGTAGGCTATTCATAATATAACCCCCCCCCCTCGTTAAGAATAGAATTAAAAAATGTAAATACCTATTATTAAAGTATTAAATAGGTCAAAATGTGTAATATGTATTGGTAAAATTAGATGACACGTACCGTGGAACTAAATGAGAATGGTCGAAAAAGAAAAATGGAAAGAAAATGTTATTGGACGGACCGCCAAATTTTAAATTATACTGGTCCGTTGCATATTTTTTGTGGCCTCGGACCAGCGGACCACCGTTAATTTTGAGCTCTAATTTAAAGTTCGAAACTATGTACAAGATCTGAATCGAGTGTGCATTATAGCCTTTTTGCAGCAGTTTTAATAGTATATTAATGCAACGCTTTCACAAAATAATCTCGCGAACTATGAATACAAATTAATATAGACAGAATTATTAAATTCACAAGTTGTTTTGAACTTTGTGTGGGAGAGTAAATTCTTGAAAAAAATGACTAAGAGAATGCAGAGGTTTTAGAATGCAAGCATCAAGAGCCACACATGCTACCATTATTCTTTTCTCATACTCCAGTTTCGGCCGTAGCGAGTTTTGTAATTAATTAATAATCTCCATGAAAGGGTTCATAATTCCCATCTGAGTATCTTTGGCATATGTAATATTTATTTCCCCCTACAACACATCTTATGTAACCTCAATTAATTTCTTTTCTCCCTTTTAATTTCCAAAAACTCCAGAACAAAAAGTACATTAAATTACTTTCCGAAACAATTTTAAGTTTTTATTGTTTCGGTTTTGAATCTTGGATGTCTGCCATTTTACAGGACATCAAGATGGCAGATCCTTCTCAATTCAATTTTACACGCATCACCAAATAATCAAATAAAAAGATACGCATTCTAATGATATTTATCATTTCTTTTTTCAAATGTGAATCGATATCTTTAAAAAATTCAACAGTCATTTGGAAAGAAAAGAATAGAGCGTTTGAAGAATGAATTGTTTTTAATGATGTGTTTTTACTAGGATTGTTTTAGCAATTTGATCGCTTGTTTTTAAAACTTGGAATTTACTTTTTTTTCTTTTAAATGAAAAGAAAACAATCTTTGCAATTCATTTTCGGAGTTTTTCAGAATGAAGAAACCTGTAAATTCAGTTATTTCAGCTTCTCCAGCAGCCTAAAAATATATTTTGAAGTTTTTTAAAAGCATTTCAGAAAATAAAAAAATTACTTAAAAACTCGTGTATAAAGCAAAAATATTTAAAAACTTTGCAAAAGGAACTTTGTTAGTGTTAACTTTGGCAACTTGTTCTTCCCTTATGTTTTCTGTTTATTTTCAGTTCCCTGTTCCAATCTCCTTGATTGTGAATGACTTATGTATCTACTGAAGAAGACTGAATATTTTT
Source organism: Cheiracanthium punctorium (assembly GCA_038373885.1). Classification (NCBI taxonomy): domain Eukaryota; kingdom Metazoa; phylum Arthropoda; class Arachnida; order Araneae; family Cheiracanthiidae; genus Cheiracanthium; species Cheiracanthium punctorium. Next base: position 938,966 of record JAWZYV010004283.1, read on the forward strand.
CGATCGAAACAGCTGTATGGCCTGGCATGTAACTTTTATGGTATTTTCCTTTCGTTTTCTTGCAAAGTTTTTAATTATTTTAATAACTTTAGGTTGCCAAATAATAATTTTTGAATTGCATGCCAACGTTATTAAAATCATAGCATTTAATACAATTTAAAGATTTTTAAATAAAATAATTTTTTTTTTCATAAACAAAAGTTGAAAGTTAAGTTTTGCAAAACTGAAGTTTGAATAAGTCTCCATATTATTATTGGCTATTGTTTAGTAAATATCAAAATCATAAAGTCAAAATTAAAATGGGATTCAGTAAGTTCCATTATAATTTGTTCGGAATGGGGCTTAAATTATGAAATCAATAGCTCGCGGCGCACTAGCCTGTTCTTAACCTTTCTGGTACTGAGTAGCTGGCTAAGGTTACATATTCGTGGTACGGAGAAGTTTTTCGCAAAAGTGGTTGAACTGTTACGGAAGCGTAAGCCGCGTAAACGAGTTTTGCGGCATCCATCGAAAAATCAAAAATTATATCCTAACACAAAAATTACTTTTACGGAAAGGGGTTAGTTATATTCCAGAACTGTTGGCAGCTATGGTAATCACACTCACATATCTTTCAGTGAATGCAGATTTTAGGGGAGCGGCGGTAGTACTCAGAGACCGTTTGGTACATGCCACCATTGGGCGGCATTAGTACCCAGAGAACGCTTCGTGGATGCCGGTATTGGGCGGCATTAGTACCTAGAGAACGTTTCATGGCTGTCGCCGAAAGGCGGCAGTATTGTCGAAAGGGTTAACGCTTTTGCATTGTGCTTTCGGTCCGGTTCGGGCCTTTCCTCACATTTTATTTTAGTTAAAGACTGGAATGGACAAAATTTAGGTCACTAGAAACGTCCTGCCTCTGGAATTTTACGTCTATGCATATTTCAATTTCTGTATTGATCCTCTGAATAGTGCAGATAATGAAATATGAAATGCTATCACCGATGCAGAAGAAATGATTGTCCATCTCTGCAAAAATGCAGCTGTTGCATTATTGCTATGCCCTTCCAGTATAACAGGAATTTTTTTTAAATTAATCTATATTTGAAAATTTCATTTTAGGCTTTAAAAATTAAATAGAAATAAACTGACATGTTTCTAAGACAACGGAATTTTGAAGTACTTTTCCGCAGTTTTTAAAGTCATAGTTTTCATTTGGAAGAACCACGGAATGAGATGGTTAAAAAAAAAAAAATCTGTCTTCTAGTAACTGGAATGAAGCAAATTCATTGTAGAAAACAGCTATATTTATCTTTCAAATATAATTTTTCAAAAAAATTCATAGAAACATTTATTTCTGGTCTATATTACTCAAATGAAATTCGATTTAAACTCATAAAAAGTAACTCAAAACTATTATGCGGAATAAAAATAATCACAACTATACACATGCACAAATTTAATAAAAAAATAATAATTTCAAAAAGAAATCTTTGTGTTTTAATTGTACTTGTAACCACACAACCTCTAAATTCAAAAGGAAAACTAGTCAAGGGCTATAACCTGGACATTGCACCTGCTTTGTATCTTTAAGCATGTCTTACATATATAAACATCGCATACGGAATGCTTTGTATTGCACTTATTCAAAGATATTTGTCGAAACATACTACCCACATGCTTTTCTTATAAATATTTTAGAAAAGGATCTATTCAAATCGTGCTTTTTTTGCATTTTTTAAAGATATCAATGGATTTCAAATATTGTGTCATAGAATTTGAAAATAATGCATACAATGTACGGTTTCTAATGCTCTTTTCAACGCCGCAACATGTAATTGTGTAATATTAAAAGGAAGAAGAAAAGGTTTCACTTGATTTTCCAAATCACTGAAATATGCCAAAAAGAGCGTAAAGAAAATATTTACTAAATAGTATTGCTGTACCTGTCTATGAAGTGCACTTCATAAGTTTAAAATAAATTAAAACAAAATAAATAGGCTGTCGTATAGCGATGAAATTATTTAATCTACTCTTTGTATTGGGATAAAAATGACACATATTTCGGGCCTTACTAGTAACGAATGTCACGTGTCCACTTAAGAAAAAGCTTGTTTTTAAAGGTCTGTTATAGCATAATCCTTTTATGTAGGGAATAGTGGCCCAAAATGATCCTAGCGGGCAACATGATCCTTCATTGGTTTTCTTAGATACAGTCTAAGATATACCAGGTAACACATAAATTGGTTATGCGAAGTCCAGAAGAAGCAATGGCGATATTTAAGCGATGGGTGTATTACGTGTCTTAGTAGAGTTCTAGAAAAAAAAAAAGTTTTTTCTCATATCTCTTATAAGGTAAGCACTATCTTTCCTATTTATTTAGAAATACAGTAGTATTCGATGTACAGAAATATGACTTGGTTTACTGAATGGAGTATGTTTTTTGGTGTGAATTACACTTGCTATGTTTGTTATATTTCCCGCTGTGCATCAGTAATATGACCTGTGGGAAGCCATATTGCCGGATAAAATCATCCCTCCACTGAAGAAATTCCAGTACCGGGTTCTAGTCATCATGGCAACCCTTCAGACGTTCTGAAAATGCGTGACTCCCCATTGCATTACCTAATTTATTTCTGAGTTTATTGTAAGACATAATTTTTTAATTATAATTTTAAGATATTCCATTTATTGTTTGTGACACGTTTTTATTTTAAAATTTTCATAAAATAAATGATGCATACGGTATTATAGTAAAATTTATTTTATTTCGTTATGTATAGTCGTTATGTATAGTCATAATTACTTTTATATCTTTTATTTTGCCGATAAAAAACAATTTAAAATTATTTTTAAATGAAGAATCGTTTTGCCCTTGTGTTGAGGGTAAAATGATCCTTTGGACACTTTCTCAAAATTCTATTCTTTACACTAATCATTGTGCTTCTCTTAATTCCACCTTTTGTATTTTCTGTCGATTGTTAATAAATATTTCTTAGACTTATAACCTTTTTTTATCACTCCTCGTACGATAGCAAAGGCCAAAGTTTTATTTAAACATTTATGTTATTTTATACAAGTTTTAACCTTAAGGGGATCATTTTGGGCTACCTTCCCTAGATAGCAACTAATTAGATTTTAGCCTAAAGTGTAGCTCTGCATTCAAATAGTAGAGATACTCACACTCAAACTCAGTTACGGATTTCCGGCATGGCAAGCGCCAGGGCCCCTAATAAAAAAAGGATCCCCAAACTACACTTTAAGTATAAAAATTTGAAAATTTTGATTTTAATTTAAAATAAGAGACAGACACTAATTTTACGAAAAATGATTATAACAATTACTCTGTTACTAATTCATAGCGGTAATATTATTTTCTCAACTTTCTTTTTAGCCAATCAGTATAGTCCGAGGCAATTACTTAGCGCAAACTTATCATTTAGGCGCAGCCTGTTTAGAGACATACACTGATCACGAAGAAACCCCATAGAGCGGATTTTCAATCGGAACACATAAAAGAAAATAGCTTCCTAAGTGGAGCAAAGTGAAAATCTATACCAGTATAAATAAATGCTCTGATATAAACAGTGGGAAAATAATTTTAAAAAATACATTGCTTGAAAAATATGAAATGAAATTAACGATTGAAAATGAAATAATTGAAATATTATTATCTTACAGAATATTATTATTTTCGAGCTATTGTATTTCACTTTGCATCTTGATGAAATAATCTTTTTTATGCTATACATCTATCGTACTTCTTTATGTGGTGTGATGATATCAAAATTACTTTGTAGGGTATTAGAAAGTTTTCGTAAGAGGGCCCCCAATGAAGTTTTTGCCCTGGGCACCAATATCTGCAAATAGGCCTCAGAAAACTCACGAAATCTAAATAACAAGAGATCGATAGACTAATCGATAAACTTCGATGTTGTATTTGTTGACCTTTCAGGTGACCATAAATTAACTATCGAAAAAAACCTGGAAAATTTTGTAACGTGCTGATTTTGTTGCAAGATACTGAGATAGCACTGATATTTCACATTTCAATTTTTAATAATAATTCGATAATTATAAAATTTACGTTTTTATTTACAGTGACTAGGGGCCAAGGCCCCTAATAAGGCTTATTCGTAAAAAAGACATAATTTCAACAGACAAAACCCGAAGATTGGATCAGATAGAAAGTTACCGAGCTACACATTGCTTGGTTCTTGCATCTTCATTGGTACATAAAGATTAAAACTTCACACTACAGTAGACCCCCCTCCCCCTCATAAAACGGAAGATATTTTGTTATGGGAATCCGTGTTGTACGGGTCCTGAGCTATACTCCACCTGGAGTGCGGACTCCGCTTATAATCGCTGGAAAAATTATTTGCACTCCTCAGAAACACAATAATATTTAATGTTGTCATTCAAAAGTTATATTAATTAAGAGCTAAAGCATAATAAAATCAGAACATCTGTTTCAGCTGTATTTTAAATAATGTAAAACCTATTGAACACTTTGCGAATTTGCCACCCATGGCGATTTTTCATTATTTGGCGACTTGCGTACATGGAAAGTTAATAAAAGCTGCGGAACAGCTAGGATAGCTTGCCACCAATGGCGACTTTTCATTATTTGGCGATTTACACATGCTCACAACCTATAATTACTGTTCATTTAATGTTACCGGAAAGCCGCTATCCATATTTTCATTTACATAATCGTTTCAAGATTGGCGTACATAGCACCACGAATTATATCCATCCCGTCGCGCTAGCAAATATCTAAAGTGTACTGTAACTGCTATAATGGCATAGTTAACGCCGCCAAATATTTCTACTGGTAGCAAATAATCCAGCTGGACCGAACCGGCTTTAAAATAATCTGCATTTTAATTATTTTTCATTTTCAAGATATTAGTTATTCTGTTTTGGAAAAACGGATAATCGCTAATTCTAAACTCCTGTTGTCTAAGCGAACTTACTATTTGAAAATTATCAACTTTGTGTAACACATTTTGAGTTACTTATTTCATGTAGTTTTTATTTTGGCGTAAAATGGGTGTATTTCTACTTCATGTTTGACAATTTCACGTGATACTACATACTTCGAAACGCTTTGTTGCAAAGGAATGAATGATTTTATGCCAAATCTGGCAACCATTCTGTTTATGTTTTCAGTTTTTTATTAATATCTTCTAAAATAATTCGATTTTCGAAATTTAAGGCAGCTCATTAGGTTCCTCGAAATTTTTCGAATCTGTGGGCACCTTAGTCGAAACTTAAATCCCCACGGTTCAGGAGGAAATAGGCCAACAAGCTTTGACAGCGCCAGCGGCCTTTACTTTTTTTTAGAATAGAGAGATACCCAAATTAAATTTCATGCTGTTCTGGAAACTCGCGGAATCTTTTCGTAATCGAAAGATTTCGTTTTGTGTACACAGCTATTCTCATGTCCATGCAAACGATTTATTTGTGAAAAAAAAAATGATAATAAACTGTGTAATCTGGAAAAGCTTTTTTAAACGAATTTGAATCCCAATTGTATGACGTCATATTCACTTGAAAAGGGTAATTTTGTCACGCAAATGATTTACTTTTTTGACTCTCGGAAATAAGATGGTGCTGAAAATAGCGAAAAATTGCTTAAAAAGGAGGGAACAGGTGGATTTTCAGATTTTTAAAGAAGCGCAGATTGTTTTCTATATTTTTATACATGATCATGAAAATTTTCAAGCGGATAGTGCAAACGGTGAAGAAGTTATTAGGCTTTTTGTGTTAACTTTGTAAATTTCACGCGATTCTAGATACTTGGAAACGCTTTGTTGCAAAGGAATGAATGATTTTATGCCAAATCTGGCAACCATTCTGTTTATTTTTTCAGTTTTTTTATTAATATCTTCTAAAATAATTCGATTTTCGAAATTTAAGTCAGCTTAGCAGGTTCCTCGGAATTTTTCGAATCTATGGGCACCTTAGTCGAAACTCAAATCCCCACGGTTTAGGAGGAGATAGGTCCACAAGCTATTGACAGCGCCATCGGCCTTTACTTTTTTTTAGAATAGAGAGAAACTACCCATACTTGCATTCGAAAGTATTCAGTGCTATATCATTTCACAATTTCTTTTTGCATAAAATTTAAAAAAGTTCAAAAACAAAATGTGAAAGTCTCTTAGAAGGCCAACTACATCGGATAAAAACAGTCTCACTTCTTGAACTAATAAACTATTTCAGTTCTTTTATACAATAAAATGAGAAAGAAAAAAAATAGAGTATCTGTTACATTCAGGTGGAATTGGATATCAGAGAATAGATGTAACCAAATTGTGAAAAAGATATCTTCTTTGAACAGAATTCTTTCAGTGAATGTAGTGGCTCAAACTACTTTAGATATATGCGTCAAGCGATGCGATTCTTTTTTATGAGAATATTCAGAACTGAATTATTTTTAAGTCCCTTTTTACTGCACTTAAATGTACGAGATGATTAAAATAAAGCTTCATATTAGAACATGTTTAGTTTTTAGTTAGTGTAGTTACCATGTATAGTAATCATAAAAATTATTCATATAAACAGATAACAACTGATTAATGAAATGTTTTGTGGAAGAAATTAAAGTCTGACTTTTTAGACAAGAAAAAATATTGCTGAAAATAATTTGATCGTCTCGGTAAACCATAAAAGCATTTCCACATCTCAAAAAATAAACCATAATCAAACTGTTTCACAACAGACGTGTTTTTACAATTTGCATCTACCTGATAATTTAATTTTGTCATTGGTTCCACTTTTATACATACACTATAAACTTCATAAGCATATTCTTATAAAATATTCAATAAACGGGTCAAGATAATCAGCCGCAACCTTGGTAAATGTATATAGAAGCGTTTAGGAGCAACTGTTAAGTTTGTGCCGAACCCTAGTTGTCTTAGCTAAACCATCAAGGTGGAATGAAAAATTTTCATCAACTAGTGTTTTACCGTGACAACGCGGTGGCTCTCATCACTTGGTTAGTCAGTGAATGTCTCGTTTAAAAATGTCTCTCTATTTTTCAAGCACAGTGCAATCCGTACTTGATCCATTGTGACATCAAAAAGTAGATTGAATTAGGAATACGGTCGATTATCTATGCGAGGGATCCAGGCCGGGGCCGGAGGAGGTGTTTTTTTTTTTTATGTGTCCTTATCCTTATTTACTCGAAATTTCGGCGGATAGATCGACGGACGTGACCTGGTTTTGAATTAAGCTTTGAAAAAGTAGGTAAGAATAGTATGATTTTGAAACCGAAACTGAGATATGAATTTGAACAGAAAGAAAAACTAAAAAAATATATTTAAAAATAAAGTAAAAACAATCAGTCGAAACAGCGATTATTCCTTTTTGCTATCTAGCGCAACATATTAACTTGTTGACCCAAAGCCAGAGCATTGAAATATCCATGCTGAGATGCAATAAGGGTGACAGAAGGGAAACATTGATGCTTCTTTGCAACGACTAATGTGGACTGGGGAAGTATTTGATAAAACACCAATAAGCGTATAAATAATATTGCTTTTAAAAGTGTTTTACAGCCGATGCTTTTGGCATAATTTATCGTTTGTGTTGGTATGGATGCAAGAAAAGTTCAATCCACAGAGATCTCCCGACTTCAAAAAAGAAGAAGGTGCTATGTTCAACGCATATATATATGTATTTATATTACATATGTGTATACACACTAGGGCGGATCGAAAAAAATTTTTTTTCGAAATCTTTATCTCCTGAGGTCTCAAAAGTTGCAAATTGATATAAATAAGACGTGTGTAAAATTTGAATGTCCTACGACAACGTCTTGGGGTTGCGCATCGAGCTTGAAATTTAAAAATTTTTGAAAAATATGACTTTTTTAAAAATCGACCAAAAAATTCTTTTCCGAATTATTAAGCTCCCGAGGTTTTAGAAGTTGTATATTTTTATTAATAAGACGCATGCAAAATCTGAATAGGCTGTGACAATTTCTAGGAGTTGCAGAAGGAGCTTGAAATCTATAAATATCTGAAAAATATGCACTTTTTGGACAAAACGTGTAGAAAGCAAAAATTATATTTTTAATGAATTAGTCCCGTTGAAAAATAGTTAGTAACGTTCGCAACTCTTCTCTAGTAAAACCACAGTCGTAGCTACATTACCCAAAATGCCCACCTCGTTGATTTGCCTGCGATCAGAGTCCTGCCCGTGCCAGCCCGAGCATCCAATTACTGGAGCATGCGTTTTAATGAATAATGTAAAGCCCCACTTCAAATAAAACTGTGGCATTTTATGTCTTATGTAATAATCTAGATCGTAAGAAACCGCCATCTGATAGATGGATAGACAGCCAATTTCGGAGTGGCTGTTTGCTATTGTGTGAAGTTGGCAAATACTACAACAATTGGGAGATTTAGTTTGATTAGAGAACTGCGTTTCTAGATTACGGATGAAGCCTTTGTTCCTTCCAGAATTTGATGATTCGCCACCACCGCCAATGCATGTGAGGGTCACAAAATCAATGGATTTCGAGTAAAGCTCTCCCAAATTTCCAGTGAAATTCTTAAAATCAGATCGTGACATATGGCCAAAGTATGTTGAACCAGGTTCCATTATCAGCGAGATATGTTCTTTGTGACAAACACTTGGGTGTAAATTGCCGTAAACAAATTTTTCTATGTATCTGGTTTTGTTCTACCTCCTATCAAAAAACAATCCATCGAAAATTTTAAAGCTTTCTTCCGTTTCTTTCAATGCGAGTAATTTCAGCCTTCCTCTAACTTTATATGGGTCTAGAATCAGTTGAGAAGGTTTCTCTCCAACTGCATTCATTCCGCTTTCTAGGTTGTGAAATAAAGTTGATACCAGAGTTTCTGCTGCCCGGTCCGTAATAACTTTGTGTCGCAAACTTGTGAAAGCACTGAGACTTTTATTCTAACTTCGTCATTTGTGAACGCACCTCCCAAATTGGTGGTAGATAGGCAATCAGCGTTTTCTTCAGTCTTTCGTACTTCCCTTTCCTTATTTTCGCTCTCAAAATCAATGACTAAAGTTGGAAACATACTCTGGATATTGAAACTTTCACCTTTTTCTCCACCAATCTCGAAATTTCTCTTTCCAACCTTTCAAATTTTCTCTCATTTTCCATAAACTTCTTTTCTTTACAATTGCATCGATTGTCACAAATCTAATTCCCCTCTAGTCTACTAATGACTCCCGAACTGTGTGAGGTATGTGAGGCTCTGAGCAACACATGCTCCATGAAAAGTCAGTACATTTTCAAGTGCGATATTCAATAGCTCGGTAAGGGAGAGTTTTCCCCACTTTCTTCATAAACAATTCCTTATGTTCCTCTCTAACATACGATTTATTTAGCTGCTGAACTTGATCATGAAAATTTCTGATTTGGAAATCAGAAATTAAGGATACTGGCCTTGATCCAAATTTCGTGTATTTTGATCGCCACAACTAAGGTTACTTCTCCTTCGGGGCATCCTGCCCTTTATTCAGAAATATTTCTTTTTAAGTACAAAACAGTAATATAAAAGTACCAGTATGTCTTCTCGGTTTGGTAACTTGGTACAAGGTAATTCTTTCGATATTTCCAGCTCTTCTAAGAACACCGATTTTGTTGAGTGTCTTATTGCAGACAGTGTAACTCTATTCAGAATCGTAGCAGTGCAAGGCAGCCACCTTTTAGCTTTTTTGAGAGTAAACTGAAAGCACCACCTATCTGAAACGTTAAATTAAATGCTTGTAACAACGTAATATCTCGTGCCTGGTTTAACCGAATGCACGTGCAATGCCATCACTCGGCAGGCAAACCGGCGCTAGTTGTCTAGATCACAGTTTGCGCACTGTGCCCAAGACAAAACGACAGCATAACGTGTGCATTGTATCAAACTATTCGTAAGGCATTTTTTGTGATTTCCTGAGCTTTCTATACTCTTAAAATCTGTGCGCGTCTGTCGGTCTGTCTGTGTGTAACATCATCTCCTCCGAAACCGCCAGAAGTTGAGTTTCGATCGAGGTGTCCAGGGATACGGAAAATTCCGAGGAAGGTCTTCCGCTAATTTAAATTTCGAAATTCGAATTAGTTTAGGAGATATTGCTAAAAAACCCGTCAAAAACGCTAATTTTTGATCTCAATTGTAATCCCGCAATCGTAACCCCTGTAGTCAAAAATGTAAGAAATAAGCATCGAGGTTGCCAAGTTTGGCTATTTTATTAAATTATTTAGACTCCTGCAGTAAAAATAAAAGAATAATGATTTTTTTCTGTTTAGATTATTTACAAAGTTATTTTTTAATTAAAGTATTGCGTGCGTGTGAAATCAGAGCAGGAATTCAATGTTTTTTATGTGTAAAAGAATAAGGATTTGGAGATTTCCGAGACTAATATATGTATATTTTTTAGTTTGGCAAAAAAAAAAAAAAGGCTGATATGGCGATTTTGAGAAAGTAGTAGGTTCTACCGATTTTCACAGTTTTGGGCTTGGCGCAATTTTCTAAGAGCGTACCGAAATAGTATTTTTAAAAACAAGTGTAGGTTTTACTAGAGTTTAGCTTTAATTTTTTTAATTTAGCAGTTATTAGTGCAGAAATAATGCAGTTATTAAGCCGATTTAAACGATCTAACTTGAGAATTTTCACCAAATTAAGTAAATTGATTAAAGTGAGGGGAAATTCCGCCAAATTTAAGGTCATTGAAATTCTCGCATTTTGTACATCATAGTTAACGATGAATAAAACGCATTAACACATAGTTAATAATTTAAAATACTGCTCCTTTTCAAGTATATGCCTGTTGTACTTTGGCGATCAAACCATATGAGTGATAGATTACTATTTCCCATTTTGGTTGCGGTTATTTCAATGCTTCGAATGATTCCTTGAAAAAAATCTCGCAAAATGGTGTATATTGGCACCATTCATATATATGCTAATATTTAGCATATATATCAATGGTTGGCACTTTGGGGGAATAATTCCGTAAGCGTGGGCAGGTTTAGTTGGCCACTTTTTTTGTTGCCAATGTCTAACCCATTAAGGTTGCCGTTAAAACAGTTCTCTATATATTCTAAGCACAATCCTTGTAGATTGGCGTATTTAGCAACGCGAAAAAGCTTTGGCGGCATTTGGCTTGGCGACCTGCCCCCGCTTACGGAATTATTCCCCACTTTGGCGATCGAATGTGTAAAAAATCATTGATTCTTATTCATTAAAGCAGTGCTACGGAAATTTCTTTTTCTGGTAACTGATAGAATGGCATATAACTAATACTGTTTAATAAATTTTTTGCTTTACAAATTAAAATGTATGTTGATTCCTACTTTACCTTTCTTAGCAAAGCTGGCGATAAATATTCAAATATAGTGTAACGCTGTGTTTAATAGAGTGGGTTCTCGCGTTTGTGCTGCTAATTACATTCCGCGATTGGAATGAGTCGATATTATGAGCGTATGCTTGGATATTTTTTTTATCCCACCAAACAAGGTGTAATAAAATCGGAATTCTTTAAAAATACTTCGGTACTTACGTATTATCCCGGCGGCCTGCCAAGACGAGCGATTTTTTGCCGAGATAAATGCCGGGCACATGAAATTATTAATGGTTTTGAATACGATTGGCAGCAGTTTGGCAAGTCATTTGACGAAAAAACAATTTGGCGGGAATGGCCGCCGGGATAATACGTAAGTACCGAATTCTGTATAAATACGAAAATTTTTGGAGATGAAAGAGAATGTTTTTAAGCCTGGTAAATATACCTGGTATTGCCTATAAATTATTGCATTTACTGTGAAATTTAATTTACGATTCATTTTGGCCATTTGCCATCGACTATCGGCGTTAATTATACCAATATGGCAGTTCTAGCAAGCATAAATAAATTTCATTTCATGTTCTATTTTTAATATTGCTACAGTTTCCGTGGTTACGGAATCCGTTGTTGCCACTCAAGCTGTTAAATTTAACAATAAAGTGAAAACATTCATTTCTACAGCTCTTGACTCGAAAAATGAAAACGCATTGGATATGACACAATTAGAACATTACCACAATCACCACGTCAACAACGCGAAATTCATTTTCAAGGTCTTTAAGAAATCCATGTCAAAGCCTCATATCTTAATTTCGATTAGTTCGCAAGAAAATTGATTAAATGGGGATCTTATGGCTGTGTGGGTTTGTGCACCCATCACTGCCAGACGCCTGCGAGCGGTGAGGTCTGGGGTTCGAATCCCGTTAACCCATGGTTGTCATTTCCACCTCCTTCTTCTGTGTTTGTACTTCTGTTGTGCTCTTTCTTATTAATATATGTTATATGGAATTAATAAAATGTCAAAAACGGATATTCAGGGTTATAAGACCATCCTCGAGATGCAGTCAGAAACCTCAAGAACAAATTCTCAATTCAAACAAACAAATTGATTAATCAGTATAAACTGAAGCAATGAAACTTTGTAAGCGTTTTTCTTGAAACAAGGAGAATGCAAATTGACGTCTTTGGTGTAGAAGTGCCCATAGGGAGAGCTACATAATTCAGTAACGGTAATGGGGAATGATAATTGAATATGCGCATGCACAAAGACCCAAAAATCAAGAGAGTATGAAAAGTCGGGAATATGAAATGAAAATCAAAAATAAATCAAATGATACGAGATATAAGTAATAATAATACGAGAATGACATTATTATAATCATGTGTACTACAAAGGTCCCAATTGCTTATAATATTCCCCTAGCAATGACTTAGTCCGAGCAGTGGCCGAGCGCTTAGCGCTCTGAAATGGGAGACGGAAGGTTTCTGGTTCAAAACAGATCGCGTCCGCCGACCTAACCGTTCGGAGTTTTCCTGTATTCCGTTCGGAAAATAAAACAGTACTCGCAACATGCATATGTTAGGAAACATATATAGCTGGTTTCCTCCAAAACGTAGCATAAATACCGGTTAAGACCACTTAGAAAGACACCCAAGGAGGACACACCCACCCCTTGACCTAGATCCCATGCGTGGAGACTAGAAGCAGGATAGTCTCCAGATTTGTAGAGAGTTCAATTGAACGCCCAGCGTCGTGTGCAACTTATAGAAGCAGTTCTACGATACCGGATCCATCGAGAAAAAGCCTGACCAAGGTCATCCGAGAGAAGCTGCTTCTTTTTTGATCGCCAGTGACACTGACGTAGTTTTTGTGCAATCCTGTTGCAGTCATCTCAGATTTGCACTCATAGCGTCAACGTTTCATCACGATTTAAATAATTTTTTACTTTTATAGATTCCGCATCAATGAGTTTAATTCTAATTATATGTGTAAGGAAAATGTTCTTTTCCCACCGTGCGGAGAACGGGTACCCCGCTAGTCTCTGAACATTTTTTAACATATAAAAGGACCAAATTATTTTTAACAAATAAAGTTTGCTTTCTACATAAATCTTTCAAAAAACACATAATTTTCAGATATTTATAGATTTCAAGCTCGATGTTCAATCCCTAGAAATTGTCGTAGCCCCTCCAGATTTTGCATACGTGTTATTCATAACAATATTCAACTCCCAAAACCTCGGGAGCCTAATAATTCGGAAAAGAATATTTTTGGTCGATTTTTTAAAGAAGTCATATTTTTCAAAAATTTCTAAATTTCAAGCTCGATGCGCAACCCCAAGACATTGTCGTAAAACATTCAAATTTTACACAGGTCTTATTCATATCAATGTACAACTTTAGACACCTCACTAGATAAAGATTTCGAAAAAAAGTTGTTTTCGATCCACCCTAATACACACACACACACAAACACCGTTAATAGAACTAGTTCAACGTCTCACCATTCAGTAGAGTTAAATTAGCTGAGCTGCATCCTTTCTATCGATAATCCCACCAGTGGCTGAGAGGTTCTGCTTTCGAAACTGGAAGGTGAGCGGTGCCAGGTTCAAACCCGGTCGCGCGGAATAGCTGTTCGGAGTTTTCCGAGGGTTTCTCCGAGTAAATACGGGCTGTCCCCATATATGCCTAGGACACTCGTACAGTCAATCGACCTTAATCCACAAACGCCTTTCTATAGAGAAACGTTTCACCATGATTTGGTTCCATTGATTAGTTTGAGCACAAAATCATGGTTCAACGTTTTTCCATAGACATTTTGCAGCTAGTTCAGCACCTTTTTATTGTGAAATGCTAACTACTTTTATTAACTGTATATATATATATATATTATATATATATACAACGTTAAATTTTTTACCGCGTATACCGATTTCAAAAATTCCTTTTTTATTGGAAAGGGGCTAGCTCAGCAGTGTCCCCATATTAATTTGGTCACATTCTGATGATATTATCATTCCGAAAATTGGAAGAAGACGTATTTTTAAACCATTGCTCTAAGGGTTGTCAGTAACGAAACTTGTCTTATAGTTAAAAATCGCTGAGTTGCCTCCTTTTGGAAATTTAGTGCTAACTTTGGCGTCAAAAAATAAGTTCCCAAAACTGAACTCCACTTGGAGATACCTTCTATTTTTGGCGAGACTTCGTCAAACCCTCTATTTTCAATAGGAATAATAGTACAGCTTAGTTTCGCCGGTACCAGCATAAGTCGAAATTCGCCAAAAGTCATCACCTCGGTTATTTATTGCCGAGTTTGGCACATAAAAGTCCGCAAGACCGAACTCAAGGGGATATCTGCTGTATTTCGCGAAAATTTGCCAAACCATACTAATTTAAAATGGGAATAATTTTTTGTAATGGTGAAGTAAATTAAACTGGGTTTCCGTTTTCTGAAAAAAAATCATACTTGTTTCACAAACCGCATTGCACAGTATAATTTAGTCAATCATCATAAGTGTGCTTTAAGCTCAATGTAGTATTGCTTACAAACGGAAATCGATTCTATAATTGGTTTTACGCACACACTGCTTTAATCACCTCACAGCTTAATTCTTCGCTCGTCGCAATCAATAATACAATAGAATAACATCTTCACAAGTGTTAAGAATCTTTAATTTTGATTGTCTCGAGAGCAAACAAGTAAACAGGGGTGAAAAAAGCGAAAAATCTTTCTCTAGCTGTTAGGAAATGCCGGAAAACTCTGGAGCTTAAATCCTTGTGTGGAGGCGAGAACAAATTAGGCAGGGAGAAGCGTGCGTGTCTGAGACATGCCTTAACTTCTTACATAAGACACAAATATAATTTTTCTTCTCGGGTTAAAGATAAGGTGGTGAAGCGAATTGAGGTGAAAGGCGTCCTAAGTTTGCGCTTAAAAGATTATTTCGCCTTTCAACTCGGTTGGGATTTAGCATGTGGAAAAGAGCTTGAGGGATAAAGTTGAAAAATACATTAGGCCTTGAAAAATAAGTCTAAAAATTGACCGAATTTTACAGTTAAGTATTATATGAAATTATTTTATGTTTAATATTTTATTGCAGTGATGGCAATAATCTACAGTGGTAAATAATGTTTATTAAATTAAACAGACTGTCAATTACTTTACTTTCATTTTCCTATTAAAACAACAATTTTATTTTTATTAATACGAAATTTCTTCCTGTCATAAGAATGTTCCTTTACTCTAAAGAACAAATTTATTATTCTTAACAGCATAATACACAATAGTGTTAATTAACTCATTTCCGAATTTAGCATTTAGTAATTCTAGCAGCATGAGCAGCAGGTACCGAAAAATACCACAATTTACCATTGTAACTGTAGATTGACTTCATAATAATTTCGATTTATCTTTATAAATAAAAACGTAAATCTGTTTGCGTGTTTGTTTGTCTTAATTGCATACAAACCCGCACCGTTTGACCAATCGGCTTCAAATTTAACACAAACATGTAAAAAACTACAGGTCTGGTCATTGTCTACTTTAAAAATCTGAAAATCCATCCGTTCCACAATTTTTAGCCATTTTTCACTATTTTCAGCTCTATCGAGAATTAAAAATGTAAATCATTTGAGCGACACAAGCTTTTGTGTCGTAAGTGAGATGACGTCATTTTGATGCCACATTACGCTTTGAAGGGAAAATTGTGATTCCAGTTCGTTAGAAATAGCTACTCGAAATATCCAGATCAACTTTTTTTCACAAATAAAATTGTTTTATCTGCATGGAGTTTTAATATAAGAGGAGTTGTTTCCAGAAAAACGAAATCATTCGAATACGATAACTTTTCCCAAACATATTGCGATTCCACACTTTTTCAAAAGTTCATGCTATTCCGATGACAGGAATACGTGGAAAACGCTTGGATTTTCTTTATGAGTGGGTGTATAGAAATTTTCCTCATAAATTCGGGAAATCCGTTTGTTTCATATTCATCTATTTTCATTTTCCGAGTTAAAGACCTGTAGAATTGAAAGACATCAATTTCATTGAATTACTGCCTTAATAAATTAAGTGGCAACAGTGGGTTATGTTAACTATAGGAAACCTTCGTGTTGAAAATAGATATATTTATTCTAACTGAACAAAAGTTAAATGCACTGAGTGTAATTTTCACTGATACAAATCAGAATTACTTTTTGCAGAAAGTTGCTTCTTACATTTTCGAATCTTAAAATACAGCCGCGCATGTGCATTTGCGCTAGCCCTCTGTGTTAATCATAGTTCTGTGGTGTCGGATTTTTTGATATCATTTTTTGCTGTGGAGATTCCCGTTCTTAAGTAACGATTCATTCATGGATTAAAATGAAAGTTGCATGTCATTTCTGAGTCGAAAACTATCAAAACGTCATGGATTCTCTTGGTAAATACCAGATTGCATTGCAGCTTTTGTCTAAATTTTTACGAGATAAGCAGATATCTATCTATCTATCTATCTATTTATATATATATATATATGTGTGTGTGTGTGTGTGTGTGTGTGTGTGTAAGCTGTTTCAATAATCTTCATTCCCGTACAAAGAGCGGGTACTTCAGCTACTAATTATACAAAATTAAAAACTTTTAGCCGTGAATATCGAGGATGTCTATCCCCCCCCCTCCCTCTTTCCTCATCCTGAACTTCTTTTGGGGCTTTGAAATAATTAAATAAATATTACCTAGGTTTTTTTTCTTAAATAAAATTTACATATAAATTCTTGATGACATACTTTTTTGTGTAATACTTGCGTAAAGAAAGAAATACAAAAATATTTTTATCGACTTCCATTTTTATGCAGTAACCTTAACCTCCAGTACTTACATAAGACCAGCCTCATACAGGGCTCGTACGAAAAAGAAAAGACGGCATTTGAAATTACGAAATTTGCCTTCCGCGATTGACAGTGGTGTGGTACAGATATTAAGCCATTTATGCCTAGCGTCCCTTTTTTGGGACGGCATTATCGCTATCATTCGAAAACGTTATTTATTTTTCCTAGCCTTTATTCGCGAGTACTGAACCTCAATTCCACAAAATATTTTAATATGGCAAGTAGGATGTTGACATTTCAATTTTTATACATAACGATTTTAAATGAAATCATTCCTTGTTCAAAAAGTTGACATCAGAAATTTATCAATTACTTCTGGTGTTAGCAAAAATCGAAGAAAGTCGCAAAAATATCCAGGCACGAATGGGTTAAACAGAAGATTTTTCTGTTTTCACCATACTTCGCTAATTAATTGTGGTTACTGCTAAGACAAAGTGCTCTAGGGCTATCTGACGTAGGGAGAGCTGCCTTGGGAGAACTGCTTAATTTTAAGCTGAAATATGCTTTGGCTTTTTACATGAGACGCAACTTGTGTAATTTTTAGTGAGAGTTCAAAACATTTAAAGAGATGAAGTGAAATTAGTTTTAAATGATTATTCAGAATTTCAAGTGATTTGGGATTGAAAGCAAAAAATACGAAAAGCAGTGAAAAGTAATTGCAAAATATTGATCATACTTGAATGAGATTTCTGCTTCTTCTGTAGATAGCTTAAAACTACGTTGTTTGGTTCGTCAGTTTAAGTTTGGGTTTGCGATTACTTCCTTACTAATGAAGGAAGGATTTTTTGCACTTTTTGGAATGAACGTACAGATTTTATTCTAATATTACTTGTATTGTATACAAAATTATGTTTTTATTTGCATAGGCTTCCTTTTAAATAACATTAAATAGTTCTATTAATTCTCTGCACTTACTTCAGAGTACTTTAAGTGAAATATTATCAATCTCAAAATTTTTAACAATATATCTTTGGTGTAAGAAATTAAAATATTAATTAAATTATAAGAAAGCAAACAGATTATCATTTTCCTAATGTGATGCCACTTCTTTCTTGTAACCCGCATCAAAAGACAGGAAACAACAGCGACTAAACACTGAAACTGTTAACTTCGTTAGACTCGAAGAAAGAAACTTTCTTCTAATTCTAAAGAAATACAAGAAATCTTCGAAGTTTTAAACTACTAAATTACTAGAATAAATTAATTTTTAAAAAAGTGAAAGCAAAAAGCGAGCGCAGAAGATGTTTTAATTTCTTACAAGTACGACATAGATAATTCTTCCATTTCCCCCCTTTTCATGGAGGAAAATAACGCGGTAAAAAGAAAAGAAAGGTTAAAATAATACATTTCATTTTAGGACGATTTTGAAGGAGAATTAGCATGAAGTTGTAAAAACAAGAACGATAAGTTATGCCAAACTATTAACTACTATAAAACACTTTCCAATGAAAGAAGATCTCCGTTGTCCTGTGTTTGTAATGATGAAAAAGAAGGAAGTAAGGCAATTAAAATACGAAAATGGTTTTTCAATCCTTATTCCTAATGGAAATGAAATAATGTTTCTAATTTTCGAAGTGATCTGTTCTGTTAGGATTCAATTTAGAGTAATTTATGTTTTACGTGTCAAATGATTACACTTTTACATTACGTTCAACGTAAATTGATTAAATAGAATGCAAGATACTAATCTTTAAATTTGGCATTGGATAACATTGGAGCTGGCTGTTTCTCTTTAAAGTTGATGAAATCGCTGAGCTCAGTTTAGTTTTAAGAACTTGTTTTTAGCGCCAAATTTGGTAATATTTTCACCAAAAGTAGAAGAGCTTGGCGGCATCTCGGGCAATTTTAATTGTGTCAATAAGTTTGCATTCCTTTATAGCATTAGTTTTACTAAACTATCGAAGTATGTGAAATATATGGAATATTCTAGTATAACACAGTGCCAGAACCTTACAGAAACCTCGATTATAAATTGGGTAGGGGGGAGGTTAATCTAATCATTCACACTTTAAAGTTGACGCTTACAGAGAACATTTCTAGCGACAGCCAAATCGCTTTGAGTGTTTATTGTGCTATCAGATATGTGGTGAAATATATCATTAATCTAGAAAAATTTATCGTTCATTCAACAACATTTTGGTTATCTCTTTTTCAAAGAAATATTTTTTTTTTTTGAATCAACTAAGCTTTTCTTAATTCAATGAAATATTTTGTTAATTTAACAAAACTTTTGTTAAAAACAAACAAAATTCAGTTAAAATAGTGCCATACAAATTTTGTTGAATCAAAACACTTTGTTGAATTCAGCGGAGCATGTTTTTTTTCTGTGTAAAAGGAATTTCAGAATTGTGAAATATTTTATGCTGCGGAGCAGTTAAGCGTTCTGCTGGTGTATTACACACTGTTTGTGGAATGTTCCTTTTGCATTTGAATTGCAACTTCTGAGGAATGGTCCTGTCGCCTGATTGTCGTGTATTGAATTACTGTTAGTGAATTTATATGATTAGTACATTCAAGATTGTTCGGCGAGTTTTTAGAAGTAATAAAGTTCGTGCTTCGGACTAACAACTTGATTGATTCTTGGAGTTTCCTAGGTTCTCTGAATTTTTAAGCATTCAAGCCTATACGAACACGTCAGTTCAGCATCGTTTCTGCAGTACTGGTGTAAGAAGTGGGATTCGAATCCACAAACACATTCGTGGACCACAATAAAAAACCTGTCGGGATGAGGATACGAAATTATCGACTCAATTCTTAAACTGCCTTCAGTTGATAAACGCATCCTCGCATTTGGTAGTCCGTAGATTTTGTTGTCCATTTTTCTCAGTATGTGAAGAGACGTTACAGTGCAAGAGAGGCCCTTCACAGATTTTTTATAGTAAGTGCATAGACCGAGAAGACTTTGCAATTCACGAACATGTTCAGCTTTTGACTTCAAACGACTTGTCGTTATCAGTTCGGTCAAATCAGATCGTCCCTAGAAAGAGATTGTACTTCCAAATAACTTATTTCCCGGAGAAATAAGTTGCATTTATGTGGATTCTATTTAAATTTTGCTATGTTCTCGAGGTTTATTGCAAAAGTTCTTCCAATTATGGTAATATCGTCCAAGAATAACTTGGCATTCTTCAAGATCCTCTAACCTAATCTCTAATACATGCTCAAAAGTTACCCGTGCTTTGCATAACATTTCAAATATTAAGGCAAAATAATTTAAAATTTTATTACAGCTCTTTTATACTTTATTTATAAATTTCATAGTAAATTTATAACCACATGACCTCTATCGGCTAAATGAAAGAAAAAATGAGGATTCTTAAATTATTCATCTAATTGTAAAATTCTCTCTTTAAGGACTCACAAATGGGTGTACCCCACCCCAGCTAGAAAAAGTATGCACTTTTTCTGCAAAAAAGTATAGATTGTGCACAATTTGTGCTTTAAAAGTAGATATTTTTGATTATTTTGAAAGTATACATTTTTTTGTGCAAATTATATGCAGTTTTTATGCATGCTAAAAAGTGCATATTCTATATTGTCAAAAACTGTGCACAAAAAGTGTATACTTTTCAAGGTATTCACTTTATATGCACATTTTTTTGCACAAAAAGTGCAAACATTTTCTAGCTGTGATTTAAGCAGTTTGAAACAATTTTCGCAAAATAGCAAAATCTAATCCAAATTATAAGAAATTCTAGGGACATAGTTTAAGTTGTATGTCCACCTACGCGTCACTATGCTTCATTTAAGTCGTACGTGAAGCGCGAACAAAAATTTACCCAGTTTAAAACGATTTTGAGAAAAATATCAAAATCTAATTTTTTTTTAATCCGACTTTTATAGCTGAAGTTGAGTGATCACATATCACATGTCACCAAATTTCATTTCTTTCGCTTTAGTCTTTATTACTTGATGCTTTAGTATTTATTACTTGATGAAAAATTGACGTAGTTTGAAACAATTTTCGAAAAATCTTAAAATCTAATGAATATTTTTAAAAATTCGACGCTATAGTTAAGTTGAGTGACCACCTATCATGTCACCAAATTTTATTTCATTCGCTTCAGTCAGTTTTACTTGTTGCGCGAATAAAAAAAAAAAGAAAGCGTCACAGACAGAATGACACAACGACAGACGGACAAACTTTTCTTTTACGGTCGTACTCGGGTCCCAATGCTTAAAACGCATGGAAATCGCATTTTTTTTCAATTTAGAGAAGCGTACAGACAAAGTCTAGTTTTATTTATTTAGATACATAAATGTTCCAATTCCGAACTTGCAACAACAATTACATCAAATTTAAGACACATTATTCCGAGTCAGACCAGTTTAGTGGTTAGAATGCTCGCTTACCACACCTTGGTTCCTCAGTTCGATCCCAAGTCTTGGAAGCTTGAAAAATGCAGTGAGTTCTTACGTATAATAATAGATGCAGCACTAAAATTGAAAGAAAGGACGAAAAGTCAAAAGACTGTGACGTCATAGCTACACCGTCGTTCGTTAAAAGCTAAACCATCTGTATAAAAATCCGACACGCTCGAGTATATTAACATGGCGATTTTTTAATTTGCCTTTTCAAAAATTCGCTACGATCTTCCGTCACTTCCGAAACGTCAGTCTTTTGAATGGGGGCACTTTTAGGGTTCACTTAACATCCCCCTCTGAATATCTGACGCGCTCGAAAAAAAATTCTTTTTTATATTGTCTATCCTTCCGGATGGCCACCCCCACCAACCGACCACGCCCCCTACATTTTTCTGTCTAGATCACCAGATACTAATAAATTAGTGCACAATTTCGTTTTCACTTTTTATGCACAATTGAGTTTGCACATTTTGGGCACAAGCAGAAGTGCCAAATACGCTTGGATTATGTACACTTTTTTTTTTACACTTTTTGTGCAAACTTTTTCTAGCTGGGATGAAACATTATTTTTTTGAAAAATTATACTTAAAATCTTTTTTAAGAAACATTTTTTTAGGAGTATCATCTGATTTCTGTGCATCTTGACTGGTGTAACTTCATACATCTTTTTAAGATTTTCACGCGCATTTCAAAATGAAATAATAGAAACTGAAAATCAAGATCCCGAGAAAAGTCCTTTGCAACTTAAACAGAACTTAAATTTCTTCTTCATAACTTCACACGTTTTGCTATGACAGCTGTATCTTAAAAATACGTAATATGAACTCACACACCGACTGTGAAATATAAAGTCGGAAAGAAAAAAGAGGGAGAGTGGGAAGAAGGGAGAGGAAGAGAAAGTCTCCACTGGGACACGCTTGCCACTTTGATGGATGCAATCAAATACGCGACGAAAGTGAGCTCGTCTTCAAAAAAGTTAACGCTCGCTTTTAGAAACGCACAGCGACGTAGGTTACAATTCTTGGATACTCTTCGAGTGATAAACCAAGTGAAGAAGAAATGCATCAAATAGGTTGAGAAGTCTCCTTTTGCTTGTAAGAATAGGGCCCGGAGGAAAAAGTGAAGAAAAAATTACGTAACGCATCCCCCATTCCACACCAGAAAGCGAGTTCGTGTAAATCTCTTGAGTATTTGGAAATTTGTCAAGCAATAGAAGACATTTATAACTTTATTAGCTGGGTGAAACCAATAGTAGGGGAGCCCATGATGCTAATTGGGGTTTTACTCGAGCGTCGTGAGGACCTATTAGATTTTGTAGTTTATATAATAAGAAGAATAAAAGGTTATATAATATTTCCCCTTTCAGTGGTGGGGGAAGCATCTACAGACCTTCAAAGATGTAAAAAAAAACACCAAAAAAAAAACAGTTACATGGAGATACTTGAACGCGTCAGATAGTTTGATAGTTTAGATGCCTCAACGTGTCTTTGATACCAAAGGTATGTTCATCTCTAGACTTGCATGGTGGGAGGTGGCCATCCGGGAGGGTAGAAAATACAAAAAAAAATTTTTTTTTCGAGCGCGTTAATATTCGGAGGGGATGTTAAGTGAACCCTAAAAATGCTCCTATTCAAAAGACTGACGTTTCGGAAGTGACGCAAGCTCGTAGCGAATTTTTGAAAAAGAAAAAAAAAAAAAAAGAAAAATCGCCGTATTGAAATTCTCTAGCTTGTTAGATTTTTATACAGAAGGTATAGCTTGATGTTACAGTCATGGTAGCCTAAAATCTGACGATTATTTTGAGGGGTATCATTAATCTGACGGCTAAAAAAAAAAATTATGAATTTTTTTTTTTTCAATAACCATAAAATGTGACGAATAAAAGCACATAGAATTATTTAAATATTTAGGCTTTATTTTTTTTAGAAAATAATATAAAAATTAAATACATCAATTGAAAAATTTGTTTCAATCTTCGTCGTCATCCGAAGAATTATCATACTCCAAATCTAATAATTCAATTAGATCTCCAATATTGTCTGCCGTTTTCGTATCTGTAACAAGAAATCGTTATAACCGTTAACAATATTTTATTCATTTCATGGGTAACATGTTATCAAAGTATTAAAAAGAAATATACCTAAATCTGAAGTTTCGTCAATAACTGGTGTTATGACATCTTCGTATGCATCAGGTAACGATGCATACGAAGCCAACAGAAGCCAAGCAGATACTGATTGCAAACAAACCAAGTCATTTCAAATTTTCCATCAACATTTGTCTACCCGTAATCTGTTGGTGACATGTTAATCATAGTTTTATTGTGTGCATTCCTCCACAAGCACGCAGTATACTTCTTTCGTAATAAGTACTACCGTAGCTCAGATTGGCAAGGACGTAAGCAACAAGCATCGTAATTGCGGACGTTAAATGCGAAGTGCTGCGACGTATCTGACACTCTGCAGGTTTTATGAAAGATTTCTATTCTTGCTAGGTTGACATCAGCTAATTTTTTCAAGCCATACAAGTGACACATAGAAGATTGTAAAATGTCAGAAGAATCTTCTGTATTATAATCCTCTGAGCCTACATCTGCAAACGCCTTCCGAAAAACAGTTGAACCCATAAAAATTTGCAGAGATTTCTTTTTTGCCTAGTCTGTAAAGTGCCGGATTGTAATCACATCCTGTTAGTGCGTATACAGCTGGTAGCGCTAGCGAAATTATTGGGACGAGCTTAGCATAAAGAGCAGATACGTCAATATAACAGCGTACATTGTTAACTCCAAGATCCATCCATATTTTAACCGCTGCTAGGAGATGTTCCATATTGACCATCGATGATTATCTGTCATCATGACAATCATGATGACAGACAATCATGATGCCTGAACAATCAGAACTTGATTGTTCAAACAATCAGAAACAAACAAAGTTAAAACAAACAATGACAGAAATAAGTCTGAAGTTCTGATTGTAACTGTGGAATCTTCTTTTATTTGATTTGCAAAAATACAATTTTTCTGCTTCCTCATGATCAGGACATGGAGAGTCCTGATACCCCCCTGATACCCCCTGTACCCCCCTATATGTTCATGGTCGATTGTTCAGGTAACTTTATAATGGGTAACTGAATATACATCACATATCATGATTAAGATATATTGTTTTGTTACTAATAATAGTAGCCATCTCCTGATCAGCTCAATGATGAATTAAAAGCTTGACAAAAGCTTCTTTGAATTTGATATTTTTCAATTTTTTCTGAAAATTTGCTGTTCTTGTTTATTGAGGACCAGAGATGTAGAACTCCTTGTCATCTACACTAACTCGAAGAGCGTGCTCGTTATCTTTGATCGAGGTATCTTTGCACGCTCTAATCTTCATTGAGGACTTTTATTACTTCGGCACGTGGAAATCGGCAGATTATCTATTTTTCGTGATTCTTGCATTATTTCCTTCAAAATAAAAAAAATTCAACCGCGCTCTAGAATGTCAAGACAACGTTTTTTTTTCAACTTTGTAACCCTCCCACTCCCTTACGTTACACTCAAATCGGCAGATTTTCTGAATGTACACTTTTTGACTAGTAATTAACCCACTTTATGTTAATCTGACGCTCTTCAATATTTCTGACGATCAATTTTTTTTTTTTTTTACTAATCTGATGAGCTGTCCTAGACGCACGGCCCTACATAAAGGGCTTATATATGGTGGAGGTACTCACATGATGCAAGGTACCCCCCCCCCCCTATATTCATCTGCCGCGCTCGAGTAAATCCCCAAAAACACATTGGGCTCCCCTATTATTAAGCTTGAATTCTTTTTCAAACTTCTGGATTCCTAGAGAACACACGAAAGCTGTTTTATCACGAACAGGTGCATACACATTTACCTGGCGGTAACCAGAACTTAAATCAAGCGTAGACATGAATTCAGTACGTTTGGCTTTATGCAAAATATCGTCCATCCGCGGTAAGGGATAAGAATCGGGTACAGTGACAGAGCTTAGCTTTCTGTAATCTATACAAAGACATACGTCACCATTCGGTTTTACTGCAAGGGCAATTGGTGTCGAATACGGAGATTCATACTTCTGAATAATTCCTTTCGCAAGAAGGTCTCTATTTGAGCTCTCAGCAACTCTCTTTTTGCCGGGGACAAACGATAAGGTGGAATTGACAGTGGTGGATGATTTCCTGTATTAGTATGATGCTCTACAAGTGGAATAGCTTCTCCCCCTGCCTGAAAGATTATCGCATATTTGCAAAGCAAATCATTTAAAATTTTCTATTCTTCTGAATCTAATCGTGTACCTTCACTTTCTCTCAAAGAATAAGAATTTACTTTGATACTTTCGACAGGATCTTCCGGATTTGGATCCTTTTCCGCAAACAGGAATTTATGATGAGGTGTGTCATCAAAGTGTCATAAACCGCCCTTAATATCTAACACAATACCAGATCTTTGTAAAATGTCTACACCCAACAGAGTGCGATGTCCCTTAGCATGGGGCAAGAAAATAAGATTCGTAATAAATGTTCATTTTTGAATCGTAATTTCCACGTCAGCACTCAACACTCTAGACGTAGTTCGTTGACAATCAGCTAACTGCACAGAAAGTTCTATGTCCGTGATTATTTGGTCTCTTTCCATCAGAAATTTATATACAGATTCTTATTACCTATTATTACCGTTAGAACGGCTGGCACAAGTATCTGCGCAAACAGCTCCAGTTGCTTCAAATATGGATATGTCTAACAAAGCAGTTGGAGGGGGTGAACCCAAACAAGCGTAAATACACTCACTTCCAAAAGCACGAAGATGTAAAATGCAAAAAACTCAACAAATACTGCTTTGATTGACAAAAAATTCGTCAGGAAAGTAGTATATATATTTATGCATAAAACAAAATGAATAATTATATACAGAAATGAAATCAATATTAAATTTTTGTAAGTTATCAGATAATGACATACTGGAGACTTAAACAGAATTATGTATAAAGTGAAAATAAACAGCATAAAATAAAAAAGGGACATTAATAGGGTATGTAATCCCCCCCCCTCATCTGTATACAAAGTGTACACCTGGTGACTATGCTTTCAATTAGGTGGTCAACCACCGCAGATTAAGCAATTGCCATTCTTCTTGTAGAGCACTTTCCAGCTCAATAAGAGTGGCTGGAGGTGGGAAACGTGAAGATACAGCATGGCCGAGAGCATCCCAAAGATTTTCAATGGAATTAAGGTCGGTCGAATAAGCTGGCCACGCCATACGCGCAATCCTTTCACTCTCCAGGTAGTCATCGACGATGTCAGCTCTATTTGGACGTGTGTTATCGTCCATTAAAACAAAAGTACGGCCAACTGCTGCAGCGTACAATCTCACAATGGGTTCTAGGACTTTATCTCGATACCGGACAGCCATCACAGAACCCCGTTTAAAGATGTGCAGGTCGGTGCGGTATCCTAATGAAATCCCTGCCCACACCATAATGCTTCCGCCTCAGAATGCGTGATGTTCGGTAATGTTTTGGGGCTGATTGCGTGTTCCTTGTTCACACCATATCCTTATACGCTTGTCATCTGGCTCCAGAGAAAATCTTAACTCATCAGTAAACATGACATTGCCCCTGTCAGACAGTCCAATTGACATGTTCCCGGCACCATTTTTAATCGTGCCCCTCTTGATTGGACGGATAGAAAAACGCAAACTCGAGGTACCTGGGCGTACAGTACCCTCATATGTAATCTTCGACGTACAGTAGCTGCAGATATTGCCTTACCAATGGACGCTGTAACCATAGATTTTACACGTGTCGAGGTGCTCTGCGATTCCGCTTGGTGAAATAGCTATATATCGATCTTCCGCGGGGGTTGTAACCCTTGGGAGACCGGCTACGGGCCTTCGGACAACTGTCTGTGGGGTTTGGAATTGTTTCCATAAACGTGAAATTACAGAATGATGAACGCCGAAGAAAAGAGCAACATCTGTGAACGACTGTCCTACCTCAATGCGCCCCACAGCACGCCAGCGCTCAGAATCTTCCATTCGTCTTCTGGAAGTCATAGAAAAACGTATGTCTTGAAAACAAAGTTTTAAACACCTTCTATCAGCACTTACAATCAACTTCTGTAACCCTTCATAAAGCTGGAATATTATAAGACTGCCCTTTTTGCATATTTCTTGAGATGAAAGCGCGATTGGCTGTTATCTAACATATTGGCATACTTCCATCTACCTCTGCAGCAAATTGAATCCTCTTCAATTCTGTTTGGCTTCCAGAAATTAGCATTTTCCTCTCCGTGCTTAACTTTTGCAAGTGAGTGTATGTACAGGCTTAAACCTAGTTTTTCTTCTCTGTTTTTAGAACAATTTGGGCATTATGACTTTGTGTATCCAGGATTACCACAACCGTAACATGTGTAGGGTTTCCATCATCTGAGATTGATTTTACTTGTGTTTTTTCAGACCATTTAGACTGATAGTCTCGTTTTGGAGAACTAGTCTTATACCAACTAAATTTCTTTCTAAAGTAGACAGAGTCTTTTCCTAAATTACTTCCAGTATTCACATAAGCGTCATGCTTTCTTGCACTAGGAAAATTCCAGTCTACCCATTCATTCATAAAATTAACTCTTATTTCTGATGGGGTTTTCCTTTTTATTTGGTAGGCAATTATTAAATCTGTAAGGTTTTCTAAATCATTGATACCCAATTCTGAAATACGACCTTCGAAATATGTCCTTAATTCAAAAACAAATTTCGCCAAGTATCGTCAGACGATTTGTTATGCTGACAGAATAACTGTCTGAATTTATCTGCAGTAAGCTTAAATCTATGTAACAAGTTTTTAACGTATTTCTAATTTTGAGCCTCTTCATTTGGCTCTCTAGCAATAAGTTTGGCGATATCTTCTGGTAACACACCAATCAGATAAGGAACCCATTTAGAATCAAGCACATAAAAAAGTTTAACTGCCTTTCAAACAAATTAAAAAATAAACCCATATCTTCTTCCTTTGGTCAGAAAAATGGTAAAAGTTTTTGTACTTCCAAAATAGACTGATTCATTCCTACACTAGCTCTGTTATCTTCGGTTGGTAAGCCTAACCTCTGAGCTTCGACTTGGGACCTAAGCCTTTCTACTTCGAGATTCTTGTCATTAATTATTTCTTGTTCTTTTGATTTCCGAACTTCAATTATATTCAATAGGACATCTTTTACAAACTTTTCCTCATAATTCTTAGACTTCATAATTAAGTTAGTTATGATAGATCTTAAAGTCACCTTTAAACCTGCATCAACCTCCTCACCAATTTCTTGAGCAAGGAGGATTAAGTCCTCTTTTCGCGCTTTACCCATATAAGCCATAGAGATTTTCCTGAATTTACAAATAAAACAAAATAAACAGTCACCCACTGTTTGTTAGATCGTCCCAATTCAATTTAAATTCCCGGGCGATAATGTTGTACAATTTACGTCGAGTGCCACTTTTTAACATGGCAAACATAATTTTATTCCTTCAAGCCATTACGAACTCCATTTTACATGGGAAAATGCAAAAAACGGGTTGCTTATAGCTCATCTTACATACAGGGTTGTCCAAATTAAACTTCCCCAACTCAGAGGCCTGTGCAAGATGTTGTATGGGTCATAATGTGATGAAATTTTGAAAACAGACACTTCAGATCACGCGATCGTGATTTATTAAAAAAAGATTATTAGTACAAGAATTTGCCGATAGGTGGCGCTGTAGATCAACAAGACGTTCTACAAATGTTCTGTATGTGTCCCGTGGTCGAATAGGGCATATCAACAGCAAGAGAAACAGTTCACACACTGAGAACACCATGTGACGATAGGCTATAGTGGCGTCCACGATCGCCAAATCAACGTCTTGTACGCGTGCAGAATCCACAACATGTCGTCCTCTACCTGGTAAAATTCCCAGCTGCTCGGTTCTTTCGAACTTCTTCATCATGTCTCGTAAAGCGCGTGGTGTCATTGGTCCTCGGCCTAAGTTCTTCGGACGACGGAATTCTCTTACCGCAGCACGGGAATTCTCTTCCTTTTGGTAGAAAAGTTTCACTAACAGAGCTTTGTCTTTCAAAGTCGCCATTGTGCATCAGCGAGCTGGAAACAACTGCCTGTGCAGGGCCTGTCTTCCACTTTTGTAGGGCTCGTCTTTTGGATACGTTGCGCAGAAGCTTTATTTCTGCAAAACACGTTGTTGCTATATGCAAATTACTAGTGTTACAGCGCTACCTATCAGCAACTTCTTGTACTAATATTTTTTTTAAATAAATCACGAGAACGTGATCTGAAGTGTCTGTTTTCAAAATTTCATCACATTATGACCCATACAACATCTTGCACAGGTCTCTGAGTTGGGAAGTTTACTTCGGACAAACTGTACATTTTCTGCAATAATAATTAACTAAAACATTAGAGCAGAAACACCAGACGAGCAACAGTCTCATTTTGCAAATAAATACAAAACGCGAGCGAGCGCCATGGAGTTAGTAGGATGTTTTATAACTAAAAGAATGACGTTGCTATGACGTCATTTACGATTGTTACAATTCTAAGAAAACAGTACTTCATATGTTTTCTTTGATAAAAACGACGAAACAGCTAGAATAGCTTGCCACCAATGATGACTTTTCATTATTTGGCGATTTACAGATGCTCATAAGCGATAATTACTGCTCTTGTAAGGTTACCGGAAAAACCGTTATCCATATATTCATAATGTTACGAATTTTCGGGGCAACCCGCTGCTCTGTGGCTTAAAATGGTTTAAAATTCGTATTCTACGCTTCAAATAGATAAATTTTGCTTTTTGTCGCATCAAAATCGGCCAATTAGAACCGGAGATACGGAGGTTTCACTTTCCCATATGTTTTTCTATGGGCTTCTAGAAATCTCGAGAAATATTAGTCCTAGAGCTTAGATCTCTTCACTTTTGAGGACTTATTTTTGGCGCCAAATTTGGCGATATTTCGCCAAAAGTCGCCAAGCTTGGCGACTTTTTGGTCATTTGGTGCGATTTTCCCAATGGGGCCTGGAAGTTGTTTTTCCTGCATTAAAAACGCATAATAACCTAACATTTCTCTTCTATGACGTAATGAAAATTCACGCTTTATGTAGAACCCTCGAGAAATTGACTTTTCTGGAAACCTCTTGTACCTCCTGCGTCGGCTATTTATACAAGCGGGCATCGCCCCGAAGTCAGTCAGTTGCGAGTTGAACATTCAATGTGCGAAGAGCTCTGAGTACGCTTGTTTTGTGTGAACTGATAGTGCTATAGAAGCTGTGTTTTAGCTTGCTTTGTGAAGCTGTTTTTAAAGTGCTGTGTGTAAATTCTTCATTGCTGTGTCTTAAGGGATAGTGTACTATATCCCTTGAATATTTCCATGGAAGTTTAGCCTGTAAAAGTGACTTATTTTGTGTGAGAAATACAGCATTTGTGAGAGCTTCTGATCCAAGCGGATTGTTAAAAGCACGTTACTGCTAGATTGTGCTTGTGAATTGTGTACAGCTGATTGTTCTACGAAGTTCTAGAAGCAATAAAGTTTGTGTTCCATCCTGACAAGTGACTTTTTACTTGAACTTTTTACACGAACTCGACTTTAGAACGACGAACCCCAGGAGTAGCAGAGTAATTCCGCAACATTTGGTGTCAGAATCGGGGTTCTAAAGAAAGACTTTAATTTTCCAGGTTATGGTTTTGACTAGACAAAAAAATGGAAGAACAACTTCAAAAGCTCATGAATATGATGCAGGAAATGAAATCCGGACAAGACGAAATGAAATCCGGACAAGATGAGATAAAAAAAGAGATGAAAGCCGGACAAGATGAGATGAAAGCCGGACAAGATGAGATAAAAGCTGTACAAGGCGAAATGAAATCCGGATTGGACGAGTTAAAGACAGCGCACAATGAAGTGAAAACCGGACTGGAGGAGTTAAGAGCCGCACACGACGATGTGAAGACCGGACTGGAAGAATTAAGAGCCGCACACGACGTGATAAAATCCGGACTGGAGAGGAAAATAGAAGCCGGACTGGAAGAAATGAAATCCGGACTAGAGGAAAAAATACAGACAAATCAAGAAAATATGGAGAAGAGAATGTCGATACTAGAAGAAAGCCAAGCAAGAAACTTGATAGAATTACGTGAAGAATTTAATAATAAAATCGAGGACAAATTGGATTGGAAAGAAAATATAGTTTCGAAAATACGGGAAGAATGTGAAGCTAAAATGGAAGAAAAATTGGACTCTCTCGTCAAGCTGGGAAAGTTACCGGAAAACATCAGACTGTCGTCACGCCACCCAGCAGTGAAACTAACGCCTTATGACGGAAAGACTCCCTGGGAGGCTTACAAGACCCAATTTTCAATCGTCGCCAGAGCCAATGGTTGGAGCGAGTCCGAGAAAGCTAATCAACTGGCCGCTTCCCTTAGCGGAGATGCAATTAATGTATTGCAAACTATCGGAGCGACGAAGATAGGAGATTTTGACGCCCTTGCCAGTGCCTTGGAGATGAAATTCGGAGAGAAGTGCCAGAAAGAATATAGTAGAATCCAACTTAAGTCAAGGATGCAGAGATCTGGCGAGACCCTTCAAGAGCTGGCTTCGGACATAGATAGGCTGTGTCATCTAGCCTACATGGACCACCTTGATAATGTCCGAGAAGAAATGGCGGTGCGTCATTTTATTGAAGCCATCCGTGATCCAGAAACCCAAAAGGCACTCATGTTGGAGGATTATCAGGATTTGAAGTCTGCTCTGGTGTTCGCAATGAAGCTAGAGGCAGCCCAGCGGGCCGTGAGAAAAGATCGGCATGCTGTTAGAGCGGTAACGGTCCAAGAGGAAGCTGACAAAGACACAGAGAGCGTCGAGAACAGATTGAAGAGAATTGAAGATCTCATAGAGCGAAAATTTAGATCCGATAGAACGAGAGATGGCCCAAAGAAAGTAAAATGTTGGAAGTGCAACAGCGAGGGGCATTTACGAAAATACTGTGACGCACAAAAGAACTCTCGTCGTAAAGATCGCAGTTATCAATGCACCAGAGAAGCCCATGAAGGAAGACAGAAAAGAGACGACTTTCAGGATATTCAAAAGCCCCGTTTGAAAGTCTTGCAGATTTCATCAGTGAATGGTGGCAGTAATGGACTCTTCGTACAGGGATACGTTAATGGTTCCCCATGCCCCATGGTGATTGATACTGGCGCGAACGTAACCATCATAAGGACGGATCTGGCCAAGAAATTAAATTTGAAGATTATCTGGACTCCGCCCTCGCTGACCCTCCAGACTGTGACAGGTGACAAGATCGAAGTGGGCGGAAAAGCGCAAGTAGAAATCACGTTTGGGAATGCCAGATACGACCATGTGGTATATGTCGCCAATATTACAGACTCTTTTATTCTCGGACTGGACTTTTTAAAATCACACAAATTTAATTTGGACTTTAAGAATAATGAGCTTCGTTCAGACTCAGAAGAAATAGCTGCGTTCGATATTAAAAATGAAACTATTTTACCTGTTCAGCAAATAATAGCCCAGACTGATATCACTCTACCTCCCAGAACTGATTCAATAATTTCTGGAACAGTAAAAGAAAGCAATAAATTCCGATTTCGATTAATCGAACACCCAAACAATAGTGATTCCGTCAGAGGAGTACTTGTGGGAGCAACACTTGTGGACTTGTCGAGAACAGAAATTCCAGTTAGAGTAGTAAATGTGACGGACAAGTCAAAGGTGATAAAGAAAAATGAAGTGTTGGCGACATGCACTCCTGTTACCTGCATTAATAAGAACATCAGCCAAACGACAGCTAAATCTTCCGAGTGCCTGACGAAGGAATTAATACAAGACGTGGAGTTAACGGCAGAACAGAGAAGCGCTGCGGAGAAAGTAATAGCTGAATTTGAAGACCTCTTCTCCCGTACTTCGGGTGACTTTGGCCGTACGAGCTTAACTCAACATAGGATAGATACAGGCAGCCATTCTCCCATCAAGCAACATCCTAGGCGGCTGCCGTTTGCTAAGCAAGAAGAGGTGAGCAGACTTTTAGAGGAGATGAAGCGTGATGACGTCATCGAGCCATCGACTAGTCCCTGGGCCTCGCCAATTGTTTTGGTCCGAAAGAAGGATGGTCCCACCCGGTTTTGTGTTGACTACAGACGTCTGAATGACATTACCAAGAAAGACAGCTACCCTCTTCCCAGGATAGACGACACTTTGGACACTTTATCGGGAAACGAATGGTTTTCCACTCTGGATCTGAAAAGTGGTTACTGGCAAGTGGAAATTCATCCCGACGACCGTGAAAAGACTGCGTTCACCACGGGACAAGGATTATGGCAGTTCAAAGTTATGCCTTTTGGACTCTGCAACGCACCTGCTACATTCGAGCGACTAATGGAGACAGTGTTGAGAGGACTTTCCTACGAAGCATGTCTCGTTTATTTGGACGATATCATCATCGTCGGAAGGACTTTCGAAGAGCATCTAGAGAACATCCGAAAGGTGCTGCAGAAATTAAAGGAGGCGAACTTGAAACTGAGTCCATCGAAGTGCAATTTGTTTCGTCGGGAAGTACGTTACCTCGGGCACATAATATCCGCCCACGGAGTCCGAACCGATCCCGAAAAGACGTCCGCAGTCCAGAACTGGAGTCGTCCCGAGAATATCCACGACTTAAGAAGTTTTCTCGGTCTGTGTACTTACTATCGAAAATTCGTGAAGGGCTTTTCTCAAATTGCAAGACCTCTTCACAAATTGACCGAGACTGGACAGAAATTTCTATGGACTGACCCTAATAGCACAGATTGTCACAAAAGAGTCGCTGTGACGTCACAATTGTCACAGGACTGTCACATACTACTCACATTGTTACTTGTGAGTGATGTGACTCTAGTGTGTGGTCACTGTGAAGTTTATTTGTGACCAGTCACCAGGTGACGTCGCCGTGAAGTCACCATGTGACTAGCATGTGATCGGTCGCTAAGTGACTCCACTGTGAAGTCACCACGTGACTAGTATGTGATCGGTTGCTCAGTAACTCCACTGTGAAGTCACCATGTGACAAGTATGTGATTGGTCGCTCAGTGACTCCACTGTGAAGTCACTGTATGACTATTTTGCGACTATTGATTTTTTTGGACTTCAAAATGACGTCACACTGGCCGCTTTTGCGACTTTGGATACATACCCATTTTTTTCTAATAGTGACAATTTCTTTCCTGAAATATTAAATAAATAAATCCGAAAGTCGTAATTCAATAAAACCTCGCAGTTATGTAGTAATGGAATTTAGTTTAATTTATTAACTTTTAAATTATTTCGTTTAAACAAGGCAATATTATTTATAAAAAAAATATTATTCTTAAAAATATTAGAGTTAAGAGTTCTAATCATAAGTGAAAACTAAGTATCTGTGAGTAAAATTAACAATTTCTTTCATATCCCCATGGCATATATGTTTCGATAGGTTTAAATTTCGGATGGGGGGAGGGACTATCCGGTATTTTCAACCTTATTGTTACTAGAGTAAATACAAATGTCTCAAAATTGCTGTTTTTTAATAATTGCTTTAAGTTTTCAGATCCCCTCCCCCTTTAAATGCGTCTCTGGTATGTTTGAAAGTTCCACTACGAAAAATTTGAGATAAAACTATGGGTCTAAGTCAAAAATACTTTATTTATTTTATCTAATGCATGTTTTTCCAATTAATTTAATTTATTTTTATATGAAATCCCTTTTAGGTAAAATATAGCAAAAATATAAATCTTATCCCTCATACCTTAAATATATATCAAACCTCACATGTCGCACATTACAAATTTATTTCATAACCGAATAAAAATTTCAATAAATCATTAGTTTTTTCGGATGAATACCTAAATAAAACAGCACATTATCTCCTGAAAATAATGATATTTTTTATATTATTTAAAAATAAATACATATATATATATATATATAAAACTTATATATAAAATACTCACAGAAAAATTTTTAATTTCCAAAAGAAGCCGTCAGAAGTAGCTTTTGCAGCCGTCAGTTTACTTTTAAAGGTTCCCGAGCACGGTAATCACAGCGTTGTGGTAAGATGCCGGGCTAATAACCAGTAGACCCCTGGTTCGATTCTGGACCTCAACTTCTCCTTGCCTGAGAGTTTGGTGCTGCCATCTGGTGTATATTTTCGGTAACTCTTTTTCCCCGAATTTTTTCGCTGTCGCAAAACTGTCTCATCGTGACTTCTCTGAACGGTCGCAATGCGACTACACAGCGAGAGGACATAGGGACTCTGGCGTGACTTTGCTGCGGAGTCGCGGCGACTGTTTGTAACTCTATTGTGTCAGTATTGTGTGGTCGCATTTCAGTCACAGGGGACTGTTGTGCTATTAGGGGAGGAATGTGAGGACGCATTCAACGAACTGAAGACGGCTTTAACATCTTCGCCGATCTTGTCGTATCCTCACCCTGACAAGCCATTTATCCTGGACACAGACGCAAGTAAGGAGAGTGTCGGAGCAGTTTTGTCCCAGGAGATAGATGGCCAAGAACACGTCATTGCTTACTGGAGCAAATGCCTTTCAAAGGCAGAACGTAACTATTGTGTTACGAGAAAGGAACTCCTTGCTATCATTAAGGCCGTGGAGCACTTCCATCATTACCTGTACGGCCGAAAGTTCCTGCTCCGAACGGACCATGCCTCTTTAACCTGGCTTCTAAATTTCAAGAATCCGGAGGGCCAAATAGCCAGGTGGATACAGCGACTACAAGAATATAACATCGAGATACGTCATCGGAAAGGGTCATCTCATGGAAATGCAGATGCTTTGTCGAGAAGGCCCTGCATAGACAGTTGTCGCTATTGCTCCAGGGCAGAGAAAAATTACCATCTGAAACATCCCGCTGTCCGCCAAGTTACATCATCGGCATCATCTCAAGATCCCTGGAGTGACGAAAATGTTCGGGCGGACCAATTAACAGACAGCGACATCAAACCTATTGTGGAATTTATGGAAAAATCCAGCGCTAAGCCCAGTTGGCAAGAAATATCATCTTACAGTCCGGCAACAAAACAGTACTGGGCTTTATGGGATTCGCTTTGCCTGAGAAATGGAGTCCTGTATCGTAAATGAGAGTCGGACGACGGCAAGATGCTCCGATGGCAGTTGGTACTCCCTCGCTCGAGGATTCCGAAGGTTCTAGAAGAACTTCATAATGGCTTAACTGGGGGCCATTTTGGCGTAATGAAGACCCTGCAGAAAGTTCGCGAGCGCTTCTACTGGGTTAGGGCTCGAGGCGACGTCGAAATGTGGTGTCAAGCTTGTGACGCCTGTGCCGCCCGCAAAGGCCCGAAGAAACGAAGCCGTGGAAGACTACACCGTTATAATGTAGGAGCGCCTTTTGAGAGGATTGCCCTCGACATCCTGGGACCTCTTCCGCGAACTTCGGATGGCAACAAATACATCCTAGTTGTCATTGATTACTTCTCTAAATGGCCCGAAGCGTTTCCTATTCCCGATCAAGAAGCTACGACCGTAGCAGAGGTACTGGTGCAAGAATGGATTTCCAGATATGGAACCCCTCTGCAACTTCATTCCGACCAAGGAACGAACTTTACCTCTGCAGTCTTTAAAGGACTATGCCAACTTCTCGGAATGGACAAAACCCAGACTACGCCTTTACACCCACAATCCGACGGCATGGTGGAGAGGTTCAATCGTACAATTTTGAACAACCTCTCGCTCCTGGTATC
Source organism: Cheiracanthium punctorium (assembly GCA_038373885.1). Lineage (NCBI taxonomy): Eukaryota > Metazoa > Arthropoda > Arachnida > Araneae > Cheiracanthiidae > Cheiracanthium > Cheiracanthium punctorium. The sequence goes on from JAWZYV010004283.1 coordinate 976,296, forward strand.
TAGGAATCAAGAGGACTGAGACAAGAAACTCCCCCTGTTCCTGCTGGCCTATAGGAGTGCCGTCCATGAGACTACCGGCTTCACAGCTTCCCAGATGCTGTTCGGCAGAGATCTTCGTCTTCCCGCCGATCTAGTGTTCGGCCGCCCTCCAGATGCGCCTTCATCGCCAGAGGAGTACGTGGAAAACCTTCGGGCACGGTTTGAAGATGTACATCATTTTGTTCGGGAGCGGATCAACCTGAACACGGAAAAGATGAAGACTCGCTACGACACGAAGGCTACGGGACACGAGTTCAACGCAGGTGACAAAGTTTGGCTATGGAATCCTACTCGACGGAAAGGCCTGTCTCCGAAGCTGCAATCGCCGTGGGACGGTCATTACACAGTCCTAAACTTGCTGAATGACGTCATCGTACGGATTCGTAAGTCACCAAACTCGAAGCCAAGAGTTGTACATTACGATCGGCTAGCCATCTACCGCGGTTGTAATTAGCTCAGACTATGGTCACTATGGCGTAATTCCTCTTTTCTTTCATCTCTCATTCCTTTCCTGTCTTTCTCTTCTCTTCCTCTTTCTTCAACTCTCTTTCTCTCACTACTTACGCTATGTTTAGTGTACATATTTGTAATATATTGGATTTTATTAATGTGTATTTGTTATTACATTGATTTCTTATTACAGTGTAATTATTTATTATGATGATTATTTATTTATTAATGTGTATTTGCTTATTGTGCTATTGATTACTTGCTTGAATTATGTTCTTAAGATCTTGTTAAGTGTTATACAGTGTAGGTACCTGTGTGACCTCCTAACTAGGGATTGTACTGCCCGGGACGTACAGTCCTTGGGAAGGGGGCAATGTTACGAATTTTCGGGGCAACCCGCTGCTCTGTGGCTTAAAATGGTTTAAAATTCGTATTCTACGCTTCAAATAGATAAATTTTGCTTTTTGTCGCATCAAAATCGGCCAATTAGAACCGGAGATACGGAGGTTTCACTTTCCCATATGTTTTTCTATGGGCTTCTAGAAATCTCGAGAAATATTAGTCCTAGAGCTTAGATCTCTTCACTTTTGAGGACATATTTTTGGCGCCAAATTTGGCGATATTTCGCCAAAAGTCGCCAAGCTTGGCGACTTTTTGGTCATTTGGTGCGATTTTCCCAATGGGGCCTGGAAGTTGTTTTTCCTGCATTAAAAACGCATAATAACCTAACATTTCTCTTCTATGACGTAATGAAAATTCACGCTTTATGTAGAACCCTCGAGAAATTGACTTTTCTGGAAACCTCTTGTACCTCCTGCGTCGGCTATTTATACAAGCGGGCATCGCCCCGAAGTCAGTCAGTTGCGAGTTGAACATTCAATGTGCGAAGAGCTCTGAGTACGCTTGTTTTGTGTGAACTGATAGTGCTATAGAAGCTGTGTTTTAGCTTGCTTTGTGAAGCTGTTTTTAAAGTGCTGTGTGTAAATTCTTCATTGCTGTGTCTTAAGGGATAGTGTACTATATCCCTTGAATATTTCCATGGAAGTTTAGCCTGTAAAAGTGACTTATTTTGTGTGAGAAATACAGCATTTGTGAGAGCTTCTGATCCAAGCGGATTGTTAAAAGCACGTTACTGCTAGATTGTGCTTGTGAATTGTGTACAGCTGATTATTCTACGAAGTTCTAGAAGCAATAAAGTTTGTGTTCCATCCTGACAAGTGACTTTTTACTTGAACTTTTTACACGAACTCGACTTTAGAACGACGAACCCCAGGAGTAGCAGAGTAATTCCGCAACAATATACATAATCCTATGCAGATTGGCGTATTTAGCACAAAGAAATACATCATCTCGCCGCGCTGGCAAATATCCAAGCTGTACGACAACGGCGATAATTGCATAGTTAACATCGCCAAATATTTCTACTGGTAGCAAATACCCAAGCTGAACCTAACCGACTTTAAAATAATCTGCATTTTAATTATTTTTCATTTTCAAGATACTGTGTGCTAACATTCCGGAACACGCGGTTTAAATTCACCCTGCTTGGAGAGATAGTCTTTTGCCAGATTGGACCTGATGCCGAAATGGCGCTTTTTAAATCAGTTACAATGAGTTATTCTGTTGTAGAAAATCGAAAAATCGGTAAATTTAAACTCCTGTCATCTAAGAGAAGTTACTATTTGAAAAACGTCAACTTTGTGTATAGGATGGTCGCGAGACGCGCGAGACGAGAAATAGGGCTGTCTCGTCTCGTCTCGCAGTGGTAAACCTCTGTCTCGTCTCGTCTCGCAACCACTTTGTCTCGTCTCGCGTCTCGCACAGAAATTGCCTGCCTCGTCTCGCGTCTCGCGCGAGACGTCTCGCGAGTCTCGCAAAATTAAGGACTGCGAATTTTTACCATATTTTAGTAACATTAATACTAGTTATTGAAAATTAATATTAACAATAGCAATTAGTTGCATATTGCCATATTAGTACATATATTAGTTACCATATTAACTCATATAGTTATTTGAAATGATAAAAATTCGGATTTAATCCGTATATATAATGTGACATGACACCGAAAATTTATTTATTTGCGTAACTGCGTAAATGTAATATTTATGGTTGATGGGAGTTTCATTTGCTTTTGAAAATATATAAAGCTTTGAATTTTGTCAGATATGTTGCAGAACTCAGGGACGCATGTTGGGCAAATAAAATTTTGATCTAATTAAACGCCCCCAATGTACGGAATAGTGAATAATTATAGTGAGCGGAATGGTGAATAATTAAAGTGAAGCTTACTTATCCCCCCTCCGGTTTTAGTGTATGAGATATGGGTTTCATATTTAATCGGGGGAACCCGGGTTTAACCTGTTCATTTACACCGAGTACGGGCAAACTTTGGAAGGTTGCGAGCCAAAATTTAGGATGTTAGGGACGTCACGGACCGTATAAGTGGGATTTTGATTTGGTTTATATTGATTGTCTATGGCGGTGCTGTCCAACCTTTTTATCGCCGCGACCTGGTCAGCGTTTGATAATAATTTTACCGCGGACTGGTCAGGGGAGGGAGTACGCCTATTGTTTTAATTTAATTGTGCTTAAACATACCTTCAAAATATATACAGTTTCACAAAAAATGAATGTAAAATGATTTAAGATTTTATCTCACTAGGACGCTAAATGAATGAGAACACTGAGCTTATTTCTTTGCAACGAGTTGGTTAGATCTGGAGGTAAGAAGCAATGACACCCAAAGTGTGTTGCTTATGTACAATTCATTCCTTTATTCTGTTATTTTGGTTCTTGTCAGTGCAGAAAATCCCGCTTCACACAGTTAGGTTGTTGGAAATGGCAATAGGGATTTAAAAGACTGGAATTTTAATTCATAGTCTTGAAATATTTAATAAGCAGTAAAATAATGTAAAATAGTCATGAGAATTTTTTCTGTTACAAAATCTGTTCTGTATAAATTAGCACAAACCCAAGAAACTCGAGACCTCGAGAGAAATGCACGACAGAAAATAAAATGGAAATAATGTAATTTTTCTTGAGCAACCCGGTACCATTTGATCCGCGTACAGGGGGTTGGGGACCACTGGTCTATGGAAATTTGAAATCTTCCACTTGCTGGATAAAATACCCTGGAGGGCCACATCCGGGCCGCGGGCCAGGGTTTGCCGATATGTGATGTACACTATCAAAAAGAAGAGACAACAGAAAGGACTTGTGAGCGTTGGATTTGCGCAATCACTCCAGTAGATCATTCATTTGCGTTCGCATAGCTTGGCTTATGGCGAAAGACAGTGCCGTAGAAATAGGGAGGCATGGCAGGGCGAATGCCCGGGGCCCCCACATGTAGGGGCCTCAAAATCCATACAACTATTTCTTCAACCACTTGGATTTTTTATCTTTTATAACGTTTTAGATTTGTACATTTACTATTCAAAACGGATCACCTAACACTGTTTAAGCAGAAAACAAAAAAGTTGCTTACTGTTTACAAAATAGCTAACAGCTCACCAACAGATCCGCTGTATTACGATACGTACAGCTGATTATGAAAAGTTAAATTTATATACCAGTATTTCTAGAACCAAAGTTCTTTAACTAATGACCTTGTGTTCCCTTTATTTGTATTCTAGAAAAACATGATCTGGGCCTCAAAAGCCACTCTGAAGCAAGCATCCCTTTTGGGGGGCCCTTTTATTTCTTAAAATTATCATATCACTTAGGTAATTTAAAGCAAATGGCAGTTTTCTCTTTTTGTTGTAATTATTACTTACAAATATTTTATGTACTTACAAATAATGTGCAGATGCATAATCAGTGGTGTACACCGACTTTCTTTAAGAGAATGGGGGAATGGAAGTAATCTTTTGGTTAAATAAAAGCCATAATCTATATGTTTAAAATTAAAACTGTACGGACTTTATGTTAAAAATGCATGGACAAAGGGGGAGGGACTGAATCCTCACCCCCACACCATTTGTGCACGCCACTGAGCATAGTAAATATATGGAGCTGAACCACACTTTTCTAGAGTAAGTCAATGCTCGGAAATTTCTTTTTCCTTTTAATGAGGATCTAAATTAGGAATGGCATGGCATACAAAGGTCCAAATGCCAATTAACACGCTCTACTTTTTCTCGCATATCGTAAAACTCAAAATTAGCCAACTTAAATTGACACTTTGTTCTTTATCCCCCCCCCTCCAAAAACCAAAGACATTAGAATATACTAGAACGAGTATATTCTAATGTCTTTGCCAAAAACCAATGGTTTGAGTCCCTCTTGCAAAATATTTTAATATTTGTTGGTCGTCTTTTTCTTTTACTTGTGCAATAATCAGAGTTCACATTATTTTACATTCATTATACAAATGATTCGATAATTATTTTTATAAAAACCCAAATTAAAAATAAAAATAAATGTTATATTCCAGCTGGAATTCATGTAAAATCCATTAAATACTTCAGTATATGAAATTATAAATACCTTGTTGTTACAAACCAACTGCTCTATTAATGGCTAAAAACGCTTTTATAAGGAATAATACTACTTACATCATGAACACATAAGAGCTATATTGATGATTTATTAATGTTTCTGTGTTGTTTTGTGTTAGGGTAAAGCTACGAAAGAGCTATCTGCTTAGAAGGGGTGCAATGGGAGGAGGACCTCTAACGCGTATTCACGTTACATCTGGAGAAAACCGCCCAAAACTTCGATAGCCGCACGGCAGGATAGAACCCTGCCTTCAGAACCTTCACAGAGACCTTCACAATTCAGTCATCTTACCATGTTGTATGTTGAGTGTTATTCCCCAATGGTGAGCGGAAAAAACGCGACTTTTAATAGTGACATACGATGTAACATGGTCGTTATATGCTAGTCGATGAGGCAAGAGCGCAGCCAGAAAATTTTGTAAAGGGGGTTGTATAAGATACAATTTTGTATTGATAAACTTAATTTCTTATTGACGACAAAAATCTGAAAGCTCTTAATAACTAATTTTGAAAGTTTCGCAGGGAGGTATATCCCGATATCCCACTCCATGGTTACGCTTCTGCAGTGACGTACGAAATGGGGGGCGGCTTTGGGGCTCGAGCCCCCTCCCCATACCTTTGGAGGATGATAGAAAATAACCATATACCGGTGTCTTTTCCAGTGTCCAGAATCCACATACTTTATTTTTTGTCTGGAAACCGATCATTAGCGAAATTCTCGATACATTAATTCCTCACCCTTGTTTTTTTTCCGGGGAAAAAAAACGGTCACTCAATAGTTGTTTGTGGGTGGAATAGCGAACGGAAGTCTTTATGTCAATTGTGAAAGCAGCGGTCATCTTGCAACTTGTCACCGCTCTGGCGCCTTATCTCGCAATCTGTTCGGAGGTGTCCTATTGTTGAGGGGAAAAAATTCTTCCGGTGATAGGGCGCACCTACTTCCACGTGCTGAGATAGCTCGCCCTCCGTAGGTCCATTCTGTTCTGGAGTGAGAGGTCATCCATCGTGTCGGTAAATCCAAAAGACACCGGGCAATTATGTCCTCCGGACATCTCTCTCCCGACATTTCTGTTTTAACTGGAACTCTGTAGTAGGGACCCTCAAATATCTGATATTCTGCGTAAAAAAAAAAAAAAAAAAAAAGCTTTGGCATCTCAACACAAAGCATGCGTTTCCTTTCGGCCCCAGTCCTGCGTTCAAAGTTTGTCTTTTTAAATGACTGGACGAAGCGTTAAGGATAAAGAGAAATTCTGCGAGGGTTGTTCCTCATCTCATAGCGCGAAGTTTTAAAACAGGAAAAGATCTTATACATATTGTTACGAATTTTCGGGGCAACCCGCTGCTCTCGGGCTTAAAATGGTTTAAAATTCGTATTCTACGCTTCAAATAGATAAATTTTGCTTTTTGTTGCATCAAAATCGGCCAATTAGAACCGGAGATACGGAGGTTTCGCTTTCCCATATGTTTTTCTATGGGCTTCTAGAAAACTCGAGAAATATTAGTCCTAGAGCTTAGATCTCTTCACTTTTGAGGACTTATTTTTGGCGCCAAATTTGGCGATATTTCGCCAAAAGTCGCCAAGCTTGGCGACTTTTTGGTCATTTGGCGCGATTTTCCCAATGGGGCCTGGAAGTTGTTTTTCCTGCATTAAAAACGCATAATAACCTAACATTTATCTTCTATGACGTAATCAAAATTCACGCTTTATGTAGAACCCTCGAGAAATTGACTTTTCTGGAAACCTCTTGTACCTCCTGCGTCGGCTATTTATAGAAGAGCGCGTCGCCCCGAGAGTCAGTTGCGAGTTGAACATTCAATGTGCGAAGAGCTCTGAGTACGCTTGTTTTGTGTGAACTGATAGTGCTACAGAAGCTGTGTTTTAGCTTGCTTTGTGAAGCTGTTTTTAAAGTGCTGTGTGTAAATTCTTCATTGCTGTGTCTTAAGGGATAGTGTACTATATCCCTTGAATATTTCCACGGAATTTTTGCCTGTAAAAGTGACTTATTTTGTGTGAGAAATACAGCATTTGTGAGAGCTTCTGATCCAAACGGATTGTTAAAAGCACGTTACTGCTAGATTGTGCTTGTGAATTGTGTGCAGCTGATTGTTCTACGAAGTTCTAGAAGAAATAAAGTTTGTGTTCCATCCTCACAAGTGACTTTTTACTTGAACTTTTTACACCAACTGAACTTTAGAACGATGAACCCCAGGAGTAGCAGAGTGATTCCGCAACAATATAGTAGTATTTTACAATATTTCTTTATAAGTATAGCGCTTTTGCTCATTTTGAAAGGCGATTTTTGTGTTTATTATTACTTTTTTTTCTTCTTTCTTGACATGATCAGTGGCATACGCAGACTTCCTTCAAGGGGGGGAGGGGGTTATAGACATAACTTTGTGTTAAAATGTAATATTTAAGCTAAAATAAATGTGTGTAAATGTATAAATGTGTATAAATTAAATGTGTATAAATGTAATATTGCGTAACGTAATATTTAAGCTAAAAATTGAAAATTTGTGGACATTTTGTTAAAAAAATTTTGACAAGGGGGGAGGGGTGAACCCCCAAACCCTCCCCCCCTTGAGTACGCCACTGGACATGATGAATACTGGGTGACTGTTGATAAAAGTACATAGTACAGTTTTTGAAGAACCAGTGAAAAGGCAGTGGAAAGAAAAAAACCGCACAACATTAAATGGGTTTATTTTTTCAAATGAATGTGAGTGTGCATGTGTGTGTGTGGGGGGGGTGAATAAAAAATGTAAAGGAGTGGGCATCCGAAAGGGCGCAAACAGAGGTATATTCATGTATTTTGTATTTATCTCTATTGAAAGTTGACATTCCGATAATTTTTCAAGGTCAGTGGCCTGATTTTTAAGTGCACAGTAGCCCCATTGCCTCTATAGCTTTTGGTGAAGTGATTTTTTTTTTTTTTTTGTATCACTAGGGGCCAAGGCCCCCAGACTCGCTACGCTCGCTATTCGTATGAGAAATTCGGCCCCTAATCAGGCTTATTCGTAAAAAAGACATAATTTCAACAGACAAAACCCGAAGATTGGATCAGATAGAATGTTACTGAGCTACGCATTGCTTGGTTCTTGCATGTTCATTGGTACATAAAAATTGAAACTTCACGCTACAGTAGAACCCCTCCCCCTCATAAACACGGAAGATATTTTGTTATGGGAATCCGTGTTGTACGGGTCCTGCGCTATACTACACCTGGCGTGCGGACTCCGCTTATAATCGCTGAAAAAATTATTTGCACTCTTCGGAAACACAATGATTTTCAATGTTGCCATTCAAATGTTATATTAATTAGGAGCTAAAGCATAATAAAATCAGAACATCTGTTTCAGTTGTATTTTTAATAATGTAAAACCTATTGGACACCCTTCGAATTTGCCACCCATTGCGATTTTTCATTATTTGGCGACTTGCGTACATGTAAAGTTAATAAAAGCTACGGAACAGATAGGATAGCTTGCCACCAATGGCGACTTTTCATTATTTGGCGATTTACACATGCTCACAACCTATAATTACTGTTCATGTAAGGTTACCGGAAAACGATTATCCATATTTTCATTTACATAATCGTTTGCAGATTGGCGTACTTAGCACCACGAATTATACCATCTCGTCGCGCTAGCAAATATCCAAAGTGTACTATAACTGCTATAATGGCATAGTTAACGCCGCCAAATATTTCTACTGGTAGCAAATAATCCAGCTGGACGAGAACCGGCTTTAAAATAATCTGCATTTTAATTATTTTTTATTTTCAAGATATTAGTTATTCTGTTTTGGAAAAAGGAATAATCGCTAATTCTAAACTCCTGTTGTCTAAGCGAACTTACTATTTGAAAATTGTCAACTTTGTGTTTTGAGTTACTTATTTCATATAGTTTTTATTTTGGCGTAAAATGGGCGTAATTCTAACTCATGTTTGTAAATTTCACGCGATTCTAGATACGTGGAAACGCTTTGTTGCAAAGGAATGAATGATTTTATGCCAAATCTGGCAACCAATCGGTTTATTTTTTCAGTTTTTTATTAATATCTTCTAAAATAATTCGATTTTCTAAATTTAAATCAGCTTAGCAGGTTCCTCGGAATTTTTCGAATCTGTGGGCACCTTAGTCGAAACTCAAATCCCCACGGTTTAGGAGGAGATACGCTGACAAGCTTTTGTTAGCGGCGGCGACAGCGGGCTTTACTTTTTTTTAGAATAGAGAGATTTTTACACGAAAATGTGTCACAGTCTGAAGTTTTGCAAGCGGAAGGAAGGGAAAACATGATAATATAAACGAAAAGAGAAATAGTTTAAAAAAAATTGCTTGCATTTCTTTCCGTCCGATATTAATATATAAGAATAAAAAATGTCATTTAAATCTCTTTAAAATAGGCCAACGATAGGGATTTAACCGCCCCTAGAAAGTTGTCACCAGGGTGGGCGCCCCCCCCCCTACGCGCGCCGCAACGTGTTTTTGGGTGAAACGTGTGTTTGGGGAAAGTTTGAGGATAATATCGGTACAAGGATATTTCAACCAAGGATATTCAACCATATTTCAACCTACTCAGACTAAGCATCAATGCGAATGCAAGTTGCTCTACTTCTAATCTCCCTCTGATATACCCGAAACCCGATTGTCACAGGGGCAAGGGGGGGGGGCGGTAGTCCGGTGCCCCTGAAGAAAAAGGGAGCCCATATATATCCCGATTATCTAAATTATAAATTCATATGTACTGAAATAGTAATTGTGGGGAAAAAAGTGAATTTCCTCTATAATATAGGTATTACCTAATTGTCTATCACTAGATCAAGTTAAGAGATATTTTTTTGGGGTGATAAATACGATTTGATTAAAGTACAAAAACTACAGTTTACTAAACTACAGTTAATGCAATTTTCGAGTACAGCAGCGGTCAAAACTGGGTTAAAATGCTTTAAAAAGGTAGGCTCAGTAAAGGGGCTTAATGCGTAAAAAAGGGGACAGTAAGGGGTGCCCCAAACTTAATGCCCCGGGCTCCGTCTAAAAGTGGTCAGATTTGAACATACCGTACCGCCTTTCCTATTTACTTATAATTTTTCTTTCAACTCTTCTCTGTTTTCTTTTTTTTTTTCCGCTTCTTTCTTTATCCTCTCCTTTGTGTGTTTTGTATATCTCTCGTCTCTTCTAATTTTAAATGTTACGTGTTTGTGCGTATTGTAGAGTGCTGATAGTATACCAGGACCGAAAACGAAGGAGACGCAAGTTAAACGGTAGAGGCTTCAGGCAAATTGTCGCTTTTCAGATCGTATTTATGCGAGACGGAAGAAAATGCGAGAATTCTCGCGAGAAATCTCGCGCGAGACAAGACTCTGTCTCGTCTCGCGTCTCGTCCCGCAAAATATTTTTTTTCTCGTCTCGCGTATCGTCTCGCAAAAAAAATGCCTGTCTCGTCTCGCGTCTCGTCTCGCGGGACAATGCGAGAACGCGAGACAATGCGAGAATGCTCGCGTCTCGCGTCCATCCCTATTTGTGTAACATACTTATTTATTTCACAAACTTTTTAATTTGGCGTAAAATTGGTGTAATTCTACTTCATGCTTGTCAATTTCACGCGATTGTACATACTTGGAACTGCTTTGTTGCAAAGGCATGAATGATTTTATGCTGGCGAAAATTGACAAACTAGGCAACCATTATGCTTATTTTCTCCGTTTTTTATTACTATCTTCTAAAATAATTCGAATTTTGAATTTGAAGTCAGCTTATCGGCTTCCTCGGAATTTTCCGATATCCGTGGACACCTTTATCGAAACTGAAATCCCCACGGTTTCGGAGGAGATAGCAGAACAAGCTTTGGACAGAGGTGGCGGCAGCGACCGTTATTTTCTTTTAGAATACAGAGATACTTGTGTTACAACAAATGTACTACATTTTATCTATTGCTCTATTGCGTTTAAAATGGGGATTTTTTAATGCAGAAATATTGATTGTAGAAGAAAAAATAGTGTCAATAAATGCTCGTGATTGTGTTGGGAGTGTGTGTGTGTGTGGGGGGGGGGGAGCTGGCTGATAGATCCTTCCAGAGTATTCAAGGCTCAAAACCTTATTGGTGAGTTGCTCTTGAAGATACTGTACTGCCTTTGCAATAGAAGCATAGTTTCCGTGCTCTTTTTCGGGCGGATATATTTCTTTTAAGAAAATCAATAATACACATTAATTTTATTTTCTTTCAAATAGAGATAACTCTAAAAACCCCATTTTCGACAGAGTACGGGTATTATAATGCTTATCAAGAGTTTGCGTACAGAAATTTCTTAGAAATCGGCATGTATTCGATATAATTAGACGAATACAAAATAGTTTACATACAATTTCGTTTGAAAAATTTAGCTAACTTGAAATGATCTTTAATGTATTAATGGATCGTTTAAATCCCACCGAATAACATGAAAATACCGTTTCGCCGAATCAGGCAATATATCATCACTTAAAATTAAATTCCTTGACAGTAATTTGGAGTGTCAAATTTCAAAAAACGTTCCCAAATCGCAAAATATATTTAATTTTTTTCAAAATTCAACTAACGTTATTGAAATGCAGTAATAGCTTATCAAGGCTATGAAATTACATTTAATCCATCGTAGTCGCTTTAATGTGGTACTTGAAAAAAAATTACATCTCTTAATCTCTTGCAAAATCTAAAATGTAAACAAATTATTGAAAAACAATTGAACCTATCACTTAAGTTGAGTAATCATAGGAAATGTTACCAAATTTTATTTTGCAAGAATCCTTCGTAAGAAAAAAAGAAAATGAGTTACTTTTACACGAGTAAGAAAAATATATTATCCTTTTATTTCGCAAAATTTCAAAATCTTCAAAAAATAATCCAGTAATATTTCAGTTGCGTAACTATTTACAATATTACCAAATTTGCAATCTGTTTATTTGGGTTGTTTTTGTACGATGCTTGAAAAGAAAGAAAGAAAGAAAAAAGACAAATTACAAACGGAATGGCATACAGTCTTGATTTTCTCATAACTTGACACAGATAGAAATCGTGAAAAATTGTAATTTCAAAATATGGATACTAGATAAAATCATCTACTCAATTTAGTTTAATTGTGTTCCGATTAATATAATCGTTAATAGAATAACAGTATTTACATAATAACTTAACTTTAAGGTATTTTGTTTAAAGCATTTTTTTCTGAATAAAAAAGTGTTTATTGCGAATCATTATTAAGATAATTTGTAGTTTTTGTAACTTTTAACAAAATCCATATTTTAATATCTTCTTATAAATCTTTATATTACGAACAGTTTTATAGTATAATTGTGAAAAAAATAAGATTCAGATTGTTTGCAAACAAGTATGGACACATTACAAGTTTTATTACAGAAAAAAGTTAATTGTTATTAGTAACAAGGGTTATACTAAACTCTCCAATTGAACAGAGGAAGTTGAATCAAGATTCTTTTTGAACTATTGTTAGAATTGATGGAAATATTCTTATTTATAACAATTTTTTTTATTTATTAGAATTTATCAAAAATCTCAAGTAAGAAGTTGAATTTTAGATATGTCAGCTCGTACATATCTAAAATTCAACTTCTAAATCATTTCACAATAATAAAACCAATTATGCTGGTGAAAAGTGTAAAATCTGTTACTTGTGCGTAATTGCTGTGTTACAAAGAATAACAGATGTTAAATTAAAAAGGAAAAAAATCATTACTTTTAATTATGTAAAAAAAAAAAAAAAACTTTTTGTACAGATTTTACTTATTTACTATATAAAATAATAAATATTACCGTTTAACAGTGTAAATAATTATAGAACTATAATAACGGTGGTTACATAGAGAAAACTTTCGCACCTCCAAATGAAAATATTTTGTCTATTATTGGCCCTTGTGAAGAGCAAATTCAAAATGGCTTCTACATCCTCTTGTAACTATACCTCTTGTAACTATAAGACAAAACTGAATTTTTCACCACTATATGTGGATGGAAAAAAAAAATGAAAGTTGTGGACATTAAAAGCACTTCTTTTTCGGTTTCACTTATAAGCACTCAGCTTCATATAAACGAGAATTTTCTAAATTATTCAGTAGCTACCTGAACTATACCTACTGACTGATCAACAAAATAATCTCTTGATTCAACGTTACCATGACAACTAATTGAATTTCATCCTCGTATCGTGAATATTTTCCGACCAATTGAGGAAATTCAATACACTGTTCTTTTATTGTACTTAAGTTTTCATTCTCGAAATTCGTAGAGGGTAAATATGATATGCAACACTATTTTCGACGTTTCGAATTGAGTTACGAGTGGATAAAAGTGAAAAAGAAAAATACAAAAATGCATTTAATATTACGAAGCATGGGAATTCATCTGTTTTAAACCTGTAAAAGAATGCTTTGATGAGGTAAACTAGCCAGGCAGACTTTTCGGGAGGGAGGGAATATGAAATAACGCATGAACAAATAAACGTAATATCTGCAAGACTTGAAATTATGCTAACACTTATGCTAAATAATCTGAAATTTCTGGAAAGGAGGATTTGGAACATCCCAACATTCCTCCAGTCTAAGTGACTGATTCCGAAACACTTTCGCTTGATGAAAAAATGATATTCCGAAATTAAAGCTTCCCTTTAAAGAGCATTTTCAGCCTCCTATCTTTACGCTGAAAGAACAAAATTCTCACAAAGTCTGCTGTTGTTCGGTTGTAGTGGCACCAGATCGTCCAGTTTGGATGGCGGTGGCTGAAATTGATAGGCTTCCATTTTATGAAACTCTAGTGGGAAGATGACCGACTTACTCGTTGACTCCTAATTTTAAACCGATTTCACATGAGAAACCAGCACCTGGCCTTTATCCCAAGCGTTATCGTTTCAGGAATAAGCGTGTACGGTCCCTCAGCGGTCCCTCAGAGAGAGTGGTTGATCACAAAATTTTCGTCGAGCTGGTGTAAACCAGTTTCTGAATATTATCCTCCGTAGAAAAATTCGGAGCGAACTGTAAATTTTGAAAACTCTGAATCAACATTTACAACCAGTTAATTCTTGATTTTAATGACTCTCCTTTCCAAGGACGTATTTAGGAAGGGGGGGGGGGGGGTTCAGGGGATCCGAATGTTAGAAATAAATTAAACTATGTTTTCTATTTCTTTATTATCTGCCAAAGCAGTGCTATAATTATAGACTCAATGTTTCCTAATACTTATATGTAACCATTTTTGTATTTGCTGAATGGCAACAGTCAAGTAAAAACTTCTGTCAATAAACAATGTAACTGTTCTGTGAATGTTCATTCTGTGCGTTGCTTTACGTCTTTCTGACTTATCAAAATATATCTGCCTTGAAGTAATTTCTAACACGTTATCAGCACGAATATGCTTTAAAGAAGTTTATTTGGCAGAACTGAAGAAGAAATTTTGATTCGTTCCGAAAGAGAAAAGTAACATTCACAGCGCCGGCGAAGCTAAGCCAAACTCGTCGAAAGTGCCGCGATGGAAGAAATCAAGTTTCAAAAACTTGATGCACATAATTACAATAATGCTTGGAAAATCCGAGCACGAGCTGTTTTAGTTCAAAAAAACTGCTGGGAAGCGATTGATCCAGGTTACGATGCTGAATTAAAGCCTGACGAAAAGAAAACTAACGAGAAAGCATTAACGTTCTTGTTCTTAGTAGTAGAAGACCAGTTTTTAGATGACATCGCTGACTGTGAAAGAGCGAAAGAAGCATGGAATATTTTAAAGGAAATCCATACAAAATTTGGACTCTTGCATTCTCTACAGCTTTTAAAGGAATTTTTTAATGTAACTTTAAAACCAGGATAAAGTATCAGCTATTATCTAAGTCGATTGATGGACCTTCATCGAAAGGTATCGTCTTGCGGACATGGGCTGGCGGACAGAGAAGTTGCCCTCGTGATGTTAATGGGTTTGCCCAAGGAATATGAAGGCCTGATCCTCAACTTAGAACGCGAAGAAGATACGTTGTCAACTCAAACCGTAAAATCGCGTCTCCTCGTTGAAGAGAAAAGTTACTACACTACAATGAAGCGAAATCAGAAGTTACTACCAGTGAGGTCAAGGGAGAGAAAGCCCTCAAGACTCGAGATAAGTACAGAACTAAATCCATGCAGCAATTACAGAAACAACATAAAAATACTGATAGAAAAACCCGTTGCTTTTCTTGTGGTCAGTGGGGTCATGTTGCTAAAAATTGTTCTGCTGCTAAAACACCACATGCAAAAATGGTTTCTAATGAAGTATATCAAGCACTGTTTGTTGATTCTTCTGGTGAGAGACTTGTCTGTGATTGGTACCTCGATAGTGAGCCACTGAACATATGTTTTCTCAAGAGCAGAAATTTATGAATTTAGCATCAGTGAAATCACAAGTTGAGATAGCCAATTCTGAAAAAATTGAAGTTTCTGGTACGGGGGACATAGTTTTGAATCCTGTCAGAAAATGTGGGGTAGATGCTATTCACCTAGCAAATGTCCTGTATGTCCCTAAGCTCGATGGTAACCTTCTTTCAGTGGGAAGAATAGAAGAAATGGGAATGACTCTTTAATTTGAGAAAGGCAAAGCAACCATAGGAGATCCAAGACAACAAGATAAAGTCATCCTCACTGCACATAGGCATGGAAGATTATATAAAATTGAAGAGAAACAAACGCACAAAATATACCTTTCCAGACATGAAGAAATTATGCATCGAAGATTAGGGCACTTCCACAATGATGCAGTTAAGAAGCTCATAAAAAGAGATGATCCAAATATGACATGCGAAAGAATACCAGAAAAAGAGACTGTCTGCTCAATATGTGTTTTGGGAAAAATGAAGAGAACTCCATTTCCGAAGGAAAAACTGAACGTTCAACAAGATTACTTCAGCTGATACACAGTGATGTAATCGGACCTATCACACCTACATCAAAAGGTGGATCAAAGTACGCTGTTACCTTTGTTGATGACTATTCAAGGTATGCTGTGATTAAACTCATGAAATCTAAAGATCAAGTCCTCGAAAAATTCATTGAATATAAAACAAATGTTGAAAACTTCCATGGACTCAAAATCACTACTCTACGAAGCGATAATGGTGGTGAATATGTCAGCAAAGAATTTGATGATTTTCTAGTTAAGAATGGAATAACAAGACAACTCACAGTTCCTCGGACACCAGAACAGAATGGAGTTGCAGAGAAGATGAACCATACTTTATTTGACATGACTAGGTGTCTCCTCCTGGACTCTCACATCCCACATGAATTGTGGGCAGATGCTGTGACTACTGCCTGTTATTTGCGTAACAAGTGTCCATCGAAAGCTATTGAAGCAAGCATACCAGAAGAACTTTGGACTAAGAAGCCTGTTCGAATCAATCATCTGAGAATCTTTGGCTGCAGAGCTTTTGCCCAAATTGATAGAACACAGCAAAAAGGAAAGCTAGGGAAACGTGCACAAGAATGTATCTTTATAGGATATCCTGAAGGTGTGAAAGGATACAAATTATGGAATACAGAAGAAGATAAGTTTTTAGTGAGCAGAAATGTTAAATTTGATGAAACTGTTTTGCCATTGAGGAGGAGCCAGACAGCTACTCAAGCAAAGAAAGAAAATGAATTGACCTTTAATTTAAATCATGAGTGCAATTCTTACAGTGAAGTAAATGTTGTCCCATTAGAAGTACCCATCAGTTGCAACACCACAGAAGTTCAAGATTTTGAAACCCCATTAAATGATGCAACAGAAGATATAGAAGACACAGAAACAGCAATACTAGGAGATTCGGATACCAGTAAGCAAGACCCTATTGAGATCAGAAAAAGCACAAGAGAAAGGAGACCTAAGACTTATTATGGAGATCCAGTGTTATATAAAGCTGTTTGTGAAGAACAACCTGCCAACAAGACCTGCAAGAACCCAACAAGTGTGAAAGAAGCAATGAGTTCACCAAATTCAGAAATGTGGAAAGAAGCCATGAAGGAAGAATTGTCTAATTTGCATGAAAACCAGACATGGGAATTGGTTCCAAGGCCAGCTGGCATCAAGCCCATAGGATGCAAGTGGGTATTCAAAGAAAAACTAAATGCAGAGGGAAAAGTAATCAAATTTAAGGCTCGACTTGTAGCAAAAGGCTACTCGCAAATTCCTGGTAGAGATTTTTCAGAGACTTTCTCCCCTGTTATAAAGATAAAATCTATAAGAATTCTTTTAGCCTTTGCTGTAGAGTTACAAATGGAAATTCACCAAATGGATATCACAGCCGCTTATCTAAATGGCTCACTCAAAGAAGACATATACATGGTACAGCCTGAAGGCTCTCAAGAGCAAGGTAAGGAGCATCTAGTATGCCATTTAAAAAGAAGCCTGTATGGCTTAAAGAAATCAGGAAGGGAATGGAATGAGTATTTTGATACTTTCTTGAAGAATTGTGGACTGTCACGCTCAAAAAGTGATCCATGCATTTATCACCATCCAAACAAAGCATTATATCTTGGTATCTACGTAGACGACATGTTAATTGTCGGAACTCCAGAGGAAATAACTGCATTTAAACATAAAGTTCTAGAAAGATTCAAGGCGAGAGACCTTGGTGAAGCTAGTGAAATACTATCTTTGAGGATCCAGAAGCACTCTGATGGCACCTTAACATTAGATCAGACAGCCTACATAGAAGAAATTCTAGAAGAGTTCAAACAACTAGAATCGGTCAAGGGAGCATCAGCACCCATGGATCCTACTGTAAAACACCAAACGGTAGATGATGAAGAGTGGAAAGATATACAGAAAGTGAGAAGATTCCATATAGGCAAGCCATAGGTAGCCTGTTATATCTTGCCTGCGGAACACGTCCTGACATTGCATTTAGTGCAACCTATATGAGCCAATTTAATGAAGACCATCTGAACTTCACTGGAGGAGTGTTAAACATCTTTTTCGCTATCTCAAAGAGACCAAACATCTATCCCTTACATTTAGAAAGACAGGAAAAGTTCTAGAAACCTTCTCTGGTGCTGAATGGGGTGCTGACAAAATAGAAAGAAAGTCCTTAAGTGGATATGTTCTAACCTTAGGTGGTGCTGCAGTATCCTGGTGCAGCAAGAAACAGACTACTGTTGCCCTGTCATCGGCCGAAGCCGAATATGTGGCTGCTGGCCTGGCTACGAAAGAAGTTCTATGGATAAGGGGACTGCTGAAAGAACTGGGAAGGTCGAATTTTATCTCATCACCCTCAATTATAAAGGTAGACAACCAAGCAGCTATGTTCATTGCACAAAATCAAACTACATCTGAACGCAGTAAGCATATGGACATTAAACATCACTTCATCCGTGACTATACTGAGCAAGGTGTGATTAAATTGGAATATGTAAATTCCAAGGAAAACATAGCTGATCTTTTGACTAAAAACATTTCAAAGACAGTATTAACTCATTAAGAAAATATTTAGGTTTTTGCAAATAGCCCTCCCATGTGAAAAAGAAAAAAAATGTGTTCATAACACTTCTTTTACCATTTTTTTTGAACTGTCTAGCTATGAAGAGCTTCTGTAAGTACTTTTTTTTAGTTCCTCATTTTTGAAGGTTGTATTTTTAATTAGTTTAATTGAGTTTTTCTAGGCACACTTTGGCAAGGAGGAGTGTTAGAAATAAATTTAACTATGTTTTCTATTTCTTTATTATCTGCCAAAGCAGTGCTATAATTATAGACTCAATGTTTCCTAATACTTATATGTAACCTTTTTTGTATTTGCTGAATGGCAACAGTCAAGTAAAAACTTCTGTCAATAAACAATGTAACTGTTCTGTGAATGTTCATTCTGTGAGTTGCTTTACGTCTTTCTGACTTATCAAAATATATCTGCCTTGAAGTAATTTCTAACACAGAATCTCCCCCCCCCCCAAATTGTTTTTCTAGATACGTGCGTACTCCTTTAAAAGAAGATTGATTTCATAAACATTTCTAAAGAAACGACTGAATTGATATTTAAAAAAAAGAAATCTTGATTTTAAATCAGCGTTATTAATTTGTAAACAATGGAATCAGAGAATTCCCCCTCAGCCGTCGTAAAACTGAAATCCACACAAGAAAGAACAAAACTTCCGCAGAAATTTTCGAAAATAACAAACAAAAAGGACGAAGCTCCACCAAAATCCGAAGGGAAAAGGTTCAAAATAGATAAAACGATTGTCTGCATTTGATGTGAAGAAAGAAGAAGAAAAAAAAAGTACTCAATGTGAGGGGGTTGGGGGGGGAGGCAGCAAAACATTCTGTACATCCTGCAATGCAAAAGGTCATTATGAAAAGCTTTGTTTCGTTCCGGGAAAACTGAATTTGTAAACCACACTTTTTATTTGTATAGCAAGAACATGTATGGAGTTAGAGATTTTATTAACAATTTAAAAAATGACTCTCTCTGATACAGCTTCTAAAAAATCTATTGTTTTTTAAAGTTGTTAGGAAATTGGTAAACTCAGTTTTTCTTAATCAAAACAACTTTTCGGCTAAACTGTTAGAACAGTAAAAAGAATAAATGATTCTATAACAATGGACCTAACGCAAGACAGAGCAATTTAAAAGTAGTTTCCGGTACAATGTTCATACTTCAAGTAAGGTCTTAATAGAAAATCCAGCATAGAGCCAAACTATTCAGTTTGTCAATACATCCAAAGAAAATCAGTCTAGCTTAGAAACTGCTTAAATAATTTTGAGATGTTTTGGATCAAACAAAAATTGAAACTGAAAACAGTTTTGAAACCAATATTAAATTGAGTGATGATGCCAGTCACTCATATGTAGAGCTAAACCCGCTCTTTAAGTATTGAAAGTTTGATATACATCGCTTTGTTGAAAACGAAACGATTAAACTAATAACAACGAAACAACGAAAGTGTCCAGTGGACTCCACCAGTGCTATACGCTATAAACAATTGGGCAAATTAGATTTTGTTGTGATTTTAAATCGTCCATAAACAAATATATTTTGAAAGACCCACATTAGAAAACATCACGCAAAATTTGACAACTGCATAGCCTTCAATGCAATAAATTTAAGAAAAGCTTTTGTACAAGTGAAATGTTCGGTTCTATCTATATAAAAGGAATATTTTCCTTTTTGACGAATGACATTTTTAGTATTTTTAGAGCCAATAATTTTCCAAAAATTTACATGGATTTAAAAGAAGTGACTTTGTTTCAAAATGATAATGCTATCTGAAATCTAAATAACACAAAACATAAACGGAGTCTTCTCTGTTCAGTGTTTGAAATATTTCACAAGATTGAATTAAAAGCACAAATAATGAAGCTACATTTATTTAAAGAAGATCTGACTGTGAATGTGTGCCAGCTCTAAAAGAAGAGGGTGGGGGAGTGGGGGGACCACCTCTTTCCAAGGACTGAAATAACTGTACAAGTATTTAATAGGGTCAGGTGGGGGTAAATGAAGGTATATTGAAAAACACCTTTTTTCCCCAAAAAATTTAGATATTTCAATATTTTTTTTCTATGGAGATATATTTAAACAACATAACAAGTACTTCTTATGAAATTTTAAGATATTTAAACAATATTAATGAATGCAAAACTTCTTGTTTTTGCTGTAAACATACTGCCTGTTAACAAGTGATATTGAAAAACTTTCTTCTGGATTCCTTATAATTAATTATATCATTTATATTTTTATACGTATTAGTAGAGATACTTCAGAAGAACTGGATTATGTAAAAAATAAAGAATAAAATTCCAATTTCAATTTTTAAAATTTTTTCTTCAGAGGTGCATTAAAATGGGGGGGTAGTTAGAGTTAGCAAAGTTCTATGTGATACTGACATTTCTATTTCTCTTTTAGTTAAATATTAATGAAATTATAATTAATATAGTTCCAGTTATAATTAATGGAATTAACATTTTAATTCATTTTCTATTGTAAAAATTAATTTTATAGAAACAGTAGCGTAGCCAAGAATTTTTTTCGGAGGCGACTGAGAACTCAAACAACTAGAAGCAATATAGCTAATAAAAATCGTATAACATTTGAGGTGACGGATGGGGAGGGGGACCTCTTTACTTTTCCTGCAAGTTTTCTCATATAAAAATGAATTTTAAAAAATGAAACAAAAAATAAATTCATAAATCTAATTTGAAATCTTTGCAGTTGGAGAAACATGCATTAGAGAAAATGTTAAATTTGGCTTAGGTCCGTAGCGGAACCTCAAATTTTTCAAGGGGAATATTTAAATTTATCCACAAATACGTAATCCACGGAACAAATTTATCCACAAATACGTATATTAATTTTTTTTAATTCTTACTTTACTAAATTCATACCGACTTCTATTTTTAAAACAAACAATTTCATTTAAAATAAATACAAAACTTACAAGCTTATTTTACTTGCCTCATCGTCTTCAATGCCTGGATCACAATGTAAGTATATTTTTTGTGACTTACACTTTAATAAAATAATTATAAAACGCTTTAAGTGTTTTTTATCTCATTGTGGCCCACCCTCCCCTATCTCGGATGACGTAATCTCCAGTTTCCGCAGTGAGGCGATACCGGGTGATTCAAAATGGATGTTAAAGCAATTACACTGGAGAACAGAAATTTTGTTGTCTTAGAACTGTGACTTGTTTTTGAATCACTTTTGAATCACTTTCAATCCAAAAGTAACTGTAGTTTTTGTGTGTCACGTCAACTTTTTCAGATACAGGGTACCCCCAAAATGTGCATAAAAAGAAAAATAAAGGAAAAAGTTTCCAAATATATAGTTACTACAAGTTAAATTGTATTAATACAGATAGAAAAACTTATTTACCAAGTGGTAAACGTACATATTAATGCAAAAATTTTCGTTTGTAGCTTTTTCTGGAATGTTTAATCTGTGGACATTCTTGCTTTATGCTGCAACAATAGTCAGCCATCATATGTAGATCCCATCTTCCTTGATAGCGTGATTCCATGATCTTCAAATCTTGATGAAATCGCTCACCCTGCTCAAGACTGACTTCAACAAGATTTTTCGGGAAGTCAGCGAGATGGCTACGTAAAAAATGCAACGATGCTCATGTTGCAACCAAGCATTTTGAAGCTCTCCAAGAGCTGTTGGACAATTTTGGTGTAATTCTGTGCTCGTGTATTTCCAATAAAGTCTTTGACAATGTTTTTGAATGCCAACCAAGCATTCTGTCATTGTTCCGATGAAATGCTCATCTTTAAGAAGCTGGCGAATCCGTGGGCCATCAAACACACCAGCTTTTATCTTTCAAACGACAGGTTAGGAAATGCTGAAACAGTCTCCTTCAATTGACAAAGCTTTAACAAATTTCTTCATGAGACCCAGTTTTGTATGTAGAGGTGGAAATATTATGTTCTTTCTGTTGACAACTGGCTGATGAAGAATGTTTGGATCACCAGGTTTCAGGTCATATCTTGGCGGCCATTTCGACTGCACCCAATGCTTCTCACGAGTTCTACTATCCCACATGCACAAAAAACAGGGATACTTGGTATATCCACGTTGCTGGCCAAGGAGGAACTAGACCACTTTAAGATCAACACAGATGATCCATTGGTGCATGTGATATTGCAACAAATCAACGACTCTACGTCTTCATATTCCTCACGCAAACATACTGAATGACCTATTGGGACTACAGCAAATAAATTTCCCTTGTGGAGTAGTACACACTTTAAGCTCCGCTTTGCGCTATCGATGAGCTGAAATTCCCAACTCATCCATTAAACCATGCATGTATGTTTTGGCAATATACAAACGCATCATCACTTCGAAAGTATTGCAGAAATTCACTTTCTTGTATCGGAAGTAGGATACTTTAGCTCCTTTTTCAATCAATTTTTTTTCGTGCAGTCTTGATGTTAACAGTTCTCAAGCTTTTTTGGATAGCCCCAAATCATTTAACTCATGCTGCTCAAATCCCTTACGAACAGGATCATCTTCAATTTCAAAATCTTCGTCATTGGGGTCACAGCAACAGTGTTTCCGGTGAACGAAGTTCGCTCTTGCGGATAGTGAAGAGAAGGTAGGTGCAGAGAAAAAACTTGACGTGGTCGAAGAAAACTAACAACAGTTTTGTAATCAGTGTGTCCATTGTACTCTAACACAGCTTAAAAGTTGAACTCAACAGAAATTATGTTAAAAATTGTTCCCCAGTGTTATCCTTTAAACTGTGACTGATCGAAACATACTTTCATTTACAAAAGTTCGCCAAATAAAGAGTTGCTTTCAGATATTTCAAATTTTACTAGGGAATGACTACATATAAAAATACGAAATTTAACTATCATGCAGCTCTCCTTTCTCATCATTTATATTTGGAAATGTGTTGTTCAGTGTCTAAGATAAATAAAAAAAAAATACCATGTCTTTCAGTGGAGTAGTTACCAAGATAGCTCAAGTTAAAAATTTTAGCATTTGTTGCCACTTAGTCACTAGCCAAATACTAAGAGGATGTCTCAAAGTGATAAAAATAAAATTACTTTCCAGCTGACATTAATGTATGTTAGTGGTCATTCGACAGCTACATTTGACTCCTGGAATTCCTATTTTAGCTAGAATTTTGCAATATTGCATATTTTTGAGTTTCTAGCGAAAGTTAACCTACAATATTACTTTGACACTCTCTATTACCCTTTGAAATTATTTCTGTAGAAGCTTGATGTAATCAGTGGATGACTTCCTAAAACTCTTAATTTCCGATAATTTTATAACGCCGTACCCCCATCAGTTCAAATAAAATTGTACCTGTTAATTTCACTCTTTTGAATGCGTTTAATTGTCATTTTCCAAAAAGAGATCATTATTTAACTTCTGTCATAGTTTGTCTCTTAAAATAAAGATTTTTTTTCGCTTGAAAACGGACTCCAATACAGCAGGTAAAATAGTGTAAGTTGTCATTTTTAATATTAAATATCTCGCTTACTATTTTACTTACAGACAACGGATATTTTTAAAATTAATTTTCTTACACATAGAGCAACATTTTTCTAAATATAAGTGATAGGAAATGAGGGACCGTATGAAAATTACATTTTGTATTTTAATATGTATACAGTAGCTAGTAAAAAAATTGCCATATCTGAAAGCTGCTCTCTATTTGACGAACTTTTTTAATTGAAAGTATATTTCGATCACTTACGGTTTAAATCATAATCGTCTTAACGACTATACTGAATGATTCCGTACATTAGCACAGACGCTTCCTGTTGCCTTTCTCACCGTACTCGTGAGAAGAACATGAAGACAAAATACGAACATGTACGAAACAACAATACAAAGCAAGAACATGTTGCAAACTCTCCAAAGAAATACCAAGAAAAGCAATTTTTACATTCTTTACTTGACTAAAAAGAATTAAATAAAAAGTAGCTGCAAAAAGGTTTTTAAAATAAAGTTTTTTATTCAAGGATGTACTAAAAGGAATAAAATAATTTTAAAGAAAATTTTCAAGCTCAAACACTTATTGCGACACACAAATTCATTCTAACTTTTCCATCATCGGTGTTACTCAGAAAATTATTTAAATATTACTTCTTGAATGTAAAATAGTTTTTAAAAGTTTGAAGCGTTTAACTACTTACTTCAGTATAAGGTTAAAAGAAATATTAACGCTTCCACCGAGGCTAGGATGATAGCTAGGATGGATTTGTGTGCTGCAGTAAACGTTTTCAGGAAGAAATGAGTTATTGACATTTTACTGTACATAATATGTACATATTCCACAGCCCAGTACTCAAATTACATATTTCAACATTTTTTAACCTCTGCTACAAAAATAAAATCGCGGAGGGGGGGGGGTGTCATTCATCTGGCAGAACCAGACTGATGTAACAGTTTTCTTTGCCATAGTCAAACTAAAAGTGGAATATTAGAATGCAGATCAACAAAACTTTGCACGTACAGCTTTTATATCAACAATTAAAATTACTACATATTTTAATAAAGAAAATATTTCTGGTTAAAGCGCAATATCGACGACTGCATCCAGAGATTTAATATGCAATCTTTCTCCATCTTATAATAGAATAGTGAATAATCATATTTTCGTTCATTGCACGCCATTATGCTAACTTTTTTATGAACAGTTAAAATTACTACATGTTTTCAATAAATAACGATTATTCCGCCAAAATATTTCTTAATCTTTTGCATGCCTTTATTTTCAACCAATATTACCTGCAGACTATTTTTGTTGTTTTAAATCTGCTTTGCAGACTGATACAGAAAATTCTGCGACTGGTGTACAGAGTGCCCTAATAGTTTTCTTACTGACGACATGTGGCTGTCTTTTGTGTATTTATTTAGTTAAAATTCTTAGTATCTTTCGTACGATTTACGTTCAAAATATATAACATAGAGCGTGAGCGCCACTGTGCGTGATAAATTCATTTTACTATGAAAGACGAGATACCATAGAATTTTGTTCTGGCACAACTTGAGCGCGAAAAGAACCAAACAATAAAAAGTAAAGAATTGATGCAATGATAAGCAGACAATTAAATTTAATATTTAAAAACAATTCCCATGATTTCGTTAAGTTAGATCCGCGAACTTTTCGGACAATATGTACATCGGATATTTTAGCATCTTTGTAAATATGGAAACAAATTATAATTTCTGAATTTATGTTCATAGTATATATTTTCTAACTATCTCATCAAACGGATCCTACACTGACGTAAGTGGTTTAGAAGTTTCATAAATGATTTTACAATATGTCAAAAACAATCATATGCCAATTTTCATAGTTTTATGTATAATGTTTTGCAATCAGAGGAAGACTTATGAATGATCACTGCAGTAAAGACCTTATTACACGGACATGATTTCCAGCAATTTGGTTTCAGAAACCAGTTGAGGCAACCCCTTTCCTGAAAATTTTCCTCCATTAGCTAGGAAACGGTCAACTCCGACATTTTCATTCAGGGGTGAAAATTTTGCTGTTTGCTGGAATGCCATTCAATCGTAGTGCTTCCAATTTCTACGTCATAAGTAAGATAACGGATGATCCAATCCCTGGCGTTTGTGAGCACCCACAG
The DNA here is from genome assembly GCA_038373885.1 of Cheiracanthium punctorium. NCBI lineage: Eukaryota > Metazoa > Arthropoda > Arachnida > Araneae > Cheiracanthiidae > Cheiracanthium > Cheiracanthium punctorium. The sequence goes on from JAWZYV010004283.1 coordinate 1,002,375, forward strand.
AAATTGTATCACAGTCGAGTTTGATTTACTACCCGGATGGGTATGCAGGGTTGACATACCCTGCATGCTCATCCGGGCTCATCGACTTGCCAGAACGAGGGTTGCGGCAACCAAATTGCTGGAATTATGCCCATGTAGTATGGATTTTATACAGTAGAATTCCCTGACTTGATGCGACATCAAAAGAGTGTTAACACTGCTCAGTTTTTCGATAAGCATTAGTTGCATTTCGATATGCAATAGTTTATTGCTTTTACACTAATGTTGAGTTGTGGAATTCTGAGCAAAAGCGTAGCGTTACCTAAAGTTTTGGAGAGCACTTACCGAGTACAAGGGTAGAAAAAAAGAAGTTTCTCTTAAAATTTCGAAACAAATATTGGAAATCAAAAGATATTGAAACAATGTTATGAAACACGTGCGTCCATCTGCCTGCCGAAGATACGGATACGGTGAAAAAATAAAAAGAGATTGAAGTTTTGGATACCGAAAACAGAATCTATTAATAAAATATAATAAATTTCCTTCTCAGCTAGTTTTTCAGGCATAAAATCATGTTATGTATTTATTTCTTTTAATCACTCTACAATAATAATATGTACGACTATATGAGCCATTACTTACTGAAGTTATACACCGTGTATAAACTACAAACAACTTACAAAGCTAACCACGTTGTTCGATAAATAAAACACGGGGAAGTAGATTTTCTGATTAACAAGATAATTGCAATTTTTTCCTTGAAATTACTTTTACAGAATATTATAATCGCATTACACTCTTAAACCATGAAAGCTGAAGTTTAATTTGTTTTTAGCAGAGAAAGAATACTTAATGTGCAGCAATCCTTTTTAATTTCACCATATTTTATTTTTAGCCGAAAAGTAACCCATGCTTTTTAAAAAGCTTTAAACTTGCTCATCTTGTGGAAAAATTTAAGTTTACCAAGAATTTTTTGTTTTTAGTTTCGGATTTTGCTTTTTTATTCTTTCAATTTTATTTACTTATATATTTATTATTATTATAATTTTTTTTCGACGGTTAAAAATTAAGAATTATTAAATTTTCTACCGCAAATCTACAGAATTCGAATATTTATTATCATATATAAAGTTGACTCTAAATAAATTTTTAAGAAATGATAAATTTTGCAATTTAATGATTTTTTCTTTTATTTTAAGAAATAAATTTTCTGAATTTTTAATTAATAAGAGTTTAAATAGTGCTCTGAAAGTTTTTACTCTCTGAAAGCTCCACATTATAATGATTACTTCTGATACACATATAGTTTTTTTCTAATTTCGGTTATGCGTTTAATCATCGTGGCCGAGTGCATAAGACAGTGAACATGATAGATGGCTAAACTGTGAAAGTACTGTGTTCTGGTCTACCGCACTGCTGTCGATCAAACTTCTAAGTTTGAAAACATCGACACTTTATTCTTTTGCAATTCGTCAGAATTTCGGTCTCTTCTAAGATAATGAAGTCATATTGAATTTTTGCAAAGCCTTAAATAGACGACTCTTTTTCATTCACAAAAATGCTTACAAAAGTAGAATGCTGAGAAATTAAGAAAACAGCAGATAACACAATATTAGCCTTCAGTCATAGATGACTTTTTAGAATTTCTTCGAAAATAAATAAAAGAGAAATAATAACAATCATTAAAAGAGAACTTAAAAATGCTATCTTGTTCTAAACAGTAAAAAAAGAAATATTTGCTGTAGAAATTACATTAGTTCACGCAGGTAACAAGCAATGGGAATCAGAGCTCTTAGTGGGCATCACTGTGGCCGACTGGATAAGACACTGAAAAGGTAGATGGCTGAAGTGTGAAGGCCCAGCGTATGGTCCTATCGTGCGGCTGTCGATTGAACAGTCAGGCGTTTTAGGCGGTTTTCTGAAGATACAACATGAATACAACACGTTAGGACCGGTTGAAAAGTCCTCCGCCCAAGGCTGATATTCCACGTATAGGTTTGCCTTGATACAATGTAAGAACTGCACCAGCATATTCGTTTAATATAAATTTTATTACCTAGCCTTAAAGCTAAACAATTTCTTAAAAGTATTCTGAATAAGTAGAATTAATAAATAAAACGTTTACAAATGATCTTTGAACAATTAAAACTTTGTAAAAATGTACACATGAAAGGGTTTATCGTTCATTAAGTACTTTTCGGGTGAAAAGTGTTCACCTTTCATCAGCTGTAAAAAAAAGTTTAGCCTTCTGCGAAAACAGAAAACGGAGACTTGAAAAATGTAAACAGAAGAAATACTAAGTTGCCACTAGAGAGAAGGAGAAAGCATCAAACCAGGGAGAATAATATAAGAAAGAACAAAGGTAGAGAAACTAAGAAATTAGAAAAATCACGAAGGTAGATAAAAATAAAATAGAAAGAAAGAACGAAAATGCACAAAAAAATCATACAGTAACAATAGAAAACAAAACAACAATAGAACAACAACAAAAATGTGTTTTTTTAAATAACTGAAAACTGGACAACACAATTTTTTCAATACACGTCAAGTAAATACAGCGATAAATATTTAAAGTTCTCGAAATAGCGAGTTTCCGTAGATTTCTGGCATAATTTAAAAAAAATTTTCAGTGTTACTGCGATTCTGCAAGACCCCATAAAAGAGAAATGTCATCTCCAATTTTTTCGATGGAAAGCAAGCTTTCACATGAGCATCTATAATCCATATACAATGGAACGTGCTAAAGTGACCACTTTGGTAAAGAAAACACCTGTCTCTAGTGACCACATTTGTACAACTTAACTTTCCAATCACTACACTATGATGTCTTCATAAATTGATCACCCTTATAAGGTGACCAGTTTTGTTCTTCCAAAGGGTGGCCACACTAAAGCAGGCAGTACTTATTTGAATGTGGTTAAAATGGATTAATGTTTCCAAATTAGCACAGTCCTAATATATGTTGCAATTCTTTCGTGTTCTTTTCTTAGAGAACTGATCATGCATATACACCATGTTCAAAAGGTACAATACATAATAATAGCATATTGTTGCATAAAACTGTGCTTAGTTTTCGAGTTCATAGTTTAAAAGTCCAGTTTATATGGAAAGTTCTAGCAATCAGTACACTTGTCAGGATGAAACACAAATTTAATTGATTCTACAACTTGAACGGATAGTCTGCTATGCAAAATGTACAGGAATGAATAATCGCAACTTGTTTCATAACAATCAGCTTATCAAAGACGATTTCTCAGATGACATAGTTCTCAAAAAAAAAAAAAAAAAAAAAAAAAAATCCTTCCACAGGCGAAAACTTTCGAGGAAAAAACTATCAGCTGCTCTCATTATACAACAATGAAGAATTCCTAAACAACTTGCAAATATAAACTTCTCAAAACAAGCAACAGATCACTTACAAAAGCACACAATACAGAGCCTTTATATTGCAGTGCACACAATGATCATTCACTTACAACTACTATGAACAGAACCCCGCTCTCTTAAACCTTACGTCGATGTTGCTCGAACATTCCACAGGGTTGTTGGATGGTTGGTTATTTGAGGTTTTATGCCACAAAATCCAGAAAGGATATACTGCGTCAAGCAGAAGGTAAAATATCAAAAACGAACACGAGATTCCACCCCTAGAAAAAGCTTAATCAATCCCGAAACTTGATTGCGTAATAGAATGAGTAACACTAGGCTTCTGCGTAATAATAATGTAGTGAAGGAAAAAAAATTGCTGGCCCCATTAATAAAATCGAGACCAAATTTCACCAAACGTAGCGACTTTTGGCTGGAAATCGCCAAATTTGACGCCCAAAATAAGTCACTAAAACTAAAATCGGCTAATCGATAGCGCCAATATTTCTCCAGAATTGGTAAATACCCAATGCTGAACAATGGAGGCACCAAAACGCCCTATCTCGCGTTCTAGTTAACCGATTTTCATGCAATAAAATGCAAATTTTAATTATTTGGCTCCTAAAATACGAATTTTGGCGTAATTTAATCTCCAGAAGTCCCCGAAATTCGAAACATTATGCATTTATTTTACTAACAATTACAAATTAAGGACAGTCGGACCGAAGGACAAACAAAGAAATGGAAATTTTTGAAATATATTTCTTAGATCCAAAGCACGAAAATTTATTGTCTAGTGCATCAATCGTAATATGTTTTTGTGATATTAAAAACTGGAACTATACAATAACTCTGAGAATACAAAGAAAAATTTTCGGTAAACATTATTATATAATACTAAACTTCAAAAACGAAACATAAAATACAGGCTGAAGACATTATTTATAGTTATTTTTTTCTCCAGTGCTTTTATATTTTAAACAGTGCATTTGCTTTATAGACTCGTGTGTAATGCAAAATGCATGTTACTGTCTCTCTTTCTCTCTCCTTTAAAAAAAAAAAAAAAAAAAAAAAACCTTCAAAAGAATTTTCCGAGTTATGTCTAATAAAACTTTTTTTCTTTTAGGAAATATGATAATCTATTGCTTGTAGTATTATTTAACTGTGTTTAAAATTCATTTGTCGAAGGATGTGATATAATAGTTCCACCTACCGCATTTACAACTATGTTCACCTTTGCTTGTTTCTCTATCACACGATAATAGATTCTGATTTGTTTAATTTTTTTTAATTCTCTAGAGATTATGCGAACTTTTTCTTTGATGGCTAAAATTTTTTATTAATCAGTTTTTCACTTTCTTTTTTCACTTGATAGTAAAACATAAAAGGTAATTTTACTGTAACTTTTAACTTATTAATTCAATAAAGCAATTCGGCATTTTTTTTTTCACCGCAACTAATTTTCTTTGACTGTGTTTATACGTCAAAACAAATTATCAGTTCGAGAAAATAAGATGACAGAAAAATAAATGGAACATACTACATGAAAGTAATTAAAACTTATCTCTAGTTAAATTAGTTATTAAAGCTTAGTCTTTATCAAACACAGCGTTACAGAAAAATAAACTGTAATCAAACGAAAAAATCAAGGATTTTGCATACATGCGCATAATGCGAGATATGCAATATATGGGTAAAATTTAAAAAAATGCTACTAATTATATTATGACGATTTTGGCCACAGATGGAAAACAGATTTAAATGAAATTACTCTCAAGGCCTTATTCACCAAACATTTGATGCTCGTGCTAGCACGTCAGCACGGACTACATTTAGGGCTAGTTCAAAAACTGTATTCGCCAAGCCAAATACCAAGATTAGCATCAGATCTGAGCCTGGACTAGAGAGCGAAATCTGATCTGCCGATTTCGAGGGATTAATGTCCAAAATAGTGCTAACGCTTGCTCAGTGAAGTTCGTCTGTGAACTCAGCAAAGTCTTCTCTCCACCACATTTATTGAATGGCATTTCACGCATCCTGTTATTGCCTATTTCTGACGCCATTCGTTATTTTATTGTTTACAATTTCCTTATGTTTATCCACTCAAGCCAGTAATATAGTTGTCGCCGCTTATTCCGGTCATATCGGGACGGATTGGGATTGACCGGAATACAAAAATCCGAAATATCGTAATCCGAACGTCGGAACCAAAGTAAAAGTGAAACATAAAAAAAAAAAAATAAAATAAAATAAAATAAAATAAAAACAGTCGTAGGACTGCACGTCAGAAGTGAAAACTTCTTATCAAGCTTTCTAAAATTTATGTTAATGCAGTTAAACAGGCTTTTTTACATTATTTTATTTTTATTAACAAGAAGTAAACATTTATGAACGTTTGTTCACATTTTTATACATTTGAAATTCTTTGTAAAACATGTTTATTACTTTTTTAAGGCTGTAAGAGTATGGCACATTTAGTTTATGGCATTCTCACAATATCCATATTTTTGTACATTTGTACACACTTTAACGCAATTTTCACTGGGTTAGCATCGGAAATTTTTAATCTTTTAATTTAATTACATTTCAAATTTTGTACTAGATTTGTGTGCACATTTAAAATTTAAAAAGAGAGAGGGAGTGCGCGCACAGACCGCAACGTGACGCAGCTGGAATATGCGTACGGTATGCATCAGCGATGCACGTTTTCTTCCACGTGTTGGAATTTGCTCGATTTAATTAATAATTATGTACCTGAATTTATTATTTATTAATAATTGTGTACTTACGTTGTAATGAACAGTAATCCTACTTATTTGTAATGAAGGGGGGGGGGATAATTCAAATTCAAATCACTGTAGTATAAGACTTATAATTCAAATAATGCACAGTATATAATAATCAACATTCTCACACTATCAAATTAACTTTATTGCACAATTACTATATAGCTATGCAAATTAAGTACAATTTATTTTTTAAATAAATAATCGAAAATTATAGCACCTACCCAGCTGGAAAAAGACTGCACTTTTTTTGCAGAAACATATAGATTGTACACAATTTGTACATAAAAAGCAAATATTTTTGATTATTTTGAAAGTACACACTTGTGCAATTTATATCCAGTTTTTCTGCATACTAAAAACAAAAATTTACGCAGTTTGAAACGATTTTTAGGAAAATCTCAAAGTCTGATGAATTTTTTTAAAAAATCCGACGCGTAAAGCTTAAGTTGAGTGATCACCTATCAAATCGCCAAATTTCATTGCTTTCGTTTCAGTCGCTATTACGCGATGTGGGAACAAAAATTTACGCACTTTGAAATATATTTCGGAAAATATCAAAATCTAATGAGTCATTTAAAAACTTGACTCCTATAGTTTAAGTTGAGTGACCGCCTATCATGTCACTAAATTTTATTTCATTCGCTTCAGTCACTTTTACTTGATGTGCGAATAAAAAAAGCGTCACTGACAGAACGAAATTTCTTTTTTGTAAATTTTTAGGTAATTTAAATATTCTTTGTATCAGCTGCTAAGCCGTAGCCAGGGGGAGGAGCATGGGGGTTTTATCACCCATTCAAAATTTTATTTAAGTCAGCGCCATAGTAGTTTTTTTATTTGCGCTGACTGTGGATATCAATTGTAAAAGAAAAATTTAGTATTACATATCCCCCCCACCCGAAATTATTTTCTGTCTGCGGCCTTGATCACCTGTTAATAAATCCCCAGTATAATAACTACAGTATAAAAAAAAATTAATAACCAAGCAAAACTAAAAATAAATTCATAAAGATAATTTTTTCAACGTTATAGAGTAAATAATAACACTGCTTTGGTGTTTCACTTATAGGAAAATCGCACGTACATAACGCTTTAAAAATAACATAAAATATTGCATCAAAACTAGGAGCTGTACTGTTGTAGCAAGAATACTAAATTAATGTTTTGTTAAAGAAGTAAAATAATCAGATCAATGCGTACCGCACTAATCACTATGATCTGCGTACAAGAACAATTAATGCTAGGTTAACTGCCGATATTTGCCAAAACTCACATTTTCGGTGTTAAATTGCATCGGGCACAACAGAAGATAATCCATTAGTTCATCCGATAAGGGAGTTTTAATTCCCCCAATCCACTTACTTATCTAGCAAATGGCAGAGACTGGCGTAATTACGGCATCGGTCACTCAGAAGGAAGATTTCAGCTACGACAAGGCAGGGAAATCGAGATAAACATCTTGTATCAAGGTGCTTATAAAAGGGATATTCTAAATAGCTGTTATTAAATTACAAGATTTAATTGGCCTTACCTGAAGCAGCGAACCACAACAAATTAAATTATAAAATCTACATGTTTAGCATTAAAAATCAAACCATTTACACATACAGGTGTGTCTGAAAATAATTTTTCGTAAAATACGTTCTACTATTCTATTCACTTACGGTTCCATGACAATCGCAGTATGCATTCCAAAAATTGCGCCATGTATCATGAAACTTAATGATATATTTCGGATAGTCGAAATTCGCATAAATACGTTACGAAAACTAAACTCAGCTTGGTGCTATGATCTATATTTGGCTAGAAATTGCTAGGGATGGACGCGAGACGCGCGAGACGAGAATCGGGGCTGTCTCGTCTCGTCTCGCAGTGGTAAACCTCTGTCTCGTCTCGCGTCTCGTCTCGTCTCGCGTCTCGCAGAGAAATTGCTTGTCTCGTCTCGCGCGAGACGCGAGACGTCTCGCGAGTCTCGCAAAATTAAGGACTGCTATTTTATTACCATATTTTTACTAGTTTATTAATACTAGTTTATTGGAAATTAATATAAATAATAACAATTAGTTACATATAGCACATTAGTACATATATTAGTAACCGTCAGGGACATAGCGAAGGGGAGGATAGGGGTCACCCCCCATGAGGAATTTTTCGCCATACAAAATGTATATTCTTCACTCCCTTATCACACACACACGTATTCATATATATGTGAGTTGCAGTAGTGTTACAACTACTGCATCCCCCCCCCTCATGAAAAATTTCTGGCTACGCCACTGGTAACCATATTAGTACGTGTGGGAATTTGAAGTAAAAGAAATTCAAATTTAATCTGTATATATAATGTCACACAGAAAATATAGTATTTATTTTTATTTATTTATTCCAGAAACTGCGTAATTATATGTATGGTGGATAGGAGTTTCATTTGCTTTTGAAATTATAGTAGAGCACCGTTTATAAGTTTTTCAAGGGACCGAACTGAAACGACGTATAAATCAAACATGAAACATTAATAAAAATCTTTGATTATTACCGGTTCAATATTACTAATTCAAATTTATGTAATTGTAAATTATTCATATTAGTTTTTACAATAGAAACAATTGCTAGATTTTTATAAAATCTCAAATGTGAAACAAATTGTATCTTTATTGTACTATATCTTAAATACCGCATATACTTAGTATTTACAGTGAATAACAATTATGATTTTTTGTTACAGAACTTGAATTTAATAAATCATTTAGTCACCTGATGTGATGTCTATGCTTATTAATTAAAGCATTACAGACTGTTAATGAAGTTAATGAGATGCTTTTTCCTTCGTGTTCTGACAAGCAAAGTATATTCTAAACTCTTCAATATTGTCAACTGCGCCTTTAAAAGAAGGTTGCTAAAGGTACAACCCTCCATACATCCTTTATTTGCCCTATATAACAAAAGTGTCTGTCTAAACAGGAAAATAACTGCTGAAACAGAAAAGTGTTGACGTTTAAAACGACGTATAACCGATATCGGCGTCATATAAACGAAGCATTTTTGCTAAAATAAATAGGAATGAATCCGGACTTCATGAAAGCGACGTATAAATGTTGTTCCTAATGCACTCTGGCAACCGTGGAGCGGTACCAGATCCCCATATAGATAGGCGATGAGCGGAAGGGGTGACTTCCATTTTAATGAGCCTAAGTGGGAGGAAATCCAACCAGAACTAGTCATTCAGCAATAAACTGAAGCAGTTTCGACAATCTTAAGTACCATCTCTCACCTACCAAACAACCCCAAAACAGAATATATGACCCACACATGTAACATGCACGTTCGCCATAATTACTCTAACCTTCAGTCTTATTCCTAATACAATATAGCTTATGATTACTGGTTTTCTTTTTTCTAAGTGTAAGGGTTTATTCTGATTCATGGTAATTTATTTTGCTAGTTCTTCGGTTTTAAATAATAATTATTAGAATGATTTATAATTATAAATTTACATATATTTTTTTAATTTTGAAAATATTCTATATAAACATTACTCCTGTACTTAAAAGAATCAAATATATACATAGTATATATTTTCAATAATTAAATTAGTCAATCAGAAATAACTTCTTAAAAAAAAAGAAAAGAAAAGAAAGAAAGAAAACTCTTTAAATCAATGTTAGTGGAATATGTAATGTTTTTAAACAAATTTTCATTTCTAAATGATATAAAAAAGAAACCGATTTTAAGGGAACATTTTAAAGGAAACTGGTTTAAAATTATTTAAAACACATTTCTTAATGTCAAATATTGGTTATGAATAACTGATTAAAATTAATAGTTTTGCTCGAATAGTTTTAATAATAATACTTTTTCTCTTATTGACTTTGTATAGCGTATTGCCCCTCACCAACTTTGATTAAACATACCTCTAAGCGTTTTTATGAGTAAGGCTGAAACTTTGTGCATCGCCTCATTAATGTATGGGGACGCATTTTACCTTTTTGGGAATTTTTGTAAGAGGGCTGTATATAAAGTAAAATTTAGTATGTACTAGCTGAAGTACCCGTTCTTCGCACGGGAATGAATGGACTTTCGATATTACGATTTGTTGTGATTACTATTTATTGTAATAAAGAGATATATCAAAATGGATATTGCGTTATATTGTATTCATTAATCATCAATACCGAATTTCAAGGCAATGGTTTGTACAGTGCAGAAGGCGATGCGGAGTAGCGCAATCTAGTGGCGAGTTTTAGTAAAACGGATACGGCGGAAATATTCTTCGCATTCAGATATCAATGTATACGAATTTTCATGATGATCGGCTGGACAGTCCTGAAGTTCATGTGTGGACGCAACATCGAGTGGCAAGTTATAGGAAAATGGATAGCGCCAAACTCATCCCCGTGTTCAAATATCTATGTATACCTATTTTCATAGCGATCATATACCATCTAGTGGTCAGTTAACCATCTAGTGATTAATTAAAGTAATGATTTGCTACAGCGCAGTCAAGTGGCGAGTTGTAGCAAAATGGATAACGCCAAAATATTCTCATTGTTCAAATAGCTATGTATACTGATTTTCATAGCGACCGTTTGAATGGTCAGGAATTTGGCCTGCTGCAGGGTCATCTAGTGGCGAGTTAAAACAATAATGCATTGCAGTGCCATCTAATGGTGAGTAACAACAAAAGGAACACAGTTAGAATATATTCTTTGTGCTCAAATGTGTAAGTATAAAAAATTTTATGCCGATCGGTCGAATGCAGGGATGTTAATTCTGCGCCGATTGCGCCGAAACACAAATTCTTGCGCCGAACTGCGCTTTTAGCCGATTTTTGTGCCGGTCTGCGCCGAATACGTCATTTTGACTCTTTCAGGGTGCGCCGAAACACAAATATTGCGCCGAACTGCGCTTTTAGCCGATTTTTGCGCCGGTCTGCGCCGAATACGTCATTTTGACTCTTTGTTAAATTTTTGCCACGCTCATTTATCTTTTAAATCGTGTATGGAAAGCTAGTTAGCAGTAAAGCAAGATTCAAACTGCGTACGAAAGCTGCATTCCGAAGCCATTCTACACGCCCCGGATCGGACCAGTCGCGCTTTGTTAGTCACCTCAATCAGGGCCGGCCAGATAGGCAAACAAGTAATCATCGCAACGGGCACCGTTTTTTGTTTATGAAGGGGCACGATTTCCAACTTAAAATCATAAAAGCAATTTTGAAAAAAGTAAAAGGGACGTCTTTTTCTACGTTTGCAGTGTGGAGTGGGTGTCATGTACCGCAGGGCCGCCCCTGATCTAAACCAGACCGGTCCGTAAAGAAAACAGTATATTACGGTGACGTCCCAGCCCCTAAAAAATCACGGTTTATGACCCGGCCCGTAGCAAGAATGAAAATTGGAAGCATGACCGGTTTAGAAATTAGAATCTAGGCTGTCTGAATTAATAGAATATTTCATTTCAAAATAATCCGGAAATCCGCTGCCAGTGGTGTAGTCGCGGGGGGTAGAGATCTGTGCGGGCCCAGGCTTTTGCAGCACGATTCATTCAAGGCACGGGCTGACCTCAGCATTTTCTAGAATGGACCGGAACAAGCGTATACTCTTAAAGACGGTCCTCTGCGCTTGCAAAATCGAGCCTTTCCGGAAATTTTTGCTCTCCTAAAATTTGGACAAGACCAAACGATTGGCTTGTGATCCCCCCCCCCTTCCTTAAATCATGATTAATATACGAGCTGGACCGGGTCTGAATTTTTTATTTTGATTAAATGCCGGGCCGGGCTAGACATTTTTGGCCCGTGAAGATCATGAGCGGGGAGATGCCGTCTCACTACTTCTTCATTCGAGCTTATGTCAGCAAAGTAAGCGCAAAGTAATGTCAGCAAAGTAAGCGCGTCCCATGTACGAGTGTCTCCTAAGGGTTCGTAAAAACAAGCGTCAACAATAATGAAAAAAAGTATTAAATATTAATCATACCAAACATATTGATTATAAAGTTTTTCAACTCATTCTTACATGTACTTAATTTTTCGTCGGCCTGTTCTTTCCCACTGTTCGGCAGCGATTCCCTCTTCTGGGACCGCACTCGCAAATTATAAACAATTTTCAGATTTTTGGAAAAGTGATAACAGTAAGATTAGTTTCAGAAATGTTAAACTGTGAAAAATATTCATCATATATTTAAAAATAAATTTCCTAAAATTCATAAGAAAATCGAATATTGAATGCAAGAATAAAATCAATTCATGAAATATTCGCATGTAGCACATTAATTATATTGCACCTTTTTGCAGAACTTTTCGTCAAATGCAATGCCTTTTGACACAATTTCGTGTTTACACATTTTTTTGAGATGGTAATGTGTCCTCAAAGAGTATCGGAATGACTTTGGGTAGTGCGGCCGTAGTTCTTGGAAATCCCAAGAGTAAAATAAGCTTAAATACATATTTAAAATAACGCACAGGCTTGGATTTTACGATATTTTTCGAATGTATGTACATAAAATATGAGACAATATATTACTCGATTACATCTCCTGAATATTTGCGAGAGTGGATGTATTCCAACGATTTGGGCTTACTTGCAGGTACATATAATAGCTTTATCCGGGTTATCAGACATTGCATAAATGCAAAGTTTAAATAATGGTAGTAGACAGGAATAACACCTGTAAATTGTTATTAGGAAGAATCCATATCAGTCAATTCACCAATTCGAATAATGTCGAATTACTTGCCGCCCAAAATGTATTTTGATAAACAACATAACTGATAAAATCTTAGTATATAAAAAAGCAATTGGAGTGTGTGCGTGTGTGTGTTCTCTGTAGATGTCTGCAAACAGTTCGTCGTAGCTGGGCCCATTTCCTCTCTCTTAACTCTCACTTAAATTACACAATACTCTCACTTAAACTCTCTCACTTAAATAGCACAAGACGAAGCTATTGCAGAAAATAAATAATACTTTTAATATTTGTTTATAGATATTTTATGTTTTGTCCCTTTTCTGACCATGTTTTGAATATTTTATGTTCTAGAAAGCTCAATTTTATCCTAAAAAAGTAACCAGTTTCCACATGTAATTTTTTTCAATTTGTATAGATATATTTAAAATAATCTCTTGAGCCCTCTGGTATTGAAAAATCATCGGTAAGGACTCCACTCAACTTTCCAGACACTTGATCGTTACCAAGCATTTAAATTTGGAAAGGTGAATAATTCAACAAAAACACAAATGCGAAAATTACTCTATATGATATTTCATTACTTTACTACAAACTCGTATATTTATAAGTCATTAAATTTGCATATTCAAAAAATAATTATTTGGTACTATTTCAGCAAATAAAGATCAACTAAATAATAATGAAACTGGTTTTCAAATATCATATTATCCTAAAACATGAATCATTAATAAAACCACGGCCAAATATCTGAAAGATCAGCGAATTTTGCAAAATACTACTCAATTTGGCGTTAAATCGCAAAACTGAACTCTGCAAAAACATAATGCCAATATTTGGCGAAAACCTCACAAACCCTGATTCGATCTATTGAGAAATTAAAGATTCATATATCGCATTGTATTTCACCAATTACCGTGTAGCACAATCCAAAGTTTAATTAATTGATGGCTAGAATTTGAATTTTAGACTAAACTGAAACCTAGAAGAGCAAATTACCCTGAAACGTTGTTACAACTGGTTCAGTTTTAATTCTGTTGGCGATATGGGCTAGCTATTTACATATTATTATTATTAATACATGAATTTTTAAATTATGAAGAAATGTTTACGAAGAATATGTTTTTCTGAATAAAATAAATTAATCTCTTATCTCAATATTCAGCTATAGTGATTTTAATTCAACAGAAAACAGGATTTAAGTATTTCACTAGTCTTAGGATTATGAACCAAAATTTCCGGATTACATTAACTAAAGCATCAACTAAATAAATAAGTAAAATAAAAACTAAATTACTGATGAGCTAAAAAATTTACTAAATTAGCAATCAAACTTTATCTAATGTTGGAAATAAACTAGATATATTATTTCAATTGGAACCATGAACGATTTTGAATATTTAACAAAATACTTATAATATTTACTGAAAATTGGAATTCAATCTAAGTGAAAAGTCCGACATTTGCTGTAGGATATGATATATTCTATAAAGTATTATTGCGTTATTTAGCTGATGATAACTATACTCCATGAATAATTTCGAATATCTAACATATAGATATGTTAAATGCTGAACCGATCTATTAACAGAACAGAACGAAAAAAAAAAAAAAAGAAATCTTACGAGAAACAATCACCATCTCCATAATCTCCAAGGGCCCACGTTAATTTGGCATCCTGAGACCCCTGGGGCCCTGACGAGGAAAAGCGATGGGATAGATCCCTTTGCCATCATTAACGTTATCTACAGTAGGCATGGAGAGGGGATTTGGTAGCCGTTGACCATTGGCTATTTATTGCTTTTGTATGTCCCAACATTGACCTATCGCATTAGGGCAGTTTCGAAGAAACTGGCGTTCTGATATATAGAAAATCAACTGTGATGAAAAGGAACGGTAAAGGAATAAATAAACAAATAGATATAAGAGTTTTTTATTTTATTTATTTATTTATTTACTTACAGTATAAAAGCATTTTTAGATACATTTATGGATTGCACACTCTTTTCTTTGTAAGAACCACCGTTAATCCCCAGTTTTATTTCTCCTGGAAATTTCTTTAATGCTAATTCCTTGTCGCAGAAGACAAATGGCATTTAGTTGCTTTTTAATCCTTTAGCCATTAGTTAAATTCCATTAAGAAAATATACTAGTGCAGTAATGTAATCAAATAAAGTCTTTACCCTATTGAAAAACGTCATGCCTTTTTAAGATTTTGAAATAGAATCGTGAAAGGAGCGTTGAATTGAAGAAAAAAATATCAACTTAATCATTTATTTATTTATTCATGGTCCCATGATGTGATGTAAATAAAAGAAGCACAGTAGTGAAGAAATTTGCGGAGTAATCCGAAAAGCAGAACCCAATTAATAAAAAAATATAATTGTGGTATGATAAATCCAACCAAGCTCTTTAAGTACATGTGATCTTCCATCCACTTCCGGTAAGGAATCTCCAGTTGCACGTTCTTTACTCACTTTATCTTAAAAATTTGGAAAATTATGACTTTTTTGCAGATAATGACTTTAACGACTCCCTGTAAGTATGTTCACAACGCATTTTTCCTCAATACATTATTTTAGAATCCTTCTAAAAATATTCTGATGATGTAGCCACAGCAGTGTTTTAGAAAGACTCTCAGTTTTTTAAACCATTTAACTGCAAATATTAAAATACGTTAAAATATAGACATAAAAAGAGTAATATTTACTATAAATGAAAATTAGAGTTAAATATATGCATTAAAAAGTACCATGTTTAGGGATGGACGCGAGACGAGAAACAGGGCTGTCTCGTCTCGGCTCGCAGTGGTAAACCTCTGTCTCGTCTCTCGTCTAGTCTCGGCTCGTGTCTTGTCTAGTCTCGTAGTACATATATTAGTTGCCATATTAACTCATATGTGCATTTGAAGAGAGAAAAATTCAGATTTAATCCGTATATATAATGTGACATGACACCAAAAAAATATTTGTTTTTATTTATTTACGGAACAGCGTAAATATAATATGTAATATTAACAATAACAATTAGCTATACATACTACCATATTAGTACATATATTAGTTACCATATTAACTCATATGTGCATTTGAAGTGATAAAAATTCAGATTTTATTCGTATATATAATGTGACATGACACCGAAAAATATTTGTTTCTATTTATTTCCGGAACTGCAAACATATTATGTGTATGGTTGGTGGGAGTTTCATTTGCTTTTAAAATTATATAAAGCTTTGAATTTTGTTAGAAATGATGCAGAACTCAGGACATGTTGCGCAAATAAAATTTTAATCCAATTTAGCTGCCCCAATGTGCGGAATATGAATTCATAAAAGTTTCAATTGGGAACGGGATAATTACAGTGAAGCTTGCTTATACACCCCCTCCCTTCTCGTTTTAGTGTATGATATATGGGTTTCATATTTAATCGAGAACCCTGGTTTAACCTGTTCATTCACACTATCAAAAGAGAAGAGACAACAGAGAAGACTTCTCAAACAGCACATAAGCTTAAATCAAGCTTTACATTTCTTTGAATTTGACCGTATTAATACAAGCTTGACAGTTCAATCCATTTTAAGCTTGCAGCAAGCTTGAAGAAGTCGTTTTGAACTGTCAAACTTGAATACAGTTTGATTATTGCTATTACAGTGATGGCGCCATCTGTCGCTGTAGGCGAGAAGGAGAATGGACATTGAAAAGTCTAGCGTTTTCTCAAATTGGTCATATTAAACAAAGAAAAGTTCGTAAAAGTTGTGTTTTATTTTATTATCGCATAAAACCTGGACATTAGAACACGCAAGGGGAAGGAATGAATGAGATAAGCCCCTCTGAAGTGTAACACGAGGGGACTTTTAGTTTTATTTACATCTAATTAACATTAGTAATTCCATTAACTAATTAATTAGCCCTAAAAATAAATTTTAATATCATTAACACAATTTAGTTAGTTAATATACTTCACTTTGTGGGTGGTAGAATGAGGCGCAATCCGGCCGCTACAAAATAATTTATCATCAGTCATAAATGTACTTGACCGTAGAATTAAAAAAAAAGATTCTATATTTCCAAATATGGAAATTCTTCAAAATAAAATACAATTATACTACGAAATTAATTTCAAAATCAGCCGTTTGTCTCGATTTTGGCCAGTATTGCCCAACATGAGTGTCGCGAGATTGAAAGTTTTAAAACGTGTACTGCTGTTAAGTTTATATTTTGTTTATTTCCCTATTAGTAGAGTCTCTAAATCACACATAACATTATTTTAATTTTGATGCATCCCATGGAAAAATAAAAGAAACAGATAACACATCGGCCACTTATCGATCTAGCCAGAAAACGGCTTCATAACCCTGTCACTTCAAACCTCACCGACTCAGATTGGTAGAACGGTTAGGACGCTGGCCTCCCAACCCAAAGGTACCGGGTTCTATTCTAGCCGCGGACGCTTGATAGAAACAGTTTAAATTAAATTGAAATTTCAGCGTAGAGAGGAAAATGCGTGGCAAAATAAAATATGTGGGGCGAGTTCGCCGACCGGCGCCCCGTGTATTTAGGAATTTATTTTTTTTAGGAAATTTTTTTAAGCTTGAAATTAAGCTTGCTATGTCAAGCTTGATGCAAGTTTGCTGTGCTTTCTGGGTTGTGACCAGGATTGCTTCTCAAAATGGATCTTTCAATGCTCCCCTGAAACCCTGCGTTGTATTAGTGAAATCGCTCCAGTAGATCATTCATTTACGCTCACTTATCTTGGCTTATGGTGAAGGAAGCTTTTTTAATAACTGATGAAATATTTTATTTATAAATACGCATTTATATATTTAAGAGAAAAATAAGAAATAGCAATAAGATTTAATTACATGCGCATTCATCCATTTTGATGAAATATAGCCAATATTATAAGTAAACAAAAAAAATTACAATTATTAAGTACATAAATAGAGCATAAAATATCAAAGAATGCATACTTGCATCAAATTTTTTTTTAATGTAATAATTATAGCCAGACATTCTAAATAAGTTTGAAATTTTTCCCATGGAAAAATAATGATAGCATACTTGAATAATTTATTCATGATTCTGGATTATGCGTAAATTTGAATTAAACATTAAAACTCACTTGAAACTCAAACCTCATTTTTAAGTTATCGTAATACATAAAAAAAACAATGTATATACAATGGAACCCACTTATATAACCGACAATACACACACACTCGTGTCAGTGCGTGTGTGTGTGTGTTTTAAGAACCTTTCCCTGATTTGATCAAATATTTTAAGCGGAAAACGTCTTAAACGGAAAAGCACTAAATATAAATGATAAAAAATATAAACATATTTCTTTTATAAAGGATAATTGAAGTATTATATTATAGTTTTATCGTTTCTTAAAATGAAATTTCAAAAGTACGATCAGGAGTGTCATTTACGAGCTAGTGATACAAATGGGTTACAAAAATAAAAATAATTTTTAAATGTAGCTTCCTCAAGTATATGTAAGTAATTTTAAAATTTAATTTAGGATATCTTAAAAAAGCTTTGCATTGCGAACAACAGCGTAGAACTAAACACCGGTCAAAAAGCTTGTGGTAGTAAAAGGGGCCTCAAAGTTAGTGCCCCTGGGCCCCATCTAAACATGGTCAGGCTTTGGTCTTACCGTGCCGCTTTTTCTCTTTTACTTATCATTTTCTGTTTTCTTTTATTTACCCAGTTTCTTTTTTTATCCTCTCACTTGTGTGTTTTTTATATCCCTCGTGCTGTCCTAATTTTAAATGTTACGAATTTGTGTGTATTGTAGAGTGCTGATAGCATACCAGGAACGGTAACAAAGGAGACGCAAGTTAATCGGTAGAGGGTTCAGGCAAAGTGTACCCTCCCTTCTCAGGATGGCATACCTCCACAAAAACTGCACTGCAATTCTCATTGAAAAGTAATTCGTATCGTAAATTTATGCCAGACGAGAAATTCTCCCGAGAAATCTCGTGCGAGGCAAGACTTTGTCTCGCACGAAATCATGACATTTGACCGTTTTTTTATGCTTAGTTTCAGCAGCTGTGATAGTAAAATTTGTCATCTTTGTAGTTCTCAGTTATATTCGTGATAGTAAATGAGAGGCATGAGTATGATTCAATGCAGTTATTATTATTACGGTTTTGTTCTTATGTTCTATTTGCTCACAAGTTTCGATCTGAAATCACAGAAAACTATGCCAAATAAAAAACGAATTATTCGAACTATACTATAGATGAAATAGAAAGTACTATAGATGATACTAAATCAAATTACATGCCTTACTACTATAGAGTTATTTAGCTAAAACATTAAAATAAAAATCTAAACAATTAGTAAATTATATTTCGGTTCTTATAGTCAAACGTGCTTTAATTCACATGCGTTTAAAAATTTTCCATGATCTGCCACTTTCTTTGTTTTTTACCTGCTGTCGACACTATTCAACGGTTTTAATATATAAGATGAATCCGATATATGAACTAGAAATTTCATATTGTTGAGATGAGTCTGAAATACAGAGTTATTTAGTATTTTGCTTACTTTATCTTTTCAAAAAGCTGTACCGAGATCATCACTAAGTGACATAGAAATCATGACATTTGACCGTTTTTTTTTTATGCTTAATTTCAGCAGCTGTGATAGTAAAATTTGTCATCTTTGTAATTCTCAGTTATATTCATGATAGTAAATGAGAGGCATGAGTATGATTCAATGCAGTTATTATTTTTAAAGGCTCACTGGGGCTACAAATTGTAAATAAAGCCTTTTTAAATTACATAAAATAAAACATTTTAGTTTAAAAATCTTTTTAATTTTAAACTTTAATGTTACTTTCACAGTTTAAAACAGCTGTTAATTCAGACAGAAGTACAAAAAGTTAAAATGAAAAGAAAGCAATTTAATCACTTTACAACATTTTTGCATTTTAAACTTACTTTAAGTTATAAACGCTGTTGTTCTTATGAATACTAAACCTTATCATTTTCCTCGACCTAAATTCTCTAGTTTCTGTTGTTCTTTTAAAATTTTGAAATTTTTTAGACTAAAGCTATTTCTGAATGCGTAATTTAAAAATGAATCAGATTCTTTTTGAGTTGAATCTTTTCAGCACTTTGGAATCTTTATGAATATTCTTCGCGAGTAAGAGATCTACGGAGATTACTATGCCGCTGTTGGTAAAAGTTTGAATTCTCGTAGATTTCTATGTTGCCAGAAACTTCTGAAGTGTTCTTTGTAAATATCATCAACAAATGTAATCAATCAAAATATGTTAGAAAGTGACATGCAATGTTTTTGTATATTTGTGGCTTCTAATTCAATACTCAAGAAATTGCAGACGAGCCTTCCGATCGTGGAATGATCGCAATAGTCGACTAGTCGCTGTATGTTATTAGGGGTTCTATCAGTATTCCTAGACTGAGTTTTGAGGTTGGCTTTGGCAGGGAATGCCCTTTTTAATAGAATTTTGATTGGATTTAAGGCTAAGGTTTTATGTCACAACAGATGGTCAAAAGATGAGATTTAAATTGCTAGATGTGGCTTTTCTTGGTAGAATTTTGCCTATGGACTACCCATTGGGAACTGTAGAGCCTTTTAGAATTTTTGTCTCATTTTGCTGCTTTGTTCTATTTCCCTGTCTCCAAATGCTAGTTTTGTCGCCTTTTATTTTGGATGTTGCTGCAATACGGTGCTGAGGGGATCCCGCTTTTCTCGCACACTGTGAGCCTGAAAATATGTTCCGTTGGCTTTCCGTATTGGAACCGGTCCGGTAGCTCGCATTATTAGTCTGTTAAGATGTGCTTAATGAAGAGGCGGGCTGTTTTTTTATTATTATGATTTTATTTTAATATCCAATGTACAGCGTGTCCTAAAAGTTCCCGACTCTAACAAAACAAATCATCATCAGTGATTTTTTTTTTTTTTTTTTTTTTTTTTAGTATTAAATTTAATCGTCTGCTTATCATTGGATCAGTTCTTCAGTTTTTATGGTTTGGTTCTTTTCACACTCAAGCTTATCACGCAATCGGAGAACTGCGTTCCATGTGATATATTTTGAACGTAAATCGTATGAAAATATTCAAAGCTGTTTCGCTAAATAGATATCGAAAAGCTGTCCATATTTCGTCAGTACAGGAACTTAAGGACACGCTGCAATTTTTCTCCAAAGTATATTCTTTATTTTCTACTGTCACGACAGATCCCTGATTCTTGAATTTACCATGAAAGAAAATTACATTTTTCTAAGCCAAAATAACACAACAATCCAACATAAATTACTCACTCTTTATTTAAATTCAAATGGTTCAATATTAAATTCACTCACCAAAGCGACAACCTCCTCCCTTTTCTACAAGTCGTCTCTGCACCCCTTACCTCACCCACTTGTTACACCCACCACATCTCTCTCCGCCGAACGCAATTACCCCCCGACGCGGCATCTGAAGTGAAATCGTCTGAAGGATAGAACAACGCCTTTTTCGAACAATCGGTATGTGAAGGTTATTATGCCATGTTGTCTCTGAAGTTTCTAGGAGGGAAGGGAGTGTCTGAGGGGGGAGGGAGGATGATGGCGCAGAAGTGTTAGTGTAGAAGCTGTAACTACTCATCGCTATGGCAACTGTAGTGGGAAAACTGAATTCGTAACAGCATCAACCCTTCTATTCATCCCCTTTGAGGTGATGTTTGCTTCAAATGAAGAAAATAAGAGGTGGCTTGGGTGTCAAGGAATGAAACGCTTGACGAATGTATGAAATGGTTTTTCTAGCTGTGCCAAAAGATCCAACTTTACTGGTTACTTTTTAATTTCATGCAGTGAAGTCATGCTGTGGATTAATTTAATATAGTTAGACAAATGCATGGGTAAAGCTGACTCTGAATTTTACACATGTCCCTTGGCGAATGGCGGATCCAGCATATTTTGTAAATTCAAATGAATTTACCAGAAAAAAGAGACCAAAATTTTCGTACAACCTTCATAATTTTGTTATATATCCGCCCCTGGACATGACCAATAAAATTCTGTCAGCAGCAGACTATCATTTAATGACTACAGTTTCGGGTACTTATTTTTGGAGCCAAATGTGGCGCTACTTCGCCAAAAAATCGCAAAGTTTGGCGACATTTGGGACTTTAGCGCAATTTTACTAATGCTGACTGCAATATTTGTTTCCATGCATACCTATTACTCAATAGCCTAGCATTGCTTAGTTGCCATTCTATTACGTAATCAATTCGTGAATCGGTAATCGTTCGTGATTGATTGGGATATTTTTGGAGGTCCGAGAAATTGCAAGAAATTTCGGTGAGCCTATATAAGGGCAGATCGCATCCAGGAGGGTACTTGCTGTAGTTATCACGTCCAAGTTCCGCTTAGTATAACATACAAGTTTTAATTAGTTTCTCTCTATTCTAAAAAAAAGTAACGGCCGCTGTCAAGAGCTTGTGGGCTATCTTCTCCTAAACCGTGGGATTTGAATTTCGAGAAACATGCCTACGGATTCGGAAAATTCCGCGGAACCTGATAAACTGACTTAAATTTCGAAAATCGAATTATTTTAGAGGATATTAATAAAAAACTGAAAAAAAAAAACATGATGGATGACAGATTGGGCATAAAATCATTCATTACTTTGCAACAAAGCAATTCGAAGTACGTAGAATCGCGTGAAATTGACAAACATGAAGTAGAATTACACCCATTTTACGCCAAATTAAAAAGTATATGAAATAAATAACTCAAAGTGTGTTACACAAAGTTGATGATTTTCAAATAGTAAGTTCGCTTAGACAACAGGAGTTTAGAATTAGCGATTGTTCGTTTTTTCAAAACAGAATAACTAATTAAAACTGATTTTAAAAGCGCCATTTTGGCATCAGTACGATCTGTCAAAATGGTATCTTTCCAAGCAGGGTGAATCTAAACCGCGAGTTCAAAAATGTTAGAACCTAATATCTTGAAAATGAAAAATAATTAAAATGCAGATTATTTTAAAGCCAGTTCGGTCCAGCTGGAGTATTTGCTACCAGTAGAAATATTTGGTGGAGTTAATTATGCCATTATAGCAAACGTACACTTTGGATATCTGCCAGCGCGGCGAGATGATATAATTCGTGGTGCTAAATACGCCAATCTGCAAAGGATTATGTATATGAAAATATGGATAACGGTTTTCAGGGAACCTTACATGAGCAGTGATTATAGGTTGTGAGCATGAGTAAATAGCCAAATAATATAAAGGCGCCGTTTGTGGCAAGCTGTTACGTAGTTTTTATCAAAGAAAACATATGAAGTACTATTTTCTTAGAGCTAATTATTAACTATACATATACGCAAGTCGCCATAGTTGGCTAATACGCAAGGTGTTCCATGGGCTTCACATAATTATAAATAGTGCGAAGTTTAAATTTTTATGTTCCAAGCAACATGCAAGAACCAAGCAATGTGCAGCTCGGTAACATTCTATCTGATCCAACCATTAGGTTTTGTTTGTTAAAATTATGCCTTTTTCTTACGTATAAGCCTTATTAGGGGCCCGAATGCCTCATACGAAAAGCGAGCGTAGCGAGTCTAGGGGCTTTAGCCACTAGCTTTTTAAAAATCATTGGGATCAAATCAATCCTCTGTACGCTAGTGTGGCATCCTTTAAAAAAAAAGTCATTAGTGGTCCTTTCTAATTTATGTTGAATCTTGAAGGAATATCAGATATTTCATATTATTGGCTCCCGAAAATAATAAAATCCCCAAAACGAACTCAGATCAGTCTTCGCTGTATTTTAAGGCAACTGCTTTAACCTTGTCGCCAGTTTTAGTTTTGGAGACAAATGGAAAAATATTTTGACTACGTGGTGCAGGTAATCCTATGCATCTTATATTTCAAAGCAAGAACATTACCCACAGATTTTTTTTTCCTCTAAAGATAAGTGATCACCGATTTTTAAACCCTGAAAAAGATTTTTATCTATCCGTGTTCGTTACATTTTCATGCAAGAATTTTATGGTTATCTTTTATTTTCTTGTTGTTGCTAAGATATGAAGGCAAATGTGAAAATAACGTTTTGGTTCCTTACCCTCGTTTGGGTGCGAGTTCTATAAATCCATGAAAAGGATATTAGGTATTTGTGTTTGCTGCATTCTAAAAAAAAAAATAATAAAAAAAATCGGCTATCTCTTTTCCATATATGGGATATGTGAAAAGAACATTTTGACCTCCTCACAAGACAACGTCTCGGACCTTTACCCTCGATTCGGAACAAATTCTAAAAAATCGAAATCATCTAAAGTCACCAATCTTTTGGGTACTGCAATGCACCCAATTAATGTACCCTGGTTTGGGTACATCTTCTAAAAGAATCTGAAAATGATTTTTAGTTATTTGTGTTCGATACATTGTAAAAGAAGACCTTCACGTCAATCTCTTTTCCACATTAAAATGTGAAGGGAAAAATAGGAAGAAGGTTTTGGTCTTCCACCCCCCCCAAGTCAGAAAGCAACGTATCGGCCTTTTACCCACGTTTGGGTACAAATTCTAAGAATCGAAATCATCTAAAGTCGAAATCACCAATCTTTTTCTGCAATACACCCAATCAATACCCTGGTTTGGGTACACCTTCTAAAATAACCTGAAAATGATGTTTAGATATTTGTGTTCGATCCATTGTAAAAGAAGAACTTCACAGTTATCTCTTTTCCCCATTGAAATGTGAACTGAAAAATGGAAAGAAGGTTTGGGCCTCCCACCCAAGTGTGAAAACGGCGTTTCGTTTGGCTTTTTCTGTGCAGTCTAAAAAACCTGAAAATGATCTTCACTCATTTGTGTTTGATATATTATACCGAAAAAATTTTACGGAAGTCACTTTTCTCTATAAATGTGAAAAGAACGTTTCGGCCTCACACCCTCGTTTGGGTGCGAATTCTAAAAATCTTAAAAATGATATTTCGATATTTCTATTCGCAAAATTTTAAAGCAAGATTTTTACGACTACCACATTTTTAATCTGAGATATGAAGGGAAAGGAGAGCGCGTCTTAATTCACCACCAGCCTGTGAAAACAACGTTCTGGCCCCTTACTCTCGTTTGGCTGCGAATTGAAAGAAAACTTAGCATTTGTGTTCATTACATTATAGCAAGAATTTTACCGCTATTTGTTTTCTACATTGAGATTTGAAGGTAAATGTTGGGGAAAAACATTTTGGCCCCCATTTCCATTCAGCTTAAATTCTAAAAAATCTTGAAAATGATTTTCAGGTATTTCTGTATGCTACACTTTATGGTTGCGTTTTTTCGCCACTGATGAATGAAGGGAAATGCGAAAAACAACGTTTTGGCCTCGCATACTAGTTTGGGGTTCGATTTCTAAAAAGTTCTGAAAATGATTTTTGGTCATTTATGTTTGGTACATTTTAGAACAAGTTTTTTTTTTTTTTTTTTTTTTTTTGGCTGTCTCTATTGCCCTTCGATATATGAAAGAAGATGTGAACAGAACGTTTTGATCCGCACCTCCGTTTGGGTGCGAATTTCCAAAAATCGTTTCTGAAACAACGCTTTGGATATAAAATATATAGCCCCCTAAATTTTCATCTGTCTCTCTCCAACAGATCGAGCAATATGTGAGTGTTGGCCAGGCTATTTCTTTTGCTATATAAAGATAGGTAAACAAAACGAAGAAAAAACAAGCAGTTTTCTGCAACAATATGCAAGAAACAGGAAGTCGTTAATGCACACGTAATACTCTAAAATAAGAACGATCGCATCACTTAAGTTAGGCAATATTCTTATTTGTTTCTGAAAATAAATGATATTTTATGTGAGCCGTTTTTCACGATTAAAGATTCATTCAGTTAATTTTATAGTTTACTAATCTTGTGCAAATTTAACTGCAGAATATTAAATACGTACGTGCCGTTATTAAGTTTAAAAAAGAAGAATAAATCATGCTAAAAGCATAGATTATAAAACACTTTCCAACACAAAAATATTTTTACGACAAATTTGGCGATTCATTTTCCATAAAACTGGCGAGATTTCGGAGATAAGATAATTTTGTATCACCATTGTAAATGCAATTTTATGAGACCCTGTAAAAGGCTTTTAATGTTTTTTTCAACGTTTAACCGAAGAATATAAATTTTATACTCATTGCCTTGTGCTAGAAATGTATTAGTGTCTCTCAAATGCCAGAGACTGTAATGTATTGGAATTCTTTTGAGTATTCTTGCACATTAAGAGCCATTAAGAACTATTCATAATGCAGAACTAAGGACTATCAACCACCAATAATGGCGACTTTTGGCGCAACTTTTGAGGGAGGCATACGATCGTCGTCGGATTGTTAGCTAATCATAATGTAGGATAGTATTACATGTTTTAAATGGATCCCTGTCTCTAAACTGACATTGAGCGTAATGCATTGAAATTATTTTCAGTGCTCCTGTAGAAAAACTATAAATTATACAGACGCTATTATCGATGGAAAGCTTCATATTGTAATCCTTAATAACATACATCAATTCTGTTTCATTTCAAATAGCAGAATATCTCTAAAACTAGAAGTCAAAATGCAATTTTGTAGGCCTGTTGAGGAGGCAATTACAACGGGCGCTAGAAAAGCATTTGACGAAAACATGTCTACTCTCAGTAAATTTAATGTTTGTCCACCTAAAATAAATAACTTACCTCATCTTCAGTTTTTATTACATGCTAGAAGCCAAAGTCCGTTATGGAGGCAATTACATCAGGCGCTAGAAAAACATTTGACGAAAATATGTCTATATTCAATACATTTAATTTCCATTCACCTAAAATAAATAAGTTCATGTTCAATTTCTATTATATACACAAATTGAATTTCATGCTCTTCTAGAATCGCGCGGAAACTTTTCGCAGTCGAAAGATTTCAGGTGCGTTCAGACTGCCACGTTTGGGTAAATCTCGAGTAAATCCCGAGTAAAACATGAGCTACTTGGGGAGATTGACATCGTGGGCAGTTTTGGATAATTAATAGGGGAAAAACATGACTGAAGTTATTTGCTACCCATCAGGGCCAATGGGAGGCAACAACAACAACATCTAAAGGTCAACTGATCTATCTGCCCTACTTCCCAAGGAAAATCTTTGTTGGGAGGTTGGGAAAAACTCGAGCTACTCAGTTTGGCAACATGATCGCTTTGATTATCTCCTCAAGAAGCTCAAATCGGGCATCGTGAATGGCTTGGTTTTTTCCCGAGTAACTCGAGTTACTCAAAAGTGGCAATCTGAAAGCGCCCTTCATTTTGTGCACACAGTCATTCATATATCCACGCAAACGATTTATATGTGGAAAAAAAAAACTGTGCAAAAATTATTTTAAACGTATTGGAGTCCCAATTGCATGACGTCCCTTTCACTTGAAATAGGTAATTCTGCCACGCAAATGACAATAGGTTGACGCAAATTTAATATAGAGAGAGTCAGCGAATACGACACGAGAAGCGACGTGGTTTTCTGAATTTCAACTTTCATTTGGCAAGCTTTCAACTTACAATCTGTTGAAAGAAAATGAGGAATGCTACGAACCTTACGCACATGAAATATGAAATTTAAGCTCATTAATTGCGTATCACTCGAATTTTCAACATGCCCCAGTATCATCTTTCCAGCTTACATAGAATTGAATGGTATCGTTCGATAGTGTTCAAAAATAAAATTAAACAGACTGCAAAGATTGGTACATTAACTCGCCGGCGATAAGACCGAATCATAGTTCAGTTTGCATGTAGAGTCTTTGAGTGACCTACTTCTAAATACAAGATTGAAATTAATTAGAAGTTTACATCGTACTGGAAGTAAATGGTAGTAAAAGCATATTTTTAAATGGGTTGCGGAGGTACAGCGAAACTCTGCATATTTCGTAGGAATCGATGCAAGATTTACTCGTGTTAGAATACAGGCAAACAAACAAACCGAAATCATAAATATTTTTCAACTCTCACACAGCTTACAGTTATCTAATTTTCGAGGAATTTGCTTTTAGAAAATTTTCTTTAACTACACACAAGCTTTTTGCCAGAACAAAAAAAACTCTTGACCTTCTCATGCCTAACGTAAATCTGACAGCTCTCAAGAAAAATCCCCATATAGGGACAGCTGTTTTTGACGTTAAAATCAAAAATGAGAAGTAATATATCTCTTTTAAAAATGCTCGAGTTCGAAATTATTCAAAAAAATCATAAAACTTTCGATATCCCCTTTTTACATGCTTTTTTCTAATGCAGGCCTGCGAAGTGTGCATTAGTTCTTTTATCTCTAAAGATAAAAAATTTCATAATTGACATTTTGCCGAAACTATTTACTATTTTAAATTTTCACAATGGAACTATTTTATTATATATTTTTCACGAGCATTAATTAAAGTCAATGAGATTGCTTATATCATATGTGATAGACAGTACTCAAAATATTAAGTCATTACACAATGCCAGTCATTTCAGAGTCTTTCTCTGGTAACCAATTTATTTCATTCAGTGCAACTAATATTATTATTACACTTACTTAAACATTCACTATTAAACAGCAACCCCCAAATGCTTATAGACACGCACATAAATGAAACAATATGAAATCTCCACGATTAGAGTAGACACTATTCCTTATGTACCATGAAGACACCGTTCGATAGATTCTTTTCCATGGTTGCCTTAACATCCACTTAATTCAGGGGTTAAATGAGCCGGAAATGCACTTTCTCATCTGTAACACTCGATTGGTCTGGCGGAATTCAAAAAATCGTTATTGTTTCTCGATTAAATTTTACTCAAGTCTGTGCAGGTAAAAGAACATTCTAAAATACTGATACAAGAGGGTAATAAACTTTTATAAATTAAATCCAAAAGAGAATAATTCTTCTGTGAGAAGACAAAATATTTTTGTGAAAGTAATTTAGAACGATTTTATCTTTGGGCAGGAATATACTAGAAAGGGAATAGAGTCAGAAAACCCTGATTATAAGGTTACATTTCTGATGTTAGTTAAAGCTTAATTCAAATATTTGAAAGAAAAAAAAATTGCTGGAAGGCACTTTTTTGCATTTGCATAAAATTTGTTGTACAGAATTCATTGCCATTTTTTTACACATCTTTTAAGTATGTGAAAATTAAACTTCGTTAATGAGACGACAGAAATTAAAACGTATATTTGTTAAAAACTATATTTATGAGCTTTGGGTTTTTTAAATGTTTGTTTAAATGCCAACAGGAATCGCTCAAAATACTGTCGAAAGCCACTTTTGGCAACGAAAATTAAAGGTTTGTTTTACTCTTAGCTATGTCACGTACTTAGTCCAATCAATTTTCTTTCTCATTTCTCCCCCCCCCCAAAAAAAAAAAATTGAATTTTTAAACACTATGGATTATGAAGTTTTTAACCCTTAGTCCGTCAATTATTCTAAAATGTTTTTATATTCGCTAAGAGTTATTTTTTATGAAATGAAACAAGAAATTCAATATTTACTGAGTTAAAGGGCACACATTTATGTTAAAGGCAAGTTATGCGAAGTTCTCAGACATCTGGTTGCTTATATCATTCCTGGATTTTACTATTTTTAATTTTAGAATCCTATGTGCCTTGTGAAAACTGGACCGTATCATGAGTAAATTAAGGGATAAAGTGGAAGAGTTTTGTGGATATTCATTTAACTTTCTTTTGACTAACAGATATAAAAATGAAACATGATGAAAATGATGTTTCTTGGTTTTTTCCGATTGGAAACTTGTTCGCTATCGTGTTTTTTTTTTTTTTTTTTTTTTTTTTTTTTTTTTTTTTTTTGTTTACTTTTCAGTCCCCAATATTTTGCCACACGGTGTGTTGATTGCTGAAGAAGGCTGAATATTTTTTTCGGCCGAACCGGCTGTTCAGTGCGATAAGTAGAGGAGAGGAGGGTACTATGGAATAGTCGGGAAATATGGAATACCGAGTTTTTGGCTCTGTTAGTTGCTGTTGTCACAAGGGAATACCATGAACTACTCAAGAAAGATTACCATGTTACAATGCAGAAAAAGTTGACAGCTTGTTGTTGCCGTATCACTTGCTACAGAACAAAGTATATTTTGTGATTTTCAAGAGTTTTTGTCCATAAGTTTTCAAACATTTTAACTTACTAGTATACACGTGACTTGAACTCTGATGTTATGCATAATGTGCACTAAGAGAATTGTTATTTGTTGTACTGTGGTTAATTTTTAGATGACAGTGTTTTGCCAATTAGTTCTAAAGGTTTATTTTCTGAGATGGCGTGTCGGGTATTATGGAATACTGGGTTTTATTGTAATGGATTTCATGCCATGAACTAAAGAACCGCAAAACAAAGACTCCGAATGTATCCTTTGTCACAAAATTTTCCGAAGATCAACGAGGAGAAGTTTGGATTCAATGCTCCAGCTGATCTCTGTGGGCAGCCCCATGACTGTACCGGAGCAGATAAATAAGATTATATCTGCGACTTTTCTAAATCGACTCGAAGCAGAAATGACTTAAATTATAAATCCATAAAAATATAATTTTATCGTGACAAATAACTATGCTTTATGAAGCATATGGATTATTTTTCAACGGTTTAAACCTCCTATTCCATTACCCGACTTTTTCATATTAACCTCCATTCGTAACTTTCTTTTAAATATTTTTTCTATAACAACATACTAAATAGTGTTTTTCTTTGCAAGTGACATTTCATTACAATTATAGTAAGTACTCATGCTGTTTTGGGGGATTTTATTCAAAAATCTATAAAGTTGCAGTTAGGGATGTAAATGGTATTCCATAATACCCTCCTCTCCTATACCTTTTTATGCGTTATTATACAAAGTTTTATTTATCTCAGCTATGAAGATGGTATGAATTCCATACCATAGCAAATAAACAACGAGTTTGATGGGAGCTACCCAACTGCTCCCGTGAGTTTTAGAGAAACAAGAAAGACTAAAATTATAGAGATTTTATTATTATATTAGCTATATTATATAGATAATTATTACTATTAGATAATTATAGAGATTAGCTATAAACCAAGGGTAATTCGTACTTGTAATGGAATATCCAATAAACAAGCATTGTACGCATGCCAGTTAATAGGAAAAGATAGTCGCTTAAGTTTAACATTTCACGTGTATAACTTTACTGAAGAAGCATTAACATAAGCAAGAGAAAAATTAGGATATTTCAGCCAAAATAAGTATGGGAATAAAGAATAAATATAAAGTACCTCAAATTTTTATTTTATTACGGAATTTTGAAAGTTACTTGCAATGCTCATAAAGCTAGTATGTATTTCATGGAATTTATATTCTATTTCAGACCTCGAAAAGTGTATGCTTCTGTAATGATATATTTGAAGAAATTTATCGCTTAAAAGCAAAGACGTGTTCCTAAGCAGAAATGTCTATGTTGAAAATCCTTGGCACATCTTTTTTAGTACTGTTAACAAAAACTCTGCTTTGGTTCTCTGGTACGTAGCTTAAAAGTCCAGTGTATATGGAAAGTTCTAGAAAACAGACCAGTCAACAGAATTTTATTTATTTTTTTTTTTTTAAATTCGACGAGTAGCCTCCAATACACACTTCAGAGAAATCAACAAGCTGTTGCAAATAACTCCACTTACTTTTTTGGTTCGTAGCTTTGAAGTCCAGGATATAGATCAAGCTTTAGAAAACAGTCCAGTTGGTAGGACGAAACACAATTTGAAACTTCTAGAAACTCAACTAACATGTTCAGTACACAAATAACAGAAGTTAAAAAGCTGTGACTCGATTTTAAACAGTCAGTTGATCACAAAATCTTTTTCAAATGCTGTATTTTCACACAATAAAATCCTTCCACAGGCTAAAAATTGCGTATAATACTCGAGCAGATCTTCTTGTGCGCCACAAAACACCAAAATACAAAATTCACAGATTGCTTTCGGAATAAGCTTCGAGAAACAATCGAAAGAAACTCCTTTTCCCAGTAAATCAACACAGAGCAATATGGCTCTCAATGCAGTAAACTCTACGAGCATTCACTCAAAATAGAACTGCTTGAACATGACCGCAGTTTATTCTACAAAGGTTTAAAAATTGCTAGAAATTGAGGAAAGTGTAGATTTTTAAAGTAATTGGGGTATCCAGGTGGTTTTCTACATTTATATGAAAATTTTGAAATTAATCGTTTTAAGGATGATGAATTAACGAAAAACGATTTCAGAAATGAAAACTGCGATATATTGTTAAAAATCAGGAACGAATGGATTTTCAAATGATGATGAAAAATCCCTAAGATTTTTCTATGTACCTTTTGACATATCTGCGCCACATTTCTTTACATCTGAAAGCTTCATTCTATGCTTAGTTTTACGTATAAGTTTTAAACAGACATAAAGATAAGTGTAAGTTTTGCAATTTACACTTATATGCTATAATATCCTCTACGCTTTGCTTTTAGTATCAATTTACATTTCGATTTGAGGGAAAATTTCTATACTTACATATACATATGCATTTCAAATATGACTAAACTGTATTTTGACAAATTAAATTTCTTTTCTTTTAATTTTTTTATTTAATAAGCTAATAAATGAATTTTATTTGATTGTTATTACTTATTTGGAATGCCTGTAGACGATAAATGTTCTTAAAATATCCAAAAATCGTTTATCTAAAAGCTCACTCATAATGGGTTGAAGCAAACTAATTAATAGTAATTATAATAAGCTAATTATTTCATAGCTTTAAGTAAGCTGAAGTCTGCAAATGTTACACAAAACACAAGCATCAACGTAACAACAACAAAAATAGTTTATAATTTCTAGTCACACCCCCTCTCTTCACAGGGACAAAATACACATCGATTTTTTAAATTTCCATGTTACTTTAATGTCGACTCTTCCAAGGAAAGGGTCAGGAAATGAACAAAAAGTATTTTGAATATCTTTAACACCCTGTCCAACGTTACTCAGTCCCTATAAGAACCTTTTCTATACCCCCTTTTTTTCCCCAAGATGAATTCGATGAAGAAAAAGGAAAATTTCAAAGTCAGTAATAGCTCGTTTTTTTTTTTTTTTTTTTTTTCGTTTCTTTGCATCGTTTCTAATGATCTGCTGGAATTTAGGAAATGAAAATGGATGATAGAAAACCTCTACCCCTTCCTTCCTCCCGTAATACTTGTCTGACTTCAACTCTCCAAGGTAACACGCTGTCTGAACTTCGGGGAAAGATAGCGAGAAAAGAGAACGAGAATTCTTATGTGCAAATTAAACTGAATGAATGCCACTGCATTCGGTAAAAATTTTTGTCGAATTCGTTGGAACATGATTTACAAATTTGAGCTCTCTAGGGGTGGAGTTTAGAACTGTGTTGTGTGATTTTTACATTTATACATATTAAGAGATTTTAAATTTCATTACACAGGAAAGAAAAAAAGAATGATATTGAAGAAATTTCGTTTTTTCCCCGTATTTTAAGATTGTATTATCATTTTAAAGTGTTATAAAATTTAGCTTCAGTTTACAATCTAAGGGAGAGCTTTGAAAACAGGTGAAAATGGGAAGATTTTTAAATCCACATACAGTGAAACTTCTTGGGAGCGACCATCTTCCGTTCCGAGAAATATCGGTCGTTCAGAGAGGTGGTTGCTCAAAGAAGTATGAGCATTTGATAGCAAGAAAATGTTGTTTGTTTCGATATCTGTGAAACTGTACACTAAAACATAACTAATTATACAAGAACATTTTTTTACTTTTAAATTTTAATAAAATATTTAGAAATTTCGGATTAATAGCACTACACTGCTATAAATCAACCAGGTTTTTTGGCGTCGACACTATGTGTCACGCCGAGGCACATTTCAAATGTGTAAAACGAGACACTTCTCAAATATCAGAAAACACGGAGGGGGGGGGGATAAAATGTAGAAATTCGCACAATGTTTGCAATTTCTGGTAGCTGATTGCCAAGTTTGGTGCCAAAAAATAAGTCTTCAAAACCGAACCAAGCTTGTCGATGCCTTCCAAATTTGCCTAGAAATTGGCAAACGCGACAGTTTATTACAAAGAAAAAATATATTTAGAATCTGTATGGTGGAGATTGTACTATAGTTTTAGTAAGCGATTTTAATACAGATTTCAATTCCAAAGTGGAAAACGCGACATTTTATTACAAAGTATAGTTATTAGAATGCCTGGCGAAAATTGTAAAATAGCATAGAAGTGTTTTATGGAACAGGGAAGACAAAAACAGTATACTCATAGATTACGATACATTTTCCAAATGGTTTTTATAAATTTGAAGTATAGTTAGAATATGCCCGACGAACATGGTTAAATAGTTTTGTTTTGCGATTTTAATATGCATTTAAATTCTGAGGGAGTGTTTGCAGAACAAGAAAGACAAACAATGATAACGCATGGATTGGGATACCCATTCCAAACAGTATTTAAGATGGAAAGACCTATCTTTGCGCGGTCTTATGTAACTTATGTATCCTTCTCTCCCTCTTTTTTCAACTTGATATAAATACGAGCGGAACTCTTGAAATAATGCACTTACAACAAGGCTTTTAAAAAGAAATATTTTGGTAATCTCTATTGGGGATACACACACAGATATACACGAGAAATTTCATACGGAATCATATGAAATATGCAATATTTTAGCAAATTAAAACTGAACTGAATTTTAACTGCGCAGTTTAATTATTGTTCAGTTATATTTAATTGCTCAGCTAAACAAGGAATTATGGTGAGAAAAACATGGAATGTAAAGCCTGCAAATATTGAGACAGTGAGGCAGGCTATACGTTCACGTAAAGCCTGCAGCAGAACCACGGACGAACGTCAAATCGAGGAACTCACCACCTCAATATGTTGTTTGGCATCGTTAGCCAACTCAAGAGTAAAGCAACACAACCGAAACCTTATCAAACAGTCTATCATTCATAATAACACACATAGCATTAAAGTAACGAAAGAAATATACAAACAAAACTCTAACATCAAATGGGATATACAACAATTTTTGTACCCAGAATTAAAATATTTTAGAAAAACTAGCAAAAATATGGTAATAATAACTGAAATTGCAATCTCTATATATGAAGGAAGATATCTTGACTCAATGACTGACTGATTGACTAACGATCATCGCCCAGCCAAATCTACCAGAGATACAGACATGAAATTGTAGGAGCTTATAGCTTTTGTGCCCTAGGCGTCATTTAAGAAGTGATTTTAAAAAATTCGTACCCAGACGGGGGTAGATGCCCAAAACGTTATTTAACGTTCTTTTCGCATTTAAATTCGTATCTTAGAGGGAAAAAAGATAACCTTAAAATTTTTGCTTTAAAATGCAAATAACGGCAATACCTAAAAGTCACTTTTAGGGTTTTATAGAATTCGCACCGAAGCAGGCGTAAGAGGCCGAAACCTTCTTTAATGTTCTTTTGACATTCTTCTTCATATCTCAGAGGGAAAAGAGATAGCCATAGAATTCTTGCTTTAAAATATAGCAAACACGAATGCCTAACAGTCCGTTTCAGGGTTTGTGTCCAAACTGGTTGAATCAAAATGTTATTTGTTTTCAGTAGGAGGAAAATAAAGATAGCCATAAAAATCTCGCATTAAAAAGTATCGAACACAAATCCATAATAATATTTTTCAAGTTTTTTTTTTTTTAATTGATCTCAATAGGAGATAGTTTCTCTCTATTCTAAAAAAAAGTAAAGGCCGCTGGCGCTGTCAAAGCTTGTGGACTTATCTCCTCCTAAACCGTGGGGATTTGAGTTTGGACTAAGGTGCCCACAGATTCGAAAAATTCCGAGGAACCTGCTAAGCTGACTTAAATTTCGAAAATCGAATTATTTTAGAAGATATTAATAAAAAACTGAAAAAATAAACAGAATGGTTGCCAGATTTGGCATAAAATCATTCATTCCTTTGCAACAAAGCGTTTCCAAGTATCTAGAATCGCGTGAAATTTACAAACATGAGTTAGAATTACGCCCATTTTACGCCAAAATAAAAACTATATGAAATAAGTAACCCAAAATGTGTTACACAAAGTTGACAATTTTCAAATAGTAAGTTCGCTTAGACAACAGGAGTTTAGAATTAGCGATTATTCGTTTTTCCAAAACAGAATAACTAATATCTTGAAAATGAAAAATAATTAAAATGCAGATTATTTTAAACCCGGTTCAGTGCAGTTGGATTATTTGCTACCAGTAGAAATATTTGGCGGCGTTAACTATGCCATTATAGAAGTTATAGTACACTTTGGATATTTGCTAGCTCGACGAGATGGTATAATTCGTGGTGCTAAGTAGGCCAATCTGCAAACGATTATGTAAATGAAAATATGGATAACGGTTTTCCGGTAACCTTAAATGAACAGTAATTATAGGTTGTGAGCATGTGTAAATCACCAAATAATGAAAAGTCGCCATGGGTGGCAAGCTATTCTATCTGTTCTGTTGCTTTTACATGTACGCCAAGTCGCCAAATAATGAAAAATCGCCATGGGTGGCAAATTCGTAAGGTGTCCAATAGGTTTTACATTATTAAAAATACAGCTGAAACAGATGTTCTGATTTTATTACGCTTTAGCTCCTAATTAATATAACTTTTGAATGGCAACATTAAATATCATTGTGTTTCTGAGGAGTGCAAATAAATTTTCCAGCGATTATAAGCGGAGTCCGCACTCCAGGTGGGGTATAGCTCAGGACCCGTACAACACATATTCCCATAACAAAATATCTTCCGTGTTATGAGGGGCAGGGGCTCTACTGTAGTGTGAAGTTTAAATTTTTATGTACCAATGAACATACAAGAACCAAGCAATGTGTAGCTCAGTAACATTCTATCCGATCCTGATCCAATCTTCGGGTTTTGTCTGTTGAAATTATGTCTTTATTACGAATAAGCCTTATTAGGGGCCGAATGCCTCATACGAAAAGCGAGCGTGGCGAGTCTGGGGTCCTTGGCCCCTAGCACAAATATATATATATATATATATATATATATGTAAAAATATTTCACGTATTTTTTAGCTCTTGAGTGCTTTTAATTTCAAAGATTTCTGCCTACCTCGAGAAAGGAGGAATCACTTTTCAAGGATCGCCAAATTAAGTGAGAAAAGTCGCCAAGGTTTAACATTTTTGGGTGATTTATAGCCAAGTTTGGCATAAAAAGATAAGTCCCCAAAACTGGACCCAGCTTGGAGATATTTTCGAGAAGTCGCATAACCCTACTGTTTATTTAATTGTTTATTTATTTATTGGTGTCTATATTCGTGTAAATAAAATTGAAGTATAGTTAGGATATGCCTGCCGATGATTTTAAAACAGTTTTTAGTCGACGGATTCAATATAGATATCAATTTTAAAGAAGTATTTAATGGAACAAGGAAAACAAATAAGGTGCACTCACGGATTATGATATACATTGTAAGCAGGATTTAAAAAAATCAAATATAGAATATACCAAATGAATATTGTAAACCTTTTTTCGTGGGCGATTAAATCTATAACCAAAATATGTTTAATATATTTATTTACTTATTTTCCATTTGTATTAGTTGGTTTAACAGTATCCATTCTGTGCTAATAACGGTGCTTCAGCTAGTAACCTATCAGGGCCGGCCCAAGACGGGTGTGAATGTCGGCGAGCGTCTAAGGCCCCGTGCTTAAAGAGGCTCCTGGGCCATTTTTGAAGTAAAGCTTCTTTAGTCGCGACTAGGGAGTAACTCAGATTTTTTTTTCTGACGGAAGTAACGCTCAGTAAAGGAAGTGACGTATATGTCATATACTCCACGCCAAGCGCGCCTGAAAAAGAAGAACCACAAAAAAAACCTACATTTTCGACCGCTCGCTGCTTTCGCCGACTTCATCGTGTAAAAATACGCGGAACTTGTTAGGGAAAGAAACGGCGAGAAAAACAGTCAAGAGCCGTATCTTTGACCACCAATCTTTGTTTATATATGAATAAGCGTTTTGAAGGTACATCTAACATAATGTTTTAAATGTAATCCCAACCTCACAGGATTTTCTCGATAATCCTTATTTAAATGAACAATATACTAGTTTTGGAAAAGCGCAAAGAAATGGAACTTGCCTGCAATCGAACCGGAACAGTAGATAGAAATGTCAGTTTAAGAATACTTTTCCTGGATTCTAAACCAACTTCAACACAAAATAACTCTTTAAGAACAAGGAGCTGGAACACCACAATTAAAGGGACAGTGGTTGCAAACGAACCTAAACAGCAGAGGGAAATTTTCGTTTAAGAACACTGCTGGAGGATCATACTTCGGTCCCACGAAGGTAAATTTATAGGAGGGGACATTTCTCTTAGAAAGTTGGATAACGCCGTTGTTGCAAACAGATGACGCTACGCACACTGGGTAACTGCGCATCTTCTGCTTCAGCGCAACTCAGTTTGTTTATATTTCCATCGACGCGAAGTAAATGGAGATTCTTGTATTAGCAAAACTTCAAAAAAATAATACATAGACTTATGAACGTGATATATAGTAATTACTGGCTTCAGATGTGTTTTAATTACATAATCTTAATCTTAATATATATATAAAATGCTAATGTTCGTTTGTAAAGACAGGGTTTTCTCTATCAACACCAACTCGAATTAACTTCCCGTTGGGGTAGTAAATACCCCTTGGCCTCACGGTGAAAGTAAGGGAGTTTGGTCGCGGTGGGTGGAAGTGGGTGGTTGTGGGTGGCGAAAATGTGAAAAAATATATATCTGTCCTATTCTAACTCATGAGAACTTCTGAATTTCAACTCCAATAAAATATTAAAATTTAACGTTTATCGTCTGTTGCCATATCAGCAGGAAAACTGAATCTCAAGCAATTATCGTCTGCGAACCATTTTACCTGATACAAATTCAAGTTATTTTAACAAGAGAAAAAGAACAAATTATTTGAATATTCTAGAGTGTTCTGATGCTAGCAATTTCGATGTGTTATGGTATATAAACCGAAATTCAGTGACTTTTCGTCAGTTTGATCGTGTTTGCAGTCGAGTAAAGATTAACTGAAATTAAGAGTGAACAGTAATTAAACAAATTCAAGTCATTTTGACAAATGAAAAAGAACAAACTATCTGAATATTCAAGAGAGTTCGTCAGTGACACCATAATAGCAATCAAGGGATTAATTTTGTGTAACTTTATTACATTACATATACACAATGCTAAAGCGTAAAAAAGTATTTACAAAACCTCGAGTGGATTTTAAAAGAAGAAAAGTAGCACGTTGAAACAGAAGAACAAAGAGAGAAACGGCTTTCAAATATTCGTAAAGGAGTAAAAAAAATAGAGAAAATTTAACCGAAGAAGAAAGAACACATAACGAAGAAGTGCGATCCCAAATGAGAACACTTAGAAATCGTCAATCTGCTGATCAACGTGAAGTGGAAAATAGAAGAAGTAAAGAAAGAATGGCTACTTTACGCAAAAAACGAGCTGCTACAAGTAAAATTGAGAATTTAGAACTTCGGGCGTTCCATTATGGTTGAAAAAAACAATACAGTGAACATCCAAATATTATCATCGGAAAAATGGATACGATATGCGAGTATTGTCCTGCACGGAAATTTAAAGGCGAAACTGCTGGTATGTGCTGTTCGAGTGGTAAAGTCAATTTACCAGCATTAGATGTACCACTACCACAATTACTCGCAAATATGACTGTAAAACACCAGATTCCAATCATTTTCTGCAAAATATACGTCGATACAATACAACTGTTGTTTTCAAATGACTTCATTTGGAGCTTCATAATATGCAAGGAAGAAAATTTCAGCCCGGTTTTTAAGGTTCAAGGCCAAATTTATCATCGAGTAGGTTCACTTCTGCCGATGCCGAATGAAACTCCAAAATTTCTTCAAATATATTTTGTTTGTAACGAAGAACTTGAAACAGACCAACGTTGCTCTAACATTCAGGGACTACAACGAGATATTATTTAAAAATTACAACGTCTACTTCATAATCATAATCAACTAATCAATGTGTTTAAGACTTCTCTAGACCAAATGGCTGCAGATAATTATAAGATCATTATTCGAGCAGATAAAATACCAGCCGGCCAACACGAAAGAAGGTTCAATGCACCTCAAACGAACGAAGTAGCTATTTTTTTGGCAAGGTGAGGATGGTTATCACTTCAATATTCAACAAATCGATCCAGCTACAGGTGTCGAAACTAACAAAAAAGTATCAGCTATGCAATATTATGCTTATCGAATTGTGACTAGAAATGATGAATATAACCATATTTTAAACTATTCGGCAGTTATTTCAGCAGTTTATTGTAGAGATGTATGCTAAAATTGAGACGTAAAGATTAGAATTTATTCGCCATAATCAACGGAAGTTGCGTTCGCATGAATACATCCATTTGAGAGATGCAATGATAAATGATGCAAACGTCGATAACATAGGAAAATTGGTCATCTTGCCATCGACATTTATTACTGGAAGTCAGGGGCGTAGCCAGAAATTTTTCATGGGGGGGTTACGACTACTACAACTCAAATATATGTATACGTGTGTGTCATAATGTAGTGAAGAATATACATTTTGTATGGCAAAAATTTCTCATGGTGGGGGTGTTATGACCCCCTAACCCCCCCCCCTTGGCTACACCCCTGCTAGAAGTCCACGTCACATGCATCAATATGCTCAGGATGCGATAACTTTTTTTAAATTTCCAATGGCAAGATAGGAAGACTAATACAGCAAAGGAATGGTAAAAAAGAAAGAAAATACACGAACAAAAAACTCAGCTGCATCAAATAGTCTATGTATCCAAATGGACTCTGGCCTCCCAGTAGCGGTCTGCAAGTGAGGACTTAGATAAGGCTAGATAGAAGTTAGAAATCTAAATTATCTACGTTAAAAAATGGATCCTTAAATATTTTTTATACTATTAAACATGCGGTGCATTTTAACCCGAGCAACGCCGGGTTTCGCTGCTAGTATATATATAAAATGCTAATGTTCGTTTGTAAAGACGGGGTTTTCTCTATCACCACCAACTCGAATTAACTTCCCGTTGGGGTGGTAAACACCCCTTAGCCTCACGGTGAAAATAAGGAAATTTGGTCGTGGTGGGTGGAAGTGGGTGGTTGTGGGTGGCGAATCTTATCTTAATATATATATATAATGCTAATGTTCGTTTGTAAAGACAGGGTTTTCTCTATCACCACCAACTCGAATTAACTTCCCGTTGGGGTGGTAAATACCCCTTGGCCTCACGGTGAAAGTAAGGGAGTTTGGTCGTGGTGGGTGGAAGTGGGTGGCGAATCTTAATATATATATAAAATGCTAATGTTCGTTTGTAAAGATAGGGTTTTCTCTATCACCACCAACTCGAATTAACTTCCCGTTGGGGTGGTAAAACCCCTTGGTCTCACGGTGAAAGTAAGGTAGTTGAGGCGAAAGTAAGGTGGCGGAAATGTGAAAAAATATATATCTGTCCTTTTCTAACTCATGAGAACTTCTGAAAAGTTCCAAAAATTCCTGGAATGACCTAGAAAACTCCAAAATGTGTGCAACTGTTACAGTCAATCTAGAATGTTCTAGAAGGTTCTAAACATTTCCAGAAAGTTCTAGAAAGTTCCAAAACGTGTGCAACCGTTCGAATCGATTTAGAATGATCTAGAACGTTCTAAAAACTTCTGGAATGATCTAGAAAGTTCCAAAATGTCTGCAACTGTTAAAATCGATCCAGAATGATATAGAAAGTTCTAAAAATTTCTGGAATGATCTAGAAAGTTCCAAAATTTCTGCAACTGTTAAAAACAATCCAGAATGTTCTAGAAAGTTCGAAATTTTTTGAATGATCTAGAAAGATTCAAAATGTCTGCAACTGCTAAAATCGGTATGGAATGTTCTTGAAAGTTCTAAAAATTTTTTGGAATGATCTAGAAAGTTCCAAATTGTGTGCAACTGTTAAAATCGATATGGAATGTTCCAGAAAGTTCTAGAAATGTCTGGTCGAGTGAAGATCAATTGCGATGGGTGATTGTCATTCGGAAATTTTATAGCATACTGCTTCGCAGCCTCTAGCTTATTTCGATTAAATTCTCCGTAAAGTAATACCATTTCAGTGCATTCATTAGTATTAAACATTATCTTTCGTTTTTTATACTCGATAAGCTACGAATTGAAATAGCATGAACTTTAGACAAACACTAACAAAGTAACTTAAACAACAGTTTTTCAACTCCAATAAAATATTAAAATTTAATGTTTATCGTCTGTTGCCATATCAGTAGGAATACTTTCTATACACCGCATGTTTAATGGTCGAATAAGTCTCTCAATATCTAAGATAGAAATATAAATTATCTACGTTAAAAATGGATCATTAAATATCTTTTATACTATTAAACATGCGGTGTATTTTAACCCGAGCAACGCCGGGTTTCGCTGCTAGTTGTCTTATAATACTAATTCGTAATGAATATAGGCAATAGTTTCGAAGCGAAGTGATATTATTATTTGTCAAATGCCAGTTACATTGGCCATTAAGCTATTAAACTCCTAAATATTATGTATGTCATGTTTGTTATTATTTTGTCCAAAAGCTGTATTCTAAGAAAAGTTAGTAAATTTAGAAGAATGTAGTTTGTGTGAACGCAATATTTAGAATGATATATATATATAGTAATGATTTAAATATAGTAATGATATATATATTTATAATGATATACATATACAACGGTTTAAGAATACGGGTATTTAACACCACAAAGAAACAAACACTGGCTGCAAACGGTTTAAGAACAAAATAAAAGAATAACAAATGGACACTCCGTGGATTCTAACCCAAACTCAAGACGGAGCAAGCAACGGTTTAACACGGGGATGGAACACAAAGAAACGGACCCTGGCTGCAATCAATCCCAAACAATGGACAGAACATACAGTTTAAAAACATGGATACGGGATAATAATTCGAAACCTACCAGCAGACGAAATCA
Source organism: Cheiracanthium punctorium (assembly GCA_038373885.1). NCBI lineage: Eukaryota > Metazoa > Arthropoda > Arachnida > Araneae > Cheiracanthiidae > Cheiracanthium > Cheiracanthium punctorium. The sequence goes on from JAWZYV010004283.1 coordinate 1,045,206, forward strand.
ACGCTTAAGAACACTGTGATAGAAAAACATAAAAGAAATTTACACTACCTGCATTCGAACCCAACAAACAGAGGAAAACATCAGTTAAAGAACACAGTTAAAGTATAATACTAGACTATGGACATTCCCCCATTCAATCCCAACCTCCAGACGGAACAATGGTACAAGAAAACAGTTAAAGAATAATACTACAACAGAGACACTTCCTAGATTCTAAATAATTATCATGAATGGCCGATGATTCTTACTGGAGATTTTAATGCTAATTTTCGCTCTCAATTATCTCAGCCGTTAGTTAATTTTTTAAAAGAAAAATTTGATCTAACTACGAATACTTCCCGAATTCAATCAACAACGCGTTTCGGTACAACGTATTTTCAAGAAAATTAGCAAATTTAGAGAGTAAAATTTATGTTTCACATTATAGTTACCACAAACCTATAATTTCATACATAAAAAATTATGATGACATTCAAGTACACCCTCCAAAAAAAGTATTCGAGCAAGAGAGAAATTTCCTACGTTGGTTTCGTATATTAAAACTTATTTATCATAGAATATGAATTAGGCTATGTATAAATATGACTTTCCATATTTCTATCGAGTTCTGCGTTTTTCAAAAACTCAATTATTACTCACAAATCTAAAATAGGAAATTTCTCGCTTTCTCGAATACTTTTTTGGGAGGGTGTACCCATTTCCAATGAATAATATGAATATAACATTTATATAATCTTTTGTAAAGTACATGAATAATAAATATAATTAAATTATAATATGATATTTATTTTAAGTTTAATCATTTCAGTGATATGTGTCGTAAACGTCAAAGAAATTTTACTTCATTCGCGCGTAAAGAATACACGCACACACTTTTTTTTTTTCTATCACATTCGACCGAGCTTGGTAGATGGTTGCGATATATCCCTAAAAAGGCCGAGAAATAAAACTAATATGTTCTAGCAGTGCTAGTAGTAACTTATATAAGACATGATAGAAAAGAGGCCCCGCTCTTGCGCTTCGCCTGGGGCCCCGCACGCCCCTCGGGCTGGCGCTGAACCTATAAAATTAACTATTAGCTCATAGGCTAGCAATTTCCACTGTTTATATAAATAGAATGAGATCTGTTAATAAAAAAAGATTAATTTTCTTAAAACATGTAAATATGAAAAAAATCTTTGTATCTAAGAGTGGCACATTCTGATTTAGGGGGCGGGTTCAAAAACAATTCAACTCGTTATCGTGAGAAGTAAAAATTACGTTTTTACTAGCGCAATACCTTTATTACTATTCTAGCGCAATACATTTATCTAGTCTTTTCAATGACGTTATAACCGACTTTAACTGCATGTACTGCATGCAACTCTACTTTGCTTTGAGGAAAATACTTTGAAAATAATTTGAAGAAAACTTTCAAATTAAGAATATTAATTTATTTATTCAGTGGCAATATATACCTATGCACACTCGAGAGTGGCCACTTTAAAGCAGGAAATTCGGCGACTGAGTTTTGTATTGAGGCAGAATTATTCTTCATCTCGTATGATGCCATTGTAACTTCCTTGCCGTTACATGCTCTTTTTTTTCGTGTGAAGCATAGATAGTGATTAGGGTGCAGGTTGATCATATAATCCTTTATTGCTGTTGAGTAAAAGAAAAACTCTGAGGGGAATTGTCCGAAGGAAATATAGGGTGCTGAAAAATTTACTAAAATAGTTTTTCAGCTACTTTAGTAAGTTTTACTAAAGTAAGAATTCAAATATTCGCCAAGATTTGAATTAAATATAGTAAACACAGTTTTTTTTCAATTAAATTTTTCTTTTATTGAAACAAGACGTACATAGGATAGGGTTACGTATGGAATAGCACCTCAGGCAAATGATCCCCACACCTTAGCTGGCCCATATGCACATTTTTGTCGAAATTTTCCAGAACCATTTCGAATAAATGCGGCTGAATTTCGTTGATGCAGCGTTAAATCCTCCGCACACCCCCCTTCAATGCACTGGTAGATGTGGGCTTGTTGACATAACCTTTGACTTAAATTACCCCAAAGAAAGAAATCCATTTTTGTTAAATCACATGAGCTTCCTCATCATGCATCATCAAAATAATCATAAATCAAACTTCGATTATTTTTGAAATATTTTTCGATAATGAAAACGCGTTGTTCTTTCATATAGAGGTGCATTTTTACTAACCCTAAACTGTTAACTGCCAAACTGTTTTCCTTTTTTGGTTGCCAACTCTAAATTATTTAATTTTCTATTTACTTCAAATCTTGCGTAAATTTAAAAGCACTCTTTAGTTAGATATTTTTAATGGTTGATCTCGTCACTTCGCATAGGTGCGGAAGGAACGGCGTGCATTGTGAATTTTCTAGCATCATATTTAAGTCCCGTATGAAATAATCTTTCTCTGTAAACACATCCTTAAACGAGAGTGATTTATGCAGGAAAAGAATTATTTCATTACAACATCCTTTCATTTCCAGAAAAGATAAAAATGTTCTTTTTAAAAATTTAGAAAAAGAAAGCGACTATTTCCATCGATCGATTAGAACCTGCTGGTGCATTGACAGAATCTACAGACTTTTCCGATGCACCTGAACAACCGAACATTCAACCACCTAAAGTTATTAAAACTAAACCTCCAATGATTTCTGAAACTACCCAGTCGTAATGGACCTCCTGTGATTTTTCCTAAAAGATTAGATAAAGTAATCTAACACAGGTTTATGTTATTTTATCAGCAACACTTTTTGTGTCCAAAATGTGATCTCCCAAAATTTAATTTTATTGCAGAATTTGTATAAGTGTATTTTCTTGTATTTGCATTAGTATTTTACTTGTGTAACCATTTATATATACCAGTGGTCACCCAGTGGTCGAAATTCGACCGTAATATATTAATCCTCTATATAATCATTGTTTATAACGTTTTTTTTTTTATTTTGTTCTATTACGTCAGCTAAAAGCGTGAACAAATACGTCATTATGAATTAATTTTCCAATTATTTGAAAAATGTGAACGATAGGAGAAATGAGGTATAACTTGGCTAAGCCATATTTAAAAAGCTACAATGCATTTTTTGATATTTCTCTGTATATTTTATTTATTTTATTATTTATTTATTTTTATTGCCATACTGGGCAGTTTTCGTCAAGGCTGCACAGTTATTTCGTCTGTCTTTTTCAAAGTATATAAAATTTTAACAAAAAATTAAGATAAAATCTGAAACCATGGAATGATCGAACACTACTTTTCTAAGACCTACAATTGAAACCTGGCTGTCTCAATCATATTCAAATTTTTTCGAATGTTTATCCTTGAAACTTACTTATTGTCATCCTAAATGCAGGTATAATTGGAAATTGGTTTCTTTTGAGAGATATTTGAACGATAAAATAGCTCCGGCATATGTTGTACGTGGGCATATTATGAATTATCCGTTTATTTGGAATCCAAATTTCGTTTATTTGGAATCCGGTCTCGCAAAGGCCAGCGGTATCATATTTTCAAAGAGCTCCTACAGCGATGGCCGGAACCAGTGATGTTTTTTTGGGGGGGTGTCTCTCAAAGGGCCAGCAGCAGGATGTTTTCGAGGGGTATCCTAGAGCGATAGCCTGACCCAGTGATGTTTTTTGATGTGTCGCAAAGGCCAGCGGTAGCATATTTTCGAAGGGGAATAAAATATGGATTTCGGTGAAACTCGCCCCTAGATTTGATTGTTAGCTGTTGGCGGGGGTGCAATTGACCCTCATCCCTTTGTATTACTTAAGTTTCTGATCAGTAAAACCATGCAATTAACTTTCAACACTAACATATGTAGTGGCAAACTATGATACTTTTCGGTTCTGATCAGTAAAGCTATACAATTAAGTTCCAACACTAACATATGTGGCAAACTATGGTACTTTTCGATTAGCCGGGCGTAAATCCCACCAGCAATTTTTTCTTGTAGCGACATTAAAACACTACTTCTAAAGCATCCTTGTTCCCCAAAACAAAGCCGAAAATCTTAATCAGTATACAAAAAATGTACATATATACAAATTACAATGTATAAAAGTATCAGTATACTTAAAAGAAGCTTTTATGTTTATTGAATTAATCGTTTGTTAAAAATATGGAAATGGGAAAAACATATAGAGTTAAATTAAAATTCCAAAATATATAAATGCGGATGAAAGAACTCTCTACTGGAAACTATGCTCAGTGATTCGTGTTAGGTTTGTTCGTAACTGGCGCAGGTTTGAATTATTTGGCTTTTTATCGGCTGACGGAAAATTATCCAAACGATTAACAGTCAAAGAACTCAAACACTCTATTGGGTAATTATTGATTTTACCCAATATTACCCAATTTTTATTATTGATGATTGTCATCATGGCAAAATATTTTATCGTGGGTGTGATATATTCTCAGTTCACCATGTATTCGATTAAGTATATCAGTATTAACAAAAGTATCAGGTTGTAACGAAAGTTTTCCGCCAAATCTGCTTGACGCAGCTCATGCGGCACCCAGCGATTGAACTTGTACGTCATAGTCATGGGCGCCGGCAGAATATTTCCCAGGGGGGGCAAAGACTACTTAAACGCATGGTTACTACGTTTGAAAGAGCAAAAAAGCAATAGAAAACACTGCATACAAAAATCCAGGAGGGGGGGGGGGCATTGCTCTCCCTTGCCTTATGTTGCCGGCGCCAATGGTCATAGTCCTTGTTTTCGAACTTTAGGTACCAAACCTCCACAGGGTCATATGGCACAACAGTTGTACCTAAAGCTGTACACATAATTCGTTGACGTTCTGTAGCTGACTTTTTGCAACTGAATTGGATGTAAATGATATTTTTAACCCGGTTAGTTTCATTTGAGACACCTTGTACTTAATGATAACGATATATTATTTACAGATTTCACTGTACAGTGTTCTAAAGTAAATCTCTTTTTTTCCAAATCCCAAAAAGAGTCTGGAAAGATATGAGCAAACACGCCAACACGAACTGTTTGCGCAGATCATATTTGCAGTGGCGGGAAACTTTCGTTACAACCTAATAGAATCATCATTTTTAAGGGCTAAAATAACTGACTTCAATATGTATCCGAGAGTATGACTTGTCGGAAATACTTCCATACACCTCATTAACAATGTAATATTATTTTCATCTCCTATTGATTGCTGGTGCATTTCGATAATATTTTCACTAACTGGCAAATAATTTCATTTTTTGCAAATTTTGTTGGAACCCTCCCCCACCCCGAGACAAAAGAAATTAATGTGAAAGATCCTATTTTACTTCCATAAAATGGACGTAAATGTCAATCTTCTAACTAACCGCCCCCACCGACAAACTAACCGCCCCCTCCTCCCGATAAACTTGCATTAATCCGCCACTGACCTCTGGTACAGTTTGTTCAAATCAAATCTGCGCTAGGGTTATATACGTAGGTGTTATATACGTAGGGTTATATACGAGGCGTTAAAAGACCTCGAGGAGAGGACTTTTTAAGGGCTTTAATGCTTTTTCACGTAACATCTGGAGAAAAGCTCATAAATCCCAGACAGTTTGGTCCCAGACCGCGCGGTAGGCCAAAATTTTCAAATGTGTTTGCCAGATAACGTGAAGGGAGGGGGTGGGGCGTTAATAAAATGTTGAAAATCGCACAAGATTTGGAATTTTTGATAATGAATCGCTAAGTTTGGTGCCAAAAAGCTACAATTCATAATAAAGGGAGAGAATAGTTAGAAAATGCCTGGCTTAGACTGTAAAATAGTTTTAGTAGGCCATTTTAATATAGATTTCAATTCCGAAGAAGTGTTTTATGAAACAGCGAACACAAATACGGTACACTCATAAATTAGGGTACACTTTCCATATGATATTTATAAAGGTGAAGTATAGTTTGACTATGCCTGGCGAAAATTTTTAAACAGTTTTGGTAGGCAATTTTAATATAGATTTCAATTCCAAAAAAGTGTTTTGTGGAGCAAGGAATGGAAACATGGCACACTCATGGGTTATAATTCCCATTCCAAACAGTATTTAAAATGGTAGAGGATAATTGGAATATGCTTGGTGAAGGTTTAGTAGGTGATTTTAGGATAGATTTCGGTTCCAAAGATACGTTTTACTTAACAAGAAAGGCGAACACGGCACACTCATGAATTATGATGCCTATTCTAAACAGTACTTAAAATGGTGATGTATAGTTAATATGCTTGGCAAAGATTGTAAAACAATTTTAGTAGGCGCTTTTAATATAGATTTCTATTCCAAAGATTTGTGTTCTGGAACAAGAAAGAGTTGATTCCTATTGTAACGCCCCTACTCTCACCAATCTAAAAAATCGCCGCACGTTGGCGAGCTTTGCAGTCATGAGTCTCTAAGAGTTATGCGCAAGTTTCAACGGTCCAAAAAGAACTAGATGAAAACTAAAGTGAACAAATTAGCGATAAAAGCACCAGTTAAGGAATTTGAGGCCGCTTAATTATTAAGACTACATTAATTGGCTACCCAAAATAAATAAATAAGTAATGGAATGCTGTACTTACAGCCGTCCCAGTTATATGGTAGGTAAAGCACCGTACTCCGGTTTCGGGTTCAACTCCCAGCGGCCGGAGTTCGATCCCCAACTGGGCGTGGTTGTCATGTCCGTCCCTTTAGAGGGGGCGACGTTGGTCCACCTACTAGGTGCCCCTAATTAAAGAGACCAAGAATTCCGGCCTGTTGAGGCCAAAGCCTTCAAGGCAGAGGCCGGCCATTAAAAAAAAAAAATGCTGCACTTACATGTTGTTCCAAATCGCCATTTTAAATCTAAACTACAGTTGCCACAGAAATATAAAATATCGTCTGCATATGTTTTATTATCGCCCCCTTGATAACTGCACACGTTTAATTATCGTCACCTTGAAAACTGTGTATGCTTAATTAACGGCCTTGGTGAGTGTCGGGACATTAAATTAGGAATCAACCCAAGAAAGACAAACACGGCACACTCATGGATTATGATGCACATCTGTAACAATATTTAAAACGGTGAAGTATAGTTGGAATATAGTTGACGAAGATTGTAAAATAGTTTTAGTAGGCGATTTTAAGGTAGATTTCGATTCCGAAGATGGGTTTTATGGAACAATGAAGAAAAATACGGCACACTCATGAATAATGATACACTTTCCAATTTAATGGAATAAGGAAGAAAAATAGAGACTACGCATAAATTATGATACACTTTTAATGTATAGCATTTTAGTGCGTATTTAAAATCTGAGAGTGTTTCAGATTTTCTTACTTTTTTTACTTCCTTGTACGTAGTATAAGGAAGTAATGTGATCCCGAAAAATTTTGGGGGCCAAATTTCGACAAAAAAACCGATTTTGACTACCTCTAAATTTAATTTTAAGAATTTTTTCGATGCATCTCATCGTAGGCTAGCATGCACGATCATATTAACGCGTCTGCAACTCATTTTGACCAACGGCGAGTCTATTGTGGTCAGTTTTTCCATGCCGTCTGTACGTACGTACGTATGTTCGTACGTACGTACGTACGTACGTACGTACGTACGTATGTATGTAACTCGCATATCTCAAAAACTACTGGTCGTAGAATGTTGAGATTTGATATTTAGGATTGTTCTATGATCTAGTTGTGCACCTCCCCTTTTGGTCGCAATCGAATGGATAGTTTATGTACAGGACCGCCCAAAAGATTCGAAATACATTACGCTCTATGGGCCGAAATTCATTAAACTCGCTTAACTCAAAAACTATTAGGCGTAGAATGTCGAAACTTCATATTTTGGATAGTTGTAACATCTAGTTGTGCACCTCCCCTATTGGTTCCATTCGACTGGATAGTTTATCTACAGGATCGCCCAAAACATTCGAAATACATTACGCTCAATGGGCCGAAATTCATTAAACTCGCATATCTCAAAAACTATTAGGCGTAGAATGTTGAAACTTTATATTTAGGATTGTTGTAACATCTAGTTGTGCACCTCCCCTTTCGGTTCCATTCGACTGGATAGTTTATCTACAGAACCGCCTAAAAGATTCGAAATACATTACGCTCTATGGGCCGACATTCATCAAAGCGTTTTTTAAGGTTTTGGGCTATTTCAAACGACTCAGGAGTGATATATGCTGTAAAGAGTTAGAAAATGAATTTCTCCATTAAAAAAAGTGTCTTTATCATGTACAGTTCTGCTACAGGAACACTCAAAAGATTTCCAATACATTACGGTCAATGGCAATTTTAGGGGCATTCATCCATTTCAAGCACAATACCGTCCTACCACATAAGTTAGGTAATGGTCCGACCACGGTTACGTGCCTCCCTCAAGAACTATGCCAAAACTCGCCAAGCTTGGCGACTTTTGGTGTACGTGTGTGCATATTTAACTCTCAAATCTCAAAAACTATTATGAAATTTCATATGTAAGATTGTTGTAACATCTAGTTGTGCATCTCGATTTTTGGTTCCAATCTGCTGGAGTTTCTTTACAGGACCACCAAAAAGAATTTCAGTACTTTAATGTCTATGGACATCTTCAATATAATACAATTGTAGTCAGTCATTGTTTGGTACATGCCCAAAATCTCGCCGTCTGTCCTCGACCTTGGCGAGTTTTGCCGAAATGTCGCCAAATTTGGCGATAGTCAGTCATTTGGTCCATGCCCAAAGTATCGCCATTTGTCATCGTTCTTGGCGAGTTTTGGCGAAATATCGCCAAATTTGGCGATAATCTGTCATTGTTGGTCCATGCTTAAAATCTCGCCAAATGTCGTCGACATTGACGAGTTTCGCCGAAATATCGCCAAATTTGGCGCCAAAAATTATTTCGTATTTTGTATAACTCTAAAACTTTAACCCGTTCAATTTTGAACTTTTGTATTTAGAACTATATTATAATATCTAACTGTTTTGAATATCTTTTTTGACAGCAATCGACTGGGAATTTATTTACAGGGTGAGCCAAATGACTTTAAATACCTTAAGGTGTATGGATGCATTCAATTCATTGAAAGTCAGAGGTCAATGACTACTTTGGCTATACCCAAAATCTCGCAAACTATCTCAAGTTTGTCGGCTTTTGGTGAAATATCGCCAAATAAAGTGTCAGAAGGAAATCTTTCAAATTGAACTCAGCTTGGCGATATCGAAATATTTGGCTAGAAATCGCTATACCTTACTATTATTGATATTTTATCTCTTTCAAACAAATAAGTTTAGAGGAAGTGCGTAAAAAACATTTTTGAATTAATAGACGTGCAAGGAAGTCATGTGTTGGACACATCAGATTTTTTTCTGTTAAGAACGAAAAAATTGGGGATTAACTGTGAGACTGTCTCCTATGTTTAGAGATTAACAAGCAGTTTCTTGTAATGTTTTATCTGAAAGTCAGGGACACATTCTGGGCAATGTTTCATCTCAGCGTCGGGGAGGTCGGTACCTTCCTAGTACTGATGTACCCGTTGAGCACGATCTTTTGCGGTGATGTTCTAAATAATATTGTAAGTCCCATCTGAAATATTTCCAAATCTGATGTTAAGTGCTTCAAAATGTATCGATAAGAAGTTAGTCTTCTATAAAATTTAATACAAGTAGCTCCTTTAAAAAAATGTTAAATTTTACTAAAAGGGAAAAATGAATTCGTAGAGCTACAAATGGTTTTTTTCTGAATGTAGAGTAAGCCATCATACACGTTTATTACTATACATAATTATATAATTAATTTATTACAGTTGAATTAGTAAAATGCCTCCAAACTACCATAGGCCTTAATATATCGGATTCCTTCAGCGTGCTGCTGTAAAAAATTATAAATGCTGAATACATTCATTTTTATGAAGAACATTATATTATAAAGCTTAAAAACACACATCTACTATGCTTTTTTTGAAATACATTCACATCGCAAAATAACATTCTAAGCTTAAACAATGATTGTAAATAGAGCGCAACGGTTGTTTTGAAATTTAATGTTTTTTGATTTATTACTATGATTTTTAGACTTGACCTCAGTCAATAGCTTTCAACCCTTTCGTTCCCAGGCTGCAGGTATTTTCAAAACCTCAGAGTCCCAAGGAATCGCTCGAAATTTCATCGCCCCCTTGAAACATTTTGGTTTTTAAGGATGATCAGTAACTAAGTTGTTCTCGCCCTTTCCATATATACGTGAATAGTGAATAAATAATAGCTGATTGTCAGAACGGGTTATGGCAAGTTGGTTAATGGCAAGCGAAAAGAACAGTATTTGAGCGATGATGTCCATTCACCACCTGCTACAGGACCTGATTAAAACTCTCTGATACTATACGCCTGCTATCATTTCGAGGCCCCCTCCCACCTACTCCTATTCCATACTACAAGTATAAATAACAAGTATTGCAGTTTTGAGGCCCTAAATTTTTTTACTATAGGCACAGGCCTCATGGGCCTATTCGGTAATCAGGGCATGCCTGCAAAGTCGTTGAAAGGGGAGCTAAAAAATCTATGTATATATAAATACGCTAAGGAAAACCTTTGTGTCCCTTTTGCAGCACGAACGGAGATGAGCGCGAAATTCGGCTTAGTTAAAGTTCGAATGGAGGTGGTTGTGCGAATGTTAAATTTTTCGTGTAATGTGCTTGTGCAAAGTAAAAAAAATTAGAGAAGGATTTGGCACGATGTATTTTTGCGCCAATTTCCATTGTAGTGTCAATTTTGAAATAACAACACTAAATTTCAGCAATATGGTTATAGTATTACAACAAAATTTGCAAGAAGTGAAATTATTCCCCAGTTTGGTGAAACGCCAGTGACTAAAACGTGTTTTAACCCTGTGCTAGGCGACTTTTTTAGAGGGTCGATAAGTGCGCAAAGTGTTGTAAATTTCATGTTTTAAAGCTGTGGAAAAACGAACTGAACAGGGCAGGTTGCAATCCAAAAGACTCTCCACTGAAACACGCCAATTCGACAATTTCTTAACAATCTCCTGCAACGCATCATGCAAAAGCAAATTTTCTCCGAAAATATTATTGAAGAAATACCTCAGCAATGAATAGCGAAGGAAAATAATATTATTAATGAAGTGTATGGAAATATTTCCGAAAACATACTCTCAGATAACATACTGAAGTCCGTAAAAATAGAACCTAAAAATGATGATTGAACTTTTATTAATGCTGACTTAATCGAATATCTGATGAATAGAGAACATATCACCATAGCTACGATAAAATAGTTTGCTATGATGACAATGAAATCAATAACTATCCAGTAGTTTTTTAATTCTTTCACTATTAATGGTTTTTTCCGTTAGCCGGGAGCAAATGAAAAATTGCGGAATAATTGTGATCTGCGCCAAATGCTTACAAAACTAAAGCGATTTCCAGTATAAAGTCGTTTATCCCTTTCCATATTTTGGAAGTTCAGTTTAATTTCGTATTTATTTTAATTCCACACGTTTTTTCAAATTCGAAATTATGTAACCAATAATCATACAAATTTCTTTTTAGTATATTGATATTTTTGTATATATTGAATTCTGTATATAAATGCTATTTTGAATACGTACTAAAATTTCCGGCTTTGTCTTCGGGAACGACAGTGCTTCAGAAGTAATCTCTCCGAACATTTCTCCGAAAAAAAAGCGGTAATTGCGCCTGGCTAACCGAAAAATACCATAGTTTGCCACCACATATGTTAGTATTGAAAGTTGATTACATCGTTTCACTAATCAAAAACTTAAATACAAAGGAAGCATTAGTCAACGGAACAAGAATGCACATCAAGTTTATCTATCGTAATGCTATTGATTGCGGAGTTTGAACTGGAACCTCAGGCAATAAAAGAATTTTAATTCCACTTATAAAATATTCTGGTACTATTTTTACCATATCCTTTAAAAAAACTCAGTTTCCAAATATTACTGCTTTTGCGATGACAGTAAATAAATCTCAAGGACAATCATTCGAAAAAAGTGCATACTTATTGAGGCAGCAAGTTTTTATTCATGGTCAGTGGTACGCCTCAGCAAGTAGAGTTCAATCATTCGACGGTTTAAGATTTTATAACTCCGAACATAAAGAGCCTTTAGCCGAGGACGGCTCCAGGCTGAATTTTTGGAGGGGGGTCACTAGACTTTTCAGATTAGCTTAAATTGTTTAAAACGCAAACTGAATGTGTGAAATCGTACAGGAACGTGTGAAATCTAAATCGGTAGAGGGAGATAACCACTATGACCCGCTCGTTGGAGTTGCCTTTGCATTTAGCAAAATATGATAGAATTTTTATACAAACTCTGTCTCCACAGAAAAGTGTGGTAACCAATTGTACAAAATTGTACAAAATAATAAATGTGGTAATTGTACAAAAGTGGTCACTCTAGACAGAATGTCTCTTAGCCAAGGTGGTCATTTTAGTAGGTTTCATTGGATGTGGAATCTTGAGACATACTCCTTGACAGTAGAACTTTATTCACGCTCAAGTTAAAAAATTTGATCCTTTAGAATTTCGACCACCGGTAGAGAATTAGAACATATAATTTAAACATAAATAGTCTTTTCGCGCGCCTTGTGCGCTGCACGTCTCGGATTCTGTACTGATGTGTACTTGATGTGAGATACCTTATGATTGATGTACATAGTGCAGGGATACTATTACTATGGCTAATTTTATTTATCTGGTTTTCGGACATTTCCTGTTCATACAAATTACACCCGTTTTGAACGTATAGGAAAGGTAGAAGAATTTCTTGGAAGTACTGTAGTCCTTTCTAAGCAGGCTTCAAAAGCTTAACCCATTGAAATTGTTATCACTACTTGGTCGTTCTTTCCGGGTGAAACTCTAGTGTGATTCATTTGCTCTCTGTCTAACTCCGTTCGTGTGTAGAATTTAATTTTATGCAGATATTATGTCCTCAAAAAAGCGGCCATTGAGTCGTAATATAGGTGATTATTTAATGAAAATTCCGAAAAATGATAATTTGTCTAGTGAAAGTTAAAGCGCAAATCATCAGGTAGAAATCATAAATTTAAAGCCCCAGAACAAGCTATTTCTAGAGGAACAGCACTCACAAAATGTACATGCATTATTATCAAGCAGTTTCTCAAGAGGTGCATAATTAGAAGGAATACAATGATATTATGGAGAAAAGAGATATGATTTAGATTAATTTTTTCAGACATTGTTTTTCCTATGAAATGAAAGTTCCTAGCATGTTCGAATATTTTATTTTATCAGAAATTCGCACACGTTTCACGAAAATCAATTACGTAATACTACAGGCAGGCAGAAAAATAAAATATACAGGTGACATGTAAAAAAATCGTGCCAAATGTCACCAAGCTTGGATAATTGTACCCAAATTATGGAATACCCAGTAAGTTAGCCGTCCCCCCCCTTTACCCAATCCTAGATCCGCCACTGGTAATTCTTAAGAGTCTTCCTGCAAAAAAACTGTTCATCTGTTTGCTGAAGGCCTGTAAAAGAAAGGACAGATAGTATGTTCTAATTTACAGAATACTTCATATTATATTAAACCATTAAATGAATCATCTGATTGCGTAACTTGATAATTAATACCAAGTGAAAAAGTCCAAGGTTATTCTTTGTTATTTTCTCCATATTTCACCAGAAATCATTTCCCAGTTATTTTTTACGTACATGTTAGAAAACTGTAAAGAAGAACTAATCCTACACAAATGTTTTATCTTAACGGTGTTTATTCACACATCTACAGTTCCCAATTAAAAGATTAGCTATCTTTTCGAAACAAGGACAATACAGTGACTGATAATGACCACCAGCACAAAATATCCTTCCTTGCTCTTCCCCCCCCCTTGTCTTTCGTGTAATCCGTCTTCATATAATTTGTTCTTTACGGACCATTAGGCAAAACATCGAGACATCGCCCACAGTCCCTCAGTAGACGACCGTTCATTTATATATTTTTGCTTTAAAGCGTTTTACGACGCTCCGAAGATTAATAGTTACTTCTAGATGTCTCTAGTGTACAATTGCTACAGAGTTGAAATCTCTGGCGTGTATCCGTGGCTTCTTAACCGCTAACTCATCGACAAATCTTAGTTTTCCCGAAGACTTGGCGCTGAGTTAATCCTCACTCATTATTTCTTTTCGGATCATTAGATAAAGAGGCTATTTAAATGGAAAATAAAGGTATTTTTATATAGCTGTGGTCGCAGTCTCGTTCATTAGAATTGAATTGTTGGTTTATTTCACCAGAAGAAACATTCACACTAATGTGTGAAAACGCAGTTTATGTCTCTTTCTTTATAATTCTTCAGAGAAAACAATGAATGTAACTCGGAATTCGTTTATGCCAAATACTAGAATCTGTAAAGCATTTCAATGAAGAAATAAGGATTTTTTTTTTTTTTAAATACCTGTCAACAAAGTTGGGAAATGATTATGATCTTTTTGCAGGTCTGTCCGTCAGAGATCTAATTGCCGAAAATATGCATCGATAGCTAAAATCTATTGTTACCGTCAATTATCATTAATAATTGCCGGTTATTATTAATAATAACCAACTAAGCCGGTTAAAGTGATTAGTTTATCAGAATTTATCACATATATATATACAGGTTAAAATAAGTAATTACCAGTGAAGTTTGGTCAAGGTAATACTTTTCAACGCATTTGGCTAGAGAATTCCTATAAGCATGCGTGATGGTAATTTACCGCGCAAACAGCTATTTAATTTAAAAGTGTTAAAACAGTTTAAAGATATTTATCAAAGTGTACTATATTAATACAAAATATAAACTACTAGAGACTGTAGTTACAGTTTATATTTTGAATTAATATAGTACACTTTGATAAATATCTTTAAACTGTTTTAACACTTTTAAATTAATCTTTGCAAAATACAGCCATGAATATAATACATTACCTTGGCGTAATCTCAGGCTGTGAGTCTTAAACCTATGGTGTATAGTTGTGCATTTCCCCCTCTGAGGAGGACAATGCATTTTATAATGTTTTAATATATTAACAATGACTGGCTTGGGGGGTTTTTTCATTATAAATTTTCTAAGTATTATATATATATATATATATATATATATATATATATATATATATATATATATATATATATTAGATACAGGTCTGTTGCAAGTGAGAGTTTTTCAATTTCGTAAGTTTTAATATTACTTCGTTTGGTAACAACTGTGCGAAATAGTTAGACTCAACAAACCAGGTCAGAACGTAACGTCATAAATTTAAAAAAAAAATGTGTGAAATTATTGAACTCTGCAGCACAGTTTAACCCGTCCTATTTGAAATCTGAGCGATTCTAAATAGCTCATCACGATTACACAGTTTGATTTTTTTTACGAGACTGAATTATGGAGGATTTAAATCTTTAGACTGGAAACAGCTTGGATATTTTCTACCTCGGTGAGATGAAATATTTAAAAGTGTTCTAAGCCAATCTGACATGAATTATGCTTAAAAATATATGGACATATATTTTAATGGCAACCACTATAAAAATACGTTTATCGTTTATGCCAATGCATAAATTGCAAAGTTAGCCGTCACTGCCAAAGTAACCCGTTATCATCAATCAAACATCCTTGAAAGAGATGCATTTGCAGGAGGCAGTATCTGTGTTTGGAGTGGGATCTCTTTGGGTGACCTCACAGACCTCCATGTCTTTCCACGTGAAACCGTCAATGCTCAGACCTATAGAGATGGCATCCTTGATGCTTATGTGCGCCTCATGCTAGGGCATTAGGCGATGATTTCCTGCTTCAGAACGACAATGCCAGACCGTACAGGGCTCGCATCATGAATGATTATCTTCAGCAGCAAACAATTCAGCGCATGGAAAGGCCAACTTGTTCACCGGACCTGAATCCTATCGAGCATGTATGGGATGCTTTAGGAAGACGGAGAGCTGCTCTCAATCCTCCTCCTGCGACCCTTGCCACGCTTGCAGCTACCTTGCAAGAGCAATGGCTCTCCCTTCCAACAGAACTCATAGACCGCATGATTGACAGCATCACACATTGCTGTTGGTGCTGTACTGCTTCTAATGAGGGTCATATTCCATTTTGAAGGTACTTTTCCTTTACCAAACTGACACATCCAATTTCTTGATTTTATACATGTTCTAATTTCTATAACACCATAAGTTTCTGGTAATTTCTGTTCATGTTATTTTATAGTTAACTATCTGTTGTACACTGCTGGTGAGTTTCATTAAATTCTATCTGTAACTTTTTGAGTAATCGTCATTTTGGTGATTTTTTCTTAATTGTTGATAACCAGTGTATAATGTTGGGTATCCATGTCTTGAAGACTTTGAGAATAGAAACGAGTTCTATTTATGGGTACCTGGTAAGCAGTCAACGTTACTATCCACCTCCTATGAAGCGGTAGACAAATTAATATCCAAGTACAAGCCGGGAATCGAACCCGGACCTAAGGTGTGATAAAATGGTTCGTAAGCTACTACACTGCCCGGGGTGAAAAATAAAAATGTATTTATCACAACTCCCAATAATTTATACACAGAAGTAATTTATTATATATTCGTTTTGGGAAGTGGATGTCAGTTGATATTCTGGCGAACATGTGACATACATCGGCTTTAAAAAAGTTATCTTCCAGAAATTTGGGAATATAGTGTAAGCTTATATGTATAGTACTTCTATTTTACTACGCGAATAGTACATATGAAATTTTAAGCTGAAAAAGTGAAAAGAATTCTAAATGAAAGCAAAACAAATCTAAAATTATAATAAATGTTTTGAAACTCTAAAAGTGTAAAGAAATAAGGTTTTCAGACAGCTGGGACCAAAAATTAATTGACACTTTCCGGAAATTCAAAAAAATCGGTTGGCTACTTTTTTTTGTATTAAGTCTAATTTAACATTTAAAAATCATGATAAGTAGATCCCTTATTTAAAAACTTCGTTCCTTTCTGTGTAAAAATTTAAACTTAAGTATTGAAAAAAATATATGCGATTTTATGAAATTTTGTCAAAAACTTTTAACTATTGGAAAGTGAACTTTACATTGGTAGTGTTAGGGTTAATTTTTAATGTTACGTTAGTAATAAATAACACGTTCTTAATTAAATATTCATCTTTCTTAAGTAACTATTCATAGGTGGTATATTAGAATGTATGATTTTTAAAGGCAATTTTTGGTGCCGAATAAATATTAGAAAATAACGACTGTCTTTAACTTCTAATATTTACTATTCAGTGAAAATAATGCCAAAAATAAAGACATTTAGCAATTTATTTTGTGCATTATTTTCACTGTAACCTAGTACAATAACTGTATGCTTCCAAGAAACAGTTTGTTTTGATCTCCAAAAAATTTTTTCGTTTACTCTTTCTTTCCGCATCATTACATGTAGGATAAGAGCAAGTAGCTTCTTGTAACTAACAGAAGTTTTTGGTGATGCTTCTACTTCTCATATATCCGCGAAAGAAGAGGCTGCTTTTGATGCTCGTATTCACTTCCCATGTCACACAATTATGTATAGAAATACAACGTATCTTTTACCTAGGCCATTTCTCTAGATATATGAGTGTGATCGTGATTTAACCGTAAGCCGAATTGTTTAGACAAAAAGGCATTGGTTTGATTAACTAGAGTTCGGACAATTGAATTACACTGCATCACTTTTTCTTTTTTTTTTCCTAGGAACTATTTAACCCTTTGCCGCGCAACCCTTTCCCAATGCTAAAAAACGGGCAGCCGTTGCCATCGCTCGGCTTAACTACCAGCAAGATGGCGGACGATCGAAACGTTCATCGCGTGCCACAGATCTAGAGACCCTTTTTTGACGCAGCTGGCTGAACCGCACAGCCAGCTGAGTCAAAAAAAGATCTGTGGCGCGCGATCTCTAGATCTGTGGCACGCGATGAACGTTTCGATCGTCCGCCATCTTGCTGGTAGTTAAGTTGAGCGATGGCAACAGCTGGCCTTTTTACAGCATTGGGAAAGGGTTAACTCATTTGATGTTTTTAAGTCGTTTATCATAGTCCCTGAAATAATGAGTTTTATGCATTCATCTTACAATCATAATGTTTTAATACATTGACAAAAATATTCGCTGTGACAATTTTGTATTTGTGTTATTATTGAAATGTAATTCTCGTTATTAATTAATTTTAATCTGACTAGAGTAGTTTAGAACTCAGTACTCATTACAGTGAGTAGTACTGAATCCTGCTGTTTACATTTGCTTGAGCCTTGGCTCATTATCACTCGTGGTTGAATTGCACAGTAGCCTGTTTGGTCCTTGACTCAATCTTGCTCTAGATTTGATGGCCACTTTAGCGCTAATAAGCATTAATGTTCGTTCTGGCTAAGCGAGTAAGTTATTAATTAATAAGTGTCATCTGGTGGCTATATTTGGAACTTTTTTTCTATAAAACAAATTCCTATGTTCTTATTTAAAGCGACTTGAAACAGCAGCGACAGATTCCAATTTGCTGGCGAGACAAGACGTAACAAAGCGTCACAGGTACCCAATATGGTTTTAATGATAATAATTACTTATTTAATAAGTAATAAACGGCGTTAATTAATAAATATGCAGTACTACAAGAATATGGTGCTTTAGAATCACTTATTAACGATATAATTAATATAATGATATAATTAATTATTAATGTAGCTCACGGCAGCCAAGCAGATCTGTTCCTTTGCTGTTTCTACCCGCCTGTGTTCTTATTAAGTTTTTTTCCCTCTCTTTCGAATGGCCGAATCACCTGTCGAATACAAGCTTTACGAATGCAAGGGACAGAGATGTTGGTCATTTCGTTATAGGGGCGCCTGGTAGGCGGGCCAATCTTTCCCCCTAACGAGGATCTCCTAATTTTGAACCAATTTTAGAAGATAGATCTATCAGATAATGTGGCTCGCCTAGAGTGTCTTTTGAAAAAGTACGGCATAGGAGCAACGACAGATTTTGTGTGCACCAGCCTTTTAAATATACATGATCCGTAGCACAATCAGTTGAGAGAGAGATTCACCCTCCTAAACACTGGTCACAGCCGAAGTTGCTTTACTTAGGGTGTTGTACTGATGAGAAACGAGTTTGACAAACTTGGCCACTGCCGAGCTGTCCTTATTAAGCAATCCCCTAAATTTTATAATTTTTTGATCAAAGGTTTTGGGTGGTGTTAGCTATGAAACAGGGTATTTTAATTTTCTTGTATATCGATATGAGACAAAATGCAGTTAAAAATAGTTATACACTCAGCGCTAATAATTTTGAAGTTCTTAAAAATGTATGAGTAATCCTCTGCTTATCTCCAGCACTTGAAAATCTGTCATTTTGAATGCAAACATCTCTCTAAAAATGCAATAACGTAGCTTAAAGCAGAAAGTAACACTTAAGCATCAGGAAACAGCGTTTAATAGCACCAATAAAAAAATTATAATAGCAGACTGGTTTTGGCCAGAGTTAAATGCCGCCGTCAGTGCTTGAATGAGAATGTCAAAAATTTGCTCTGCTTAAATAGAGAAGGAGGGGATTCAGGAGAGGGTTTACGAGGACTAACAGAACATCAGGGATTGAGAAGAGGGTTTTTATGAGTACCAATAGAAAACAAGAAATTAAAGTAGCTGAGAATAGCGGTATTTCTAAACTCATTTGCAAAACACGTTATTACAGTGAATTAGATTTTTTTAAAGCTTTCAATATCCAGAAAAACATAAATAGTCTTGCTAATGTTGATTTCGCTGTTTCCCCCACCCCCATCTTTCTGAATGCGCGAAACCCGTCTGTTCTCAGCTACCTTAATTAACTACTTTTCTATTGACTCTCATAAAAACCTCTTCTGAATCCCTGCTTTCCTATTTGTCCTCGTAAACCCTCTACCGGATCCCTTCTTTCTCGATATAAGCAGGACAACTTTTTTACATTTTTATCCATCGAAGATACACACTTATTATTAAACTCTGGAGATAAGCGTTTAATTGTAAGGTGCTCCAATAACTACTACTTTCATGTCATGTCATGTCATTTTTATCCAAGCACTGACGACGCCATGTAATACATGCCGAAACCTGTCTGCTGCAATAATTTTTATTGATGCTATTAAACGTTGTTTCCTGATGCGCATGTATTATAAGCATCTTTCTGTCTCTCGCACAATATCAGGCACTGTGTAACATCGAGCACAGAAACAGTTGCGCATATAAACGAAACGTAAAGGAAACAAAGGGAAAACCAGAACTAACCTCAAAATAACAATGCCTATGGCGACAGCAAGCGAACAGTGTACTGAACTTTCCTTAAATATAGAGAATGACGCCAACATTATTTCCCCAAAAAGTATGCGTTATATCAAGATAGTGCAAGAGACTTTTCTTCGTGCGCCTTATTAAAATTTCGATGAAGTTTGTAAGATAAAAACTCGCAAAGTTTGAATGACCCAAATTTTTATTGAAGATTTTTTTTTCTAACGCGCGGGTACTTTGCCGAGTAGGCACTGTCCCTTACAACGGCCCGAAGGTGTTGGTCACTTTATTATGGGGGCACCTAGTAGGTGCACCAACGTCGCCCCTTATGAAGGGACGGACATGACAACCACGCCCAGTCGGGGATCGAACCCCGGCCGCCTGGAGTTGAACCCGAAACCGTAGTACGGTGCTTTACCCAATATACAACTCAGTCGGATTTTTATTGAAGATTAAAAATAGGATTCAGAAAGTAGTGTATAATATCAAGAACATCACGATTAATTTTCGGGAAATTTGACGTGTAATAATTTTTAGTGTGAATAAGGAAAATCTACTTTTTTAAAATTTAGAAATTAAAAAAAAAATCTTATTTTGGCAAAATGAAAGTGACTTGGAAAAGGGCCATCTTTAGCTTAAAAAAAGCAGTATTCAAATTTTATATCAATTGTACTAATAGTTCTTTTCATGCAAGCGCTCAAATTTGTACAAGTATTAAGATACCAGAAGTCAAAGCCCGTTGTGGAAGCAATTGCAACGGGTGCTAGAAAAAACATTTGACGAAAATATCTCTACACTCAATATATTTAATCTTCGTCAACTTAAAATAAATACATTCATATTCAGTTTTTATCATAGACCCAAATCGAATTTCATGCTCTTCTGGGAACGTGCGGAAACATTTGGCATTCGAAAGATTTCGTTTTGTGTGCACAGCGATTCTCATATTAATGCAGACGATTTATTTGTGAAAAAAAATAAACTTTGTCCTCTGAAAAAACTATTTGAAAGTAATTGGAATCACACTTTCTTTCAAAGCCTGATGACTGTGATGAATATGACGTCATGTCGATTGCAACAGCTCATTTTGCCACGCAAATGATTCACTTTTTTTACACTTGGAAATAAAAGGAAGCTGAAAATAGCAAAAAATCGCTTAAAAATGAGGAAACCGGTGGATTTTCAGATTTTTAAAGTAGTACTGACTGTTTTCTTATATTTTTATACATAATTACGAAAAACTTCAAGTAGATCGTATAAATGGTGTAGATGTTATCACGCTTTTTCTTCTTTTAAATCTTTTTGGACGTTTTAATCTTCTTGGAGTTATAGCGGCAAGGTATTTATATTGAAGTGGCTGCCCGGAATGATCGCCGAGTGAGTCAGGGATCAGCGTAAGTATATAGTACGATAAAATTGGGTTTTCTGACTAGCAGGTCAATTTAAAAAACAGTACGAGCTATTATGTTGAAATTTCATGTGTAGGTACAATTATTGCTGCTAATGAAAGTCTACTGAAAACAATTTGGAAGAAAAAGTAAAATACTTTTCATGTACAAGTGTTCAAACTTGTAAATGAGTTCAAACTTAAAATTGGATTTCCTGATTATCGTGCTAATGTGTAAACAGCATGACCTATTTTAGTGAAATTTGCTATAGCGGTACTATTGGTCCAACTAATAAAAATCTATTAAAAGAATTTACAAGAAAATGTTATATTTATTTTGCACAAGTGTTAAACCTTTAGAAAAAAATATATCCCTTCAAAAAACTTCTAAAAAGGATTAAAAACATTCCTCTATCGGACAAAACTTTTTAAATATTAAAAGCTCACAAAAAGGGAAAAAGTGGGGCCAGAAAAGTACCTGTAATAATTCGTAGAATCTGGCCCACTCTTTTTGCATGTGATTAAATGAATAGAAAATACTTAATTATTAAAGAATGCTGTTTTGCTATAATTTATTTCTAATATTCCGTAACATAAAATTAGTCATTATTTTCAAGTAAGCAGCATAAAGTTTTAACTAAAATGTTTTTAAAAATCCTCGGAAATTCAGACGCATAATTCATTAATCCTCTGCAATTTTGCAATGCAACACCAGAGATGTGAATTAATGCATAGTTAAAAACGAGGTGTTAAGACATATTTAGTTTAAATTATTAAAGCAGCGGCTGTGTCTTCTCGATTTCTGAGAACTCTTTTTTAACATTTTAGTTAAAATTTTATGCTATTTACTTGAAAATAATGGCATTTGTATGTTACGGAGTACTGGAAATAAATCGTAGCAACACTCGATTCTTAAGAATTGTGTAATTTATATTCATTATATCGAACACACACACACAGAGGGTCAGATTGAATGGATGATTATATCGTATCCACATAATTTTTTTCTTTTTTCCTTATAATGCTTTTTTTAAAATTTTATTCGGTAGAGAGCTCTTTTTAATGGATACGATCCATTTGCATCCCATGTAACGCCACATGTGCTGGATGACGTCACGCGGTTCTTTCCCCCCTGGGTGACCGTGAAAAACTTCAAACACTTCGATAACAGATTCGTAGATGAGCAGACCGATTTCTGCTTGGGGGCCCAAAAAGGGCATTAGATATAATCTGTTACTTATTTTGAACGTGTAAATTGTATATAGGAATTATTTAAATAAATTGTAATTGTATTAGATCTGATTTGATTATTATTGAAAAATAGAATTTATACCACTGAACCGCCACAAAAATATAAACCGTACGGACTGACATCTGCCACAATGGTGCAACACGGCCGAAAAAGGGTGAAACAGGCCTTGAAGGGATAAGGTGAATATTGAACTACTTAATATTTTGGAATTAGCACAATCCAGTGTGCGAAAACTGCTCAAGGTAGGATTTTTCCTTTATTTTTATGAAAAATGGCTGACGAACTATTAGAACTAAAAGCGAAACGAAAAGTATTAAGAACGGCAGTTTCGAAACATCTTAAGAATATTGAAACTGAATTTGAAAAAGAGGTTGCCTATTGTTCACTTCTTGAAGAATATTTAGAACTATTAACTAGTAAATCGGATGAGTTAAAAGTTATTGATGCTGCAATTGAACCGTTTTTAGAATCAAAAGATTTTGAAGCTGAAATTACAACTAGTGAAGAATACAGTGAAAAGGTTTTATTATGGAAATTTAAATTAAATAGAAAGTTGAACAAAAGCAAAAATGTTGAGGTTAACGTAACTGTGACGTTTCAGAAATAAAATCTGAACAGAAACGAGTTCGTCTGCCAGAATTAACCATTCCATAATTTTATGGTGATTACTTAAAATGGAATGAATTTTATAATTCATTTAAAGTATTAATTGATGACAATGACTCTTTAAGTGAAACTGAAAAATTTCAATATTTGCGTTCGTTCCTTGGAGGAGCGGCTTTAAACGCAATTGAAGGATTCGATATTTCGGAGAACAATTATGATGAAGTGATTAAATTGTTAGAAAGCAGATTTGGTAAGCGAGAAATAATCATCAACACGCATATGAATAAATTATTGAATTTGAGTCCAGTTTACAAATCGAGTGATGTATCGAAACTTAGAAAATTGTACGACGCCATTGAAACACATGTACGCAGCTTAAATGCTTTAAATGTAAAACCAGAATCATACAGTAATATGTTTATACCAGTTCTATTTAAAATACTTCCATCAGATTTAACGCTTGAATTTAACAGACAAAACCCTAACTTTTCTAGGATGTATGGTGTGGAAACACTGTTAAAATTCCTTCATACTGAATTTTTATCTAGAGAAATGAACGCGTTACTCGTTCCCCCCTCTTCAGTCCAGAGAGAAAATCACGGGCGACTGGCGTCTAAACAAAGTCATAATTTAAGTTCCGCGGTGCAGCTTTTTACACCTTCAAATGGATACAATTCGCAACCCGCTAACGATAATCTCTGCGTGTTCTGTAAGAAATCAAAACATACTGGAATTTGCGAATCTCTCTCGGTTCAGGAAAAACGAAATATTATATTTCGAGAAGGTAGATGTATGCTCTGTTTAAAGCAAAAACATAGAGAATATGACTGCAGATCAAAACAACAATCCTGTCCTCGTTGCAAAAAAAGACATAATTTAGAGATCTGTTTTGACTTAGAGAAAAAAGGCAGAGAGAAAAACAATAATACAAGCTCATGCGAAGAGGCGAGTAAAGGGAATGCAGTTGCTGAGAGTTCAAGCGGGAATTAAAATACGCAAATCTTTACGGGTGTTTCACACACTAGTTCGACATCTATTTTACTTCAGACGTGCAGTGTTGAAATTAAGGAAAAACGTCGTTCAATGCAGGGGAGAATTTTACTCGATTGCGGCTCAATGAGATCCTTTGTAAACAAAGACATATCGCGCAAATTAAATCTTCCAGTAATTAGAAAAGAGACTTTATCAGTCTACAGTTTCGGCAATGAACAGCCCATTCAAAAGACGTTTGATGTTGCAAAGGTAAAATTAGAAAATAGGCGAGATAATGAATCTAATATCGAAGTTGAAGCCCTCGTAACAGACCGTGTAACGGGTACGGAAATTCCACCTACTGACTTGAAATCGGAAATTATACTCTCGAAATTAAAAAACCTAAAACCGGCCGATTCCTTTGAATCTGAAGGGGGTATTGACCTCTTGATAGGCAGTGATTATTATTACAACATAGTCACTGGAAATTTGAAAAGAATAATCCTGAGAAAAATTAGGCGCGGTCACCTTTCATCTCGAATAGTACTATACGGAACGACCTAAACATACCGCTCCTACGGGAGCACATACACAAACTCACCAACAGCTTTTTCGACAAACTTCATAATCTCGATAATGAGATTGTTGCCGAGTTTCCTGAGTATGATCACACCGACCCCCAAAACAAGAAGCGCCCTAGGGCGGCTCTTTCCACCCTTCTCCCCTAGTTCGCCCCAGATGGTCGAGCAACCCGCCCTGTGAAGTCCGATTGTCGGAGGGAGGTCGGGTCGACATTCACATCTGGTTTCCCCCCCCCCTTTACCCACTCTTTTCAACATCCACTGACTTGACTGATCCCCGCCCAATCTGTAGGGCCCCCCAAAACAAGATTTAAAAATGACGATCTACAAAAACACACTGGAGATAAGCTCGACGAGCTAGGTGCTCCCGTAATTCACTCTATCAGTCAGTCAAATCTCGTAGCGACAGAAACAATGTTTGGCTGGTGTATACAGGGAAAAACTGATAACACTCCAGGATCTACGGTAGCGTTAAACGTAATGGTTGAAGAAAAATTTATTTCGGACCAGGTACAAAAATTTTGGACTCTTGAAGGGTTGGGGATCCATCCAGAAAACGAAATCGTTGATTCTTCGGACGATAATGTTTTACACAAATTTGAATCGGAAATTAAATATGAAAATTCTCGATATAAGGTCAAATTACCCTGGAAACCAAACACAAAGCATCTTTTGGAAAGTAACAAAGATGCTGCTCTAAAACGATTTCAGAAATTAAACAACACTTTTAAGATTGATAACACTTTATTTGACCAGTATAAAGAAGTTTTAAAAGACTATGAGCTGAAGAATATTATAGAACCTGTTGCAGAAAATGAACAAAATAATAACACCACATTTTATTTGCCTCACAGGGCCGTAATTAGAAGCGACAGAACAACTAGCAAATTGAGAATAGTTTTTGATGCCTCGGCTCATAAACGAAATACGCTTTCTCTTAACGATTGTTTGTACACAGGTCCAAACTTATATCCAGATATATTTGAATTACTGGTAAAATTTAGGCAAAATTTAATAGCCTTTACAGCTGACATTAAGCAAGCCTTTTTACAGATCGAAATAAATGAAGAAGACAGGGGCGTTACACGATTCTATTGGAAAGATAATCCCTTTGATAATGATGAAAATTTAAAAATGTTCAGATTCACAAGAGTTTTATTCGGGGTAAAATCAAGTCCATTTTTACTCACCGCTACTATTAAACACCACCTTAAGAGGTACACAGAAACCCATCGAGAAACATTCGAAATCCTGAGCAACAGTGTTTAAGTAGACGATGTCATTAGCGGTCAATCGGACGTAGAACGCGCGTTCAAAACATCACTTGATTGCATTAGCATTTTCAAAGACGCGGGAATGACTTTGCATAAATGGCAAACAAATTCGAAAACTCTTGGAAATTTGTGGGTTAAGGAAGGTATCACTACGAATAAACTCCGAAGGATTTTGAGGAAGTGAAGCCTCCCATCAACGTGTTAGGAATCGCTTGGGATAGTGCAGAAGACGTTTTGTACTTCGACATTGACAACTTGGTGGCATTTCTGTCTAAAAGGAAAAATACCAAACGTTATCTTCCACAAGTTATTGGCAGAATTTTCGATCCCGTGAGTTTCTTGGGACCTTTCATTTTGAGAGCAAAATGTATAATGCAAGAGATTTGGTCTTCTAAAATCGACTGGTATGATGAGCTACCATCTGATCTTAGTTTTAAATGGAAAGCTTGGTATGAAGAAATTCATGAACTGAATCATCTCAGGATCCCCCGTTATTATTTAGAAGGAATCACAGAAGCTGATGTAAAAGAAATAGAGCTTCATAGCTTTTCAGATTGTAGCTTAACAGCTTACGGCTGTGTAGTATATTTGAGAATTATTTTGAAGAATGACACTTTCCAAACAGTATTTGTTGCCTCCAAGAGTAGAGTTGCCCCTCTAAAATCTCTTACTCTTCCAAGATTGGAGCTTTTAGGAGCACTCTTGGCCGCTAGATTGAGTATCAAGATCGTAAAATGTTTGAAATATAAAGTAACGCCCTTTTATTGGACGGATTCACAAATAACCTATTTTTGGATTAGTGGAAACTCCGAAAGATTCAAGCCTTTTGTCAAAAATAGAGTTGAGGAAGTACAGAAACTAACTGAAAGCAGCAACTGGCGTTATTGCCCTGGGAAAGATAACCCCTCTGACCTTATATCATGAGGAACTACAGTTAGTAATTTCAGGAATTGCCAACTTTGCTGGCACGGACCACCTTGGCTTTTGCAGTCTTCTAAATTTCGGCCCTCTGACAAAGTCGACGTTATAAAAGAAGAAAATTTGGAATACAAAAAGAAATTTGCTCATTTTCAACAATATGTACGTGTCGTAAAAGAAAAAGACGAGTTATTCGATATTTCCAAATATAGCAGTCTCATGAAAATAATAAGAATTACAGCGTGGGTGAGAAGATTCGTTATAAACCTTAAATGTCCTGTGAAAAATCCTGATCCTTTAGCTGCTGAGGAAATTATTGATGCGGAAAAATTTTGGATCCAAAATGAACAGAGACACTTTTTCAAAGAAGTGTATGAAACACTTAAGAGCAAAAATTCCATAAAAAGAAGTTCCTCTATATTTAATTACATGCCTTATCTAGACGAAAATGAACTGCTTCGATTAGGAGGCAGGCTTGAATTTTGTGATTTGTCCATTGATGAAAAACAGCCAATCATTTTGCGCAGAAATTCTTGGTTGACAACTATGATAGTGCGTCAAGAACACGATAAAGTCATGCATGGAGGAGTAGCCAGTACTCTAGCAAAAGTTCGATCAAATTACTGGATACCCAAAGGACGATAGTTTGTGAAAAAGATTATCAAGAGTTGCATTGTCTGTCAAAAATATCTCTCCAAACCTGGAAAAAGGAAATTGAAACTTTGACGACTATCTTATCCAACAGCTCAGTTCAAGACTATGTCGCTAAGGAAAGAATTTTATGGAAGAATATAGTAGAAAGATCCCCATGGTGGGGAGGATTTTATGAGCGTTTAGTTAAATCTGTCAAAGAGTGTCTACGCAAGGTTCTCGGGAAAGCACTCCTGAACTTTGAGGAAATGCCGACCGTGCTTACTGAGGTAAAAGCGGTGCTCAATCTTCGTCCATTGAGTTATGTGTATGGTGAGAATGATGAGCCAGGCCCTCTCACTCTCATGCACTTTTTGAATTTCGGTCAAAACCAACCGACCTATCCAGTTACATTTGCCCAGATCATCGAAAGTGGAGCCGATAAGTCTTCTCTCTTGAAGAGGAGAAAATATCAGATTTTGCTTTTGAAGCAACTGTGGCAGAGATGGAAACAACAATCCCAGCAAACACACACAGGTTCTCTGAACGTCTGTTAACATTCAGAAGACGTTTTCTGAACGTTAATAGACGTTCAGAGAACCTGTGTGTGTTTGCTGGGATATCTGTTAGACCCCAGAACAGCACATTCTGTGAAGAATCCAAGATCACACTCTGAATTCAAAGTAGGTGATGTCGTACTGATCGAAGGCGATGCCAAAAACAAGCTTCTGTGGAAGCTTGGCAGGATAGAAAAGGCCCTACCTGGACGCGACAACAAAATTCGCTGCTTTGAACTGAAAACTAGCAGTGGACTAATGAAACGGACTGCACAGCATTTGTATCCTTTTGAACTCTGAAAGCTAATTTTTGCAAAATTTATAACCTAGAACTCTAAAATCTCATATTTCTTGCCATTTATATTTACTTTTTCTTAAATTTTAGTTGTATTATTCTTGTTGATTCTTAAGCTTAATTTGTATCCTGTATTGTGTTGAGATAATTTGTGATTGGAATTTGACAATTTTGTAGATTTTTGATATAATTTTAGAATTAGTTTTGATAACTTTGTGTAACTGATGTAAACTCCTGGAGGAGTTCAGGGGGGGAGTGTGACGCAATTTGCTTCCCATGTAACGCCACGTGTGCTGGATGACTTCACGCGGTTCTTTCCCCCCTGGGTGACCGTGAAAAACTTCAAACACTTCGATAAGAGATTCGTAGATAAGCAGACCGATTTCTGCTTGGGGGCCCAAAAAGGGCATTAGATTGAATCTGTTACTTATTTTTAACGTGTAAATTGTATATAGGAACTAGCTGACCCGGCAAACGTTATCTAGCCATATAAATTATTCCTAGGATTATTTTAGTAGAAAGAAATGACTAACTTATTGTAAGTTTGTGAGGATGTGGTATATGAGTGGAAGAGGCATGGAGCGCTGTGAACGATGCTGGAATATAAAAATAACACAATACCAAACATATATTTTTAATTCATTGTAATTTATTCTTTAAATTTATATATATCGCTAATTACAATAATTTTACTATAAAATAATATCAATCCCTTAACGCAATAGAGTATACAATATTTTTTGTTATCCCATCTTTAGATAACACAAACAAACTGGATGCCCACTGTATGGTTTGCCCACTCGAGAGCATGCCACCTATAAATGTCCAAGTGAAAAACATGGCGTGCTCAAATCTAATCCACAAACAGACATAGTTTGGCCTTGAGACTTATTGATAGTCATTCCATAAAAAATTTTGCTCCCCCCCCCCCAAAAAAAAAAGGATGAAAATCTGAAACACTTTCAGATTTTAAATACGCACTATAGTGCTATATATTAAAATCGTATCATAATTTATGGGTCGTCCCTATTTTTCGTCCTTATTCCATTAAGTTGGAAAGTGTTATCATTATTCATGACTGTGCTGTATTTTTCTTTCTTATTTCATAAAACCCATCTTTGGAATCGCAATCTATCTTAAAATCGCCTACTAAAACTATTTTACAATCTTCGCCAAGTATATCACAACTATACTTCACCGTTTTATATATTGTTTCCTACTTTAACGCCTCGACTCTCGCCAAGGAGGCGATGATTAAACATATGCAGTTACCATGACGATTTTTTGCATTTATGTAGAAATCGTAATTTAGAATTAAAATGGCGATTTGGAACAAAATGTAAGTACAGCATGCCGTTACATTTTTATTTATTTTGGATTACCAATTAATGTAGTTTTAATAATTAAATGTCTTCAAATTCCTTAACTGGCGCGTTTTTTCGCTCGTTTGTTTACTTTAGTTACCACCTAGTTCTTTTGGGTGCGTTAAAACGGTACTTACGTATTATCCCGGCGGTCACTTCCGCCAAACTACTTTTTCGTAGATTTTAAATACGTTGCCAATCGTATTCCAAACCATCAACAATTTCATGTTCCCGGCATTTATCTTGGTGAAAAATTGCTTGTCTTGGCAGACCGCCGGGATAATACGTAAGTACCGTTGAAACTTGTGCATAACTCCCAGAGACCCATGATTGCAAAGCTCGCCAAAGTACGGGGATTTTTTAGGTTGGCGAGAGTGGGGGCGTTAAAATAGGAGTCAACTCTTTCTTGTACCTAAAACACATCTTTGGAATCGAAATCTATCTTAAAATCGCCTACTGAAACTGTTTTACAATCTTCGCCAGGCATATTCTTCCTGTAGGCATATTCCAACTATACCGCAAAGACATTTTAAATGCTGTTTGGAATGGGCGTCATAATCCACGAGTATACCGTGTTTTCCTTTCTTGTTCCACAGAGCACTTCTTCGGAATAGAAATCTATATTAAAATCGCCAATAAAACACTTTTACAATATACGTCAGGCGTTTTCTAACTATACGCAAAATATATTTATAATAAATTGTCACGTTTTGGCACCACATTTAGCGATCAATTATCAAAAATTGCAAACCTTGTGCGACTTTCAACATTTTATTAACGCCCCCCCCCCTCTCCACATTATCTGGCAAACGCATTTGAAAAGTGACTCGACACGCTAATGTCTACACAGAAATCCTGATTGAAATTAATAGCACTCTGGGGCTAAACATTTTGGGGTGGACCGCCCTTATGACTTAGGGGTATGAGACATAGTTAAAAACCTATTCTCAGACCTAACGAATATACATGGAAAATTTCATTAAAATTGGTCGAGTGGTTTCGGAGGAGTTAGGTGACTAACACTGTGACAGGAGAATTTTATATATTAGACTAGCTGACCCGGCAAACGTTGTTTTGCCATATAAATTATTCCTAGGATTATTTTAGTAGAAAGAAATGACTAACTTATTGTAAGTTTGTGAGGATGTGGTTTATGAGTGGAAGAGGCATGGAGCGCTGTGAACGATGCTGGAATATAAAAATAACACAATACCAAACATTTATATTTTTAATTCATTGTAATTTATTCTTAAATTTATATATATCGCTAATTACAATAATTTTACTAAAAAATAATATCAATCCTTTAACGGAATAAAGTGATCAATATTTTTAGCTAACACAAACAAACTGCATGGTTTGCCCACTCGAGATCATGCCACGTATAATTGTCCGTATGAAAAAATGGCGTGCTCAAATCTAAGCCACAAACAAACATAGTTTGGCCTTGAGACTTATTCATAGTCATTCCATAAAAAATTTTGTCCAAAAAAAAAATAATAATAAAAAGATGAAAATCTGAAACATTTTCAGATTTTAAATACGCACTATAGCGCTATATATTAAAATCGTATCATAATTTATGCGTCGTCCCTATTTTTCTCTCATATTCCATTAAGTTGGAAAGTGTATATTATTCATGACTGCTGTATTTTTTTTCTTGTTTCGTAAAACCCATCTTTGGAATCGAAATCTATCTTAAAATCGTCTACTAAAACTATTTTACAATATTCGCCAAGTATATTACAACTACACTTCATCGTTCTATATATTGTTTCGAATGCGCATCATAATACATGCGTATACCATGTATGTCTTTCTTGGGTTGATTCCTACTTTAACGCCTCGACTCTCGCCAAGGTGGCGATCATTAAACATATGCAGTTACAATGACAATTTTTTGCATTTATGTGGCAATCATAATTTAGAATTAAAATGGCGATTTGGAACAACATGTAAGCACAGCATGCCGTTACATTTTTATTTATTTTGGATTGCCAATTAATGTAGTTGTAATAATAAAGTGTCTTCAAATTCCTTAACTGGTGCATTTATCGCTAATTTGTTTACTTTAGTTTTCATCTAGTTCTTTTGGGAGCGCCTAAACGGTACGTACGTATTATGCCGGCGGTCACTTCCGCCAAACTACTTTTTCGTCAAATTTGCTGGCAAACTATTGCCAATCGCATTCCAAACCATCAACAATTTCATGTGCCCGGCATTTATCTTGGTGAAAATTGCTTGTCTTGGAGGACCGCCGGGATAATACGTAAGTACCGTTGAAACTTGTGCATTACTCCCAGAGACCCATGACTGCAAAGCTCGCCAAAGTTCGGGATTTTTTAGGTTGTCGAGTGTTGGGGGCGTTAAAATAGGAATCAACTCTTTCTTGTACCATAAAACGCATCTTTCCAATCGAAATCTATCTTAAAATCGCCTACTGAGATTGTTTTACAATCTTCGCCAATCTTTATTTAAAAATAGAATTTATACCACTTAACCGCCACAAAAATATAAACCGTACGGACTGACATCCGCCGCAATGGTTCTTAGAAGTGTTTTGAGGGGAATTTTAAGGTCTTGAGGTTCTTTATTATCTGATATAAACTCCGTAACTGTTCTTGACCGATTATGCTTAAGTTTATGATGTATAGTATAGCATTGTTGTGCCTTTTTATGTACCATATCAATTCATTTCTTTTCTTTATTCTCAGTTATCGTTTACCTATTATTGGTGTTATTATTATTATTATTATTATTGTTGTTGTTGTTGTTGTTGTAGGCTTATAAGGAAGGAAAACTTTCGATTACCTGATTTCTTAACCATTCAAAAGACTAAAATGAATTGTGATAATTTAAGAAATGCTTGCAGAAGCGATTTATTTATACAAGAATATATTTTATCGCTTATTCAAATTGCATATTTTTTTTTCCATCTGTATGCGTCGAAGTTCTTTTTATAGTGACTAAGGCCCAAAGCCCCCTAGACTCGCTACGCTCGCTAGGCATTCGTGAGGCATTCGGCCCCTAATAAGGCTTATAAGTAAAAAAAGCATAATTGACAACACCCAAATTTCTGATTACTTAACTTAAGTACTTGGTTCTGAGTTTCTTGGTTTCATCCAAAGTTTGGTTCTGATAGAATGTTACAGAGCTACACATTCCTTGGTTCTTGCATGTTCCTTGGAACAACTTCGCACTATTTTTAATTGTGTAAAACCTATGGAACACATTGCGTATTTGCCATTCATGGCGAATTTTCATAATTTGGCGACTTTCGTATACGTATAGTTAATAATTATTGCTAAGAAAACGGTGCATTATATGTTATCTTCGATAAAAACTGCGGAACAGCTAGGATATCTAGCTAC
The DNA here is from genome assembly GCA_038373885.1 of Cheiracanthium punctorium. Lineage (NCBI taxonomy): Eukaryota > Metazoa > Arthropoda > Arachnida > Araneae > Cheiracanthiidae > Cheiracanthium > Cheiracanthium punctorium. Next base: position 1,078,646 of record JAWZYV010004283.1, read on the forward strand.
CAATGGCGACTTTTCATTATTTGGCGATTTGCACATACTCATGACCGATAATTATTGCTTATGTAAGGTTTCCGTGAATACAGTTATTCATACATTCATATACACATAATTTGCATATTGGCTTACTTAGCTCCGCGAAATATATCATCTCGCCGCGATGGCAAATATTCAAGCTGTACTAAAACTTCTATAATGGCATAGTTAACACCGCCAAATATTTCTACGGGTTGCAAATACCCAAGCTGAACCTAACGGCATTACTGTAATCTGCATTTGAATTATTTTTCGTTTTCAAAATACTGGATGCAAACATTCTGGAATACGCGCAGTATTTAGATTCACTCTACTAGGAGAGATAGCGTTTTTCTATATAGTACTTGATGCCAAATGGCGCTTTTTAAATCAGTTACAATTAGCTATTCTGTATTAGAAAAATGAATAATCGATAGTTTTAACTGTTTTCTAAGAGAACTTACTGTTCGAAAATTGTGAACTTTGTGTAATACACTTTGACTTATTTATTACACTTACTTTTTTTTCAATTTGGTGTAATTCTTCTTCATGTTTCCCAATTCAACGCGACTGTACGTACGTGGAATTGCTTTGTTGCAAAGGCATGAATGGTTTTATCCTGTCGAAAATTGCCAAACCTGTCAAGCAGTAAGCTTATTTTTTCAGTTTTTATTAATATCTTCTAAAATAATTGGAATTTCGAAATTTAAGTCAACTTACCGGCTTCCCGGAATTTTCTGTATCCGAGGACACCTTCGTCGAAACTCAAATCTCCACAGTTTCGGAGGAGAGCGCATGACAAGCTTTTTGACAGCGACGGCGGCATGGGCAGCTGTAGTTATTATTATTTTTTTATTTTTTTTTTAAGAATAGAGACACAAAAAGTTACTTTTATCCTATGAAGTTAAATTATTTTTATTTATGTTTTAAATAGTTAATAACCTAATTTTATCTATTTAAGAAAATGTATTAAATTCTCCACATTTCACGTTAAAGAGACAAGTTATTTTTTAAATATCAGATTGAGGTGATTCATTTCTGTGTCTTTCAAAGTATATTGAACAAATCAAATCTAAAGTTCTTTTGAATGTTTAAATAATTTCTTAATAAAATCACTCCTACACGTAATACTAATATTCGAAATATATCAGGCCTACATTGTGCTATAGTTCTACTATTTATGTTCAAACATTATCTATGAATATTAATTGTTTGAGTCTTCGATTAAATTTACATAAAAAATAAGCTATTAGCATATTAAAACTAATAACTCAGTCCACCATTAAATTGCTCATTGTATTTCAGAGCCTTGTGCTTTCGATTTATCTTTTAAAGTTTTTCTATTTCGGGAATTTTCTAAGTACAAAAGATTCTTTGGGCATCTTATCTGCAACTACCCATTAGCCCTGAAATTACAGTAGCCTTTGAACACCCCAACCCCACCCCCGCCCCCGCCCCAACCTTTGATTTATTAGCAAACGAATATCTGAGAGAATAGCGGTTTTTTTCTTATTCGGTTGAAAGAAAGATAAAGATATCCCATCTATTATAGAGTCTAAACAAGAGGAAAATTTAAAGTGCAAGTAAATTGAAATTGATAACAAGAAAATAAAGGTTTGTATTAGCTGGAACCTTTTCAATATACGTTCTTGCTTTTAGAAGGAAATATGCATAGATAAGGCTAATTTAACGAAATAATTAGAATAGAAATTGAAAATTCTTGTCGACATACAAAATTTTTGCTTTTTCTCAAAAACTTTAGATACAGTTTTAGAAACCTGCATCAAATGTTATTATCATCATTTTTATCAGTTCCAGAAGTGTTCTTTTTCCACACGAGGAAAAATATTAATTATTCGGTATTTTACGCTTAAAGTAATTTTGAACTATATTGTCTTGATTTATATTGAAGAAAAATATTAACATTTTTATTATTGAATTCAAAGTGATGCATTTAAAAATAAATTTTGATGTCTGTTACTTAATATCACTTTATTGGCTAAAGTTTATATATATATATATATATATATGTGTGTAGGAAGTTCAATGCAAACTCCTTAGCTAACGCCGTTACATCATGTGTGGCGCGGCAGTCGCCTAGCCAGCATAACATGTTCCCTTCCTACTGCGTAATCGAGAGAGACGTTAACTGCAGCCGACGAGAGAAGACGTCTCCGTCGCTCAGTCTGTTATCTAAGTGTTTGTAATTAATTGTCCGTGTGTAATTGTTGTATAATAAAGTACCTTGTTTGTTAGTATGGTCGTAGCCTTTTCCCCATATTTTGGGGGCTCGACCGTCCTCTCACACTCCAGAGAATTCCTCAAGACATCAACAAGCCAGTGTATTCCCTAATAGACGATAAGCTTCAGAAGCTCTCTTATGGACGAACGCAATTTGACAAATTTAAATACATGGTTTGAGGTGTGGATTAACTGCTGGACTGCTCCCCATTTTAAGTAGGCTAGATTTTTTTTTTAATTTAGATCGTTATTATCCTTTTAAACAATTGTGCAGAATTTCTCTAGTTTTTGTTTACATTCAGAAACTATATTCTTTTTCAAAATGTCGTTAAAACTAGGAGACATACATTTAATAGCAAACTCATTGAAATTTGGCAAAACTCAAACTGTTAAAGCATTAAACACCATACTTGGTTTTAAAGAATTTGATCGTTCTTCTCGTACCAAAATACGTAATTTCTCTTCCTTCCCAATCGAATTAGATCTACAAAAACATAAAGAAAAAAGATATTTGCAACAGCATTTTTAATGCCCTAACAAATTTGCAAGACTTTCAAAATTCTCTCGACACCAGTTATCTCTCTGATTTAGAACATGACCATCCACTTATTAACCCATCGGCAGAAGCGAGTAGCAGGAATGTAGGTCAATTTTCCCCTAATGGTGCCTCTGATATAAACAGTGTTCCTGCGATGCAAAACCCAAGCTCTGTTTACCTTACCCAACGGAGTAATGCACAGTTCCCCATTCTAGGCCCCAGCACAGTTTCGGATATGACTAATCAATTCTGGTATCTTTTAAGAGATATATCTGCAAATAGTAGAAAGTTTTCAGGAGATGATTTGTATTCAATTAAAAGTTTTTTTATAGACTTGGAGGAAAATTTCCAATTATTCCCTTGCATAAGTGATCAACAAAAATTAGTGTTTGCAAAAAGATTGATTACCGGTTCCGCGAAGTCATTTCTGTCGTCGCAAAGAAATCTAAATGCATACGATACGTTTAAATCTGCGTTAATTAACGAGTTTTCAGACACAGTCACGTCAATAGAAATTCATCGGCAGCTTGAAAAAAGAAAAATGCGCCCTAACGAAACATTTACTCAATCTTTTAATTCCATGCGCGAATTGGCAAATAGATGCGATTGCGCTATTGACGAGTGTTCTGTTATTCAGTACGTCATAAACGGTATTGAAGGTTCCCGCTCAGACAAAATTATCCTTTATGGGACAACATCATTTTCCGAATTTAAGACAAAATTAAGAACTTACGAAACTTTTGTTAATAACATGCGAGCTAATAGATCAAATTCGTCGAATTTTCGTCACTCACCTGACAGCTCAAACCGCGGTACAGAACAACCAAACCAACAACGAAAACCCTCAAAATTTAATGTTTCTGACACAGCTAACACCCTGCAACGTTGTTTTAACTGCAATGACGTCGGACACAAGTCTAAATGGTGTCCTAATCGCTCTCGAGGCTCGAAGTGCCTAGCATGCAATCTTTTTGGTCACAAGTCGACTGAATGTGTCCGAGCTATTCGAAACGATAGTTCTACTTCACCAGCAAAAGTAAATACCGTACGTGAATTTCCTTCTGTAAACATGTGTAAGGAAGTTATTATTTTTGACAATAAATTCTCCGGATTAGTGGACACAGGTAGCAATTTGACGTTGCTTCGACATTCTGCATGGGTAAAAATAGGTTCACCACCATTATTGAATAACACTAAAGTATTGACGGGTTTCGGTTTTTCGCGAACAAACGTCATTGGTACTTTCGACTGTGATGTTACTATTGACGACCAAATTTTTCCGGTCACTATTTCTGTAGTGCCGAATGCTTGCACAAATTATGACCTCATAATTGGCTGTGACATAATACAGCAAGCAAATTTAACCATTTCCCCTGCCGGCGTAATATTTTCAAAACTTCCAACTGCATCTGATCCTGTAGGACCTCAAAATTCTATTATGTCAATTTCTGAAGATTCTCCCATCTTTGACATCGGAACGAATGTCACCAGTCAAACACGCGCTGACGTTGAGAAGCTGTTGTTGGCTTATGCACCCAATAAAACGAAAACTGCTAACGTTGAACTTGACATCGTGCTCACTGACGACGAGCCAATTTTCCACGCACCCCGAAGTTTGCCATTTGCTGAGCATGATATAGTAGATGCACAAATTGACGAATGGGTCGAAAATGGAATTATTGAGCCATGATCATCTCCCTACGCAAGCCAAGTGTTAGTTGTAACAAAAAAAGACGGAAAACCTAGAGTATGCATAGATTACAGACGATTAAATCGCAAAATAGTCAAAGATCACTTTCCCCTTCCGTTGATCGAAGACATTTTAGATAGTCTTCAAAATGCCACAATATTTTCTACACTCGATTTACGAAATGCATTTTTCCACGTTCCCGTAAACGAAAAAAGCCGTCCTTATACTAGTTTTGTGACACACAAAGGCCAATATCTCTTCCGATTTATGCCGTTTGGCCTTAGTCCATGTCCATCTACCTTTATGCGTTATATAAACGCCGTTTTTCGTGAACTTATTGCTAAGGGCATTGTACTCCCGTACAAGGATGATGTTGTCATCCCAGCTACTAGTGAGTCTGAGGCTCTCGAACGCTTAAAAATTGTCCTTGATGTAGCCCGTGATTATGGATTAGACATAAATTTCCGCAAATGCCAGTTTTTACACACTAAAATAGAATTTTTAGGCCATGTAGTAGAAGGCGGTAAACTGTCTCCTTCCCCCTCGAAAACTAAAGCTGTCCTAAATTATCCGGATTTGAAAAATATTAAAGATGTACGCCGATTTTTAGGTCTCACCGGATATTTCAGAAAGTTTATTCCTTCATATTCTGCCATAGCAAAACCTCTTAGCGACCTTTTGCGTAAGGACACCCCCTTTCAATTCCAGGCTGAACAAAAAGCCGCGTTTGAAAAATTAAAATATTTACTTTCACAACAACCTGTTTTAAGTATTTTTAATCAGAACTCTCCCACTGAAATTCACTCTGACGCGTCAATACATGGGCTTGGGGGCAGTCCTAATGCAAAAATCCATGCAAGATAATTCTTTTCATCCTGTATTTTATATGTCCAAAAAGACCTCTGATAGTGAACGAAAGTATACAAGTTTTGAGCTGGAAGTCCTTGCCGTTGTTGAAGCCCTAAAGAAGTTTCGGATTTACGTTTTAGGTACTCACTTCAAAATTATCACGGACTGTGATGCCTTCGTCAAAACCTTAAATAAAAAAGATCTCAACACTCGTATCGCTAGATGGGCCTTATACCTTCAGGACTTTAACTTTACTATAGAACATCGCAACGGCTCAAAAATGGCTCATGTCGACGCACTTAGTCGTAATCCCTGTTGCATGATCATTCAGAACAGTGTTCATATTCAGTTCCTTAAAGCACAGCAGACTGATGAACATATCACAGCGATAAAAACGCTTCTTCAAACCGCAGCTCATGACAACTACATCCTGAAAAATGATCTTCTGTATAAAACAGTGAATGGCAAAGACCTCCTGGTAGTTCCCGAGAGCATGCAAGCCAACATCATCAAAGCAGCACATGAACGTGGACATTTCGCTGTTGTCCGCACAGAAGAGGTCCTAAACAAGGACTATTTCATTCCACACTTAAAAGACAAAATTAAACAGTGCATCCAAAATTGTGTTACATGTATTCTCAACAACCGTAAACGTGGAAAGCAAGACGGACTGCTACACCCGATTGACAAGGACGATACACCTCTACATACTTACCATGTCGACCATTTAGGACCTCTTGCCACCACTTCCAAGCGTTATAAACATAGTTTCGTGGTAATAGATGCCTTTACAAAATTTACATGGCTTTATCCAACTAAATCAACGGACGCCGCAGAAGTAATCAATCGGTTAGAAAATCAAAGATCGGTCTTCGGAAATCCATCGCGTATCATATCGGACAGAGGACCAGCTTTCACCTCAACCGCTTTTGAAGAATACTGCGCCAGACAAAACATCGTTCATATCTCCATCACGGCAGGCCTACCGAGATCTAATGGCCAGGTTGAACGCCAGAATACTACCATTATAGCTGTTCTTTCCAAATTGTCTATTGACAATCCAGAAAAATGGTATTCCCATGTACCCGCCTTACAGCAAATCATAAACTCGACATTCCAAAGGAGTATAAACACCACTCCATTTGAACTCCTTTTTGGCACAAAAATGAAATCTGAACACGACTTAAAAATTCTCGAACTCATCAACGACGAGGTAAAAGCTGCATTTGAACAACACCGCGACGACCTTCGTAAAGATGCTAAACAACAGATCTCCAAGGTTCAAGAAGAAAATCGCCGAACGTACAACCTTCGACGCAGGCAAGCTCCACAATTCCAGTTGCATGATCTAGTTGCAATCAAACGAACCCAATTTGGTCCTGGATTAAAACTGAAGCGAAAATTCCTTGGACCCTATAAAGTCACAAAAGTGAAAAACAATGACACATATAATGTCGAAAAATGTGCTTTCTTCGACGGTCCATCCAAAACCTCCACCTGTGCACAGTTTATGAAACCTTGGACCAGCACTGTCGAACACATAACTTGAACACACTACTATTAACCCTGTGTTCAATATTTTTTTTCTTCTTCACCGAAGGACTTAAGACTATATTGAGAAACCTTTTTTACCCTTTACCCTTCGAATGACTTTAAAATTTAATTATTATAATTCATTTTCTTTTCTTTATTTTAGCACTTCTTAATTGCAGCATTATTCCAGTATTCAAGTTTTGCATTATATTATTCTTCCTGTGGTAATGTATAACTGTATTCTCAGGTACTGCTCATTGTTAAGCTCCTTTTTTTTAAAATACATAAGCTAGTGATTGTTTTGTTGTTGTAGTGATAAGCTATTGATTTGTTAAAAAAAAAAAATAAAAATCAACTGTTCTGTAACTTCAGGCGAGGTCGCCTTACCGGTCATGATGGCCGAATGTAGGAAGTTCAATGCAAACTCCTTAGCTAACGCCGTTACATCATGTGTGGCGCGGCAGTCGCCTAGCCAGCATAACATGTTCCTTTCCTACTGCGTAATCGAGAGAGACGTTAACTGCAGCCGACGAGAGAAGACGTCTCCGTCGCTCAGTCTGTTATCTAAGTGTTTGTAATTAATTGTCCGTGTGTAATTGTTGTATAATAAAGTACCTTGTTTGTTAATATGGTCGTAGCCTTTTCCCCATATATATATATTTATATATATAATGTATATTAGCCGTCTCTGGCAACCAGTTGGTTCACCATTTTAATAAATCTTGTTCGGAGAGAATCCTGTTTCTCACTGGATTCCTAGGCAATGAAACCTCTCAGGTTCTGAATGGAATTTAAAATTAAGATGGTTACAAACTGGGGCGGCCCTAGGGTAAGTGGCACCCCTGCTAACGTAAAAAGGACTCCCTTTTTATGCGGAACTATGTTTTTGAGTTCGAAATGACGCCCCTTCAAAGTTGGCTCCCCGATGCGATGCTTACCTTGCTTACTGTGTCGAGCCGCCCCTGGTTACAAAAATAAGATGGTTTACTGATAAAAACCCACAAAAAGGTACAAATTATTTTCGTCCTATAATAATTCGGAAGAGCTTCTGGATATATTGGCCGTTATCGAAAAACGGTAAGGAAAAAAAAAAAGAAAATCTGAAACACTTTCAGTTTTAAATACGCACTAAAGCACTATATACTAAAAGCGTATCATAATCCATGCGTCTTTCCTGTATCATTATTCATGAATGTGATTAAACAAATGTAAAACCGATATTTCTAACATGCTTTTTCTGGGTGTAATGCAATAGAAATAGAATGGAAAAAATGAATGCCTAGGCATTGTATACAATGCCGGACGTTTTTAGGCAAAGTATGAAATATGATAATTATTACATACTTTCCCTGGGAATTGTATATACCTAGGGATTCTATAGAATGACAAATACTATTTAGTCAAAGTATAATAAAAGGTCCTGACGAGGCTATTATATAAAGGGACGTGGGTCAGTGGCATCCTCGCCAACAGCTATCAATCAAATCGAGGGGTGAGTTGCACCAGAATCTATATCGTACTCCCCCCCAGAAAATATGCTACCTCTGGCCCTTTGCGAGACCCAAATAAAAACATCACTGGGTTCGGCCATCACTGTAAGGGTCCCCTCAAAAAAATGTTAACGATGGCCCTTTGCAAGTAGCAAAGAAACGTCATTTCGTCCGGCGATCCCTGTAGGGGGACCCTCGAAATGAAACATGAATATGTGGTGTTACAGCCAATTATCTGCGCAAGGGATCTAGGGAGATTACTCTCCGTGGAGGACCTTCTAAGGGATCCTGACACGTATTTACGCAAATTTTCGGAGAAAACCACGGAAAACTCAGAGCGGTTAGATCTGCGGACGTGACCTGGTTTTGAACCAGGCACCTTCCGTCTCCCAGTTGGGAGCACAAACTCGCTCATCCACTGGTCGGGCACTGGCACCTCAAAAATATGATAACGCTGGTCGTTTGCGAGACAGAAAAAATATCACTGGGTCCGGCAATCACTGATGGGGCGACTCGAAAATATGCTACCGCTGGCCCTTTGCTATACCCAAAAAGAGTCATTGGGGCAGGCCATCGCTGTAGGGGGACCTTGGAAAATATGCTACCGCTGGCAATTTACGAGACCCAAAAAAAGTCATTGGTCCAGCCATTGATGTAGGAGGCCCTCGAAAATATTAATTTCGTATGTAAATAGTAATTTCGAAAATATTAATTTCGTAATCTCCGAGACCTCTTCCCCCCCCCCAAAAAAAAATCACTGGATTCGGCCATTACTGTAGGGGGCCCTCGAAAATGTGCTACCACTGGCCTTTGCGAGACCGAAGGTTCCCTATGATTTCCCCCTCCCCTCCATTTCTCGGGTGCAACTCGTCCGTGGACTAAATTCATCGAGAGTGTCATTAAAAGTTATTCATAATACGTAAAGAAAAATGGAAGTTGAAGAAAAAAAATATATACCTTTCTTTTTAAGGGAAAAAACATTTTTTTTTTTCGTATAAAAAATACGAAATTAAAATTAACCTACTTTTGAAACATCGAAGGCTTGAAGGCTGGGGTCGATGACATTTTAAATTACATTTCATTACATTTTACATATAGACTGAGATGTATTTCATAATTTGCCGTTTCCTTATTTGGCATTCTATAGAATGCCCAGGAAATATGTGAAATACTAATCGTTTCATACATTTAGGCATTCTATAGAATGCCGGATTTCAAAGTTTTTCCGGAAGTTTGTGGATATATATATATATATATATATATATATGTATCACAATAATTCTTGCACTTTATTTGGCTTCAAAATCTGGTTTCTAATTCTTGCTAATAGCTGCTATATTTTTATGCGAGATATGTCTTATTTGTAGTATGTTTTGTGTTTTACTTGTTAGTTATATATATATATATGTGTGTGTGTGTGTGTGTGTGTGTGTGTGTGTGTCACCCACAAACTTTTCCTCTGGGGTTTGCGTAAGTGGAGTGAATGTTTATTTGCCTCGTAACAATTTAAATACATTTGTAGCAATTTAAATACGTTTATAGTAAAGTCTGGTGGATACGGCTTGTACTTATAACATATTTCCTTGGCAAAACCTCAGGCTGCGAGTCAGAAACCTGTGGTTTTGGTGATTTGCAATTCTCCCTCTGCTGAGACGCTGCATTTTGTGCATTAATTCTATAATAACAATGGCTGGCCTGGGGGCATTTTTCTTAAAGTGTATATATATGTGTGTGTGCGTGTGTGTATGTAAGTATTTATAGGTGCACGTTTGAAGATATAAAACATTTAGCTTTAAAAAATATCGCAAAGTATCACAACTGGCGGAAATTATTATTATTTTTTTTTAAAAATATTTTAGAATAAATCAATTCTGTTTTCAGAACTTCTCATTTTTTATTCTTTATATTGTAACAGTGTTTTAGAGCAGTACTCAATAAATGATCTTAAATATCAGACTTAAATATCAGACTCATCTTAAATATCACTCTTTTAACATAAAATGTTAACACATGCTTCAGTGTTTTGTGTTTTATGTTATGGCAAGCCTACACCAAAAGCATCTACCTACGAAGAATGTGACTCAGTTGAAAGACTTTTTAAGGGGCGTATTCAAATTACACCAAGAGAAAACAATACATACTTTAGAGACAATGACTTTCATAATGGAATTATTGCATTATAAATAAGTAAAAAAAATGAGAGAATCTCGTGAACTTGTATTAATGTTCAGAAATAGAGCTGAAGAAAATTAGATTATGAGTCATAAAATACGGCATTTACTGATAAGAACATTCTTAAAGAAACCTTTAACATTTTCATAATACCACCTTTATAAATCTCTTATAATCCATGCAAAATCTTACGAATTCAGCTATAATCCAACTAAATTGCTCTTATCAACAAATAAACAGCTGTAATAGAATGCTAGGAGGATTTTTTAAGAGTTAGAGGGATCTGATTTTAAATTGATTTTACTTAAAATAGAAAAATTGCTACACTTAAAAAAAATTTTAATCTTTCGACTTTTATTTCTAATCTTTTAAGGGGCTTATCTTGTTGAAATGTTCTTGGATGCCTAAAATCTGCTACTTTTTTTTATAAAGCTTTTAAGATGCTTTTAACATAAAAAGTGATTACCGAAATCGCGTAAAATATATTTCATTTTTCATTCGACTTTAACAAATAAAAATCCGATTTGTCAGCTGTGGCAAATACGTTACAGGTTTGGATTACATAAATAAATAGCTGAAGTACAAATCCCATTCGGTTTAATTTATCTTGTAAAGTTTTCAATTAACTGAAGAATGTACTTACGGATGCATGGTTATATTTCTTCAACAACTGAAGCGATATGGTGTGATATGGATATTTCATGTTTTTCATGAAAACGTCGTCAATCAACCTCTTTTACCAATGACTTGGTAATGTACCATTTAAAGAAAAGAAATGCTTTAACATTCAGAAAATTTGTGTGCAAAAGATTAATTTCCGTGTGTAGTTTCGGTTTTGCATTTATTAAGTTACTTTGATAAACGAATTTTCATTAGAAATTTTCAGCTGGAAAGAAATATCGACAATAAACGAGCACTCATAAGTAACCGCACGTCCTACATAATTAGCTGATGGTCGGACAACGGTACTTGTGTCAAAAAATTGGGCCAAAAAGTCGCAAGCTTGGCAAATTTTGGGGATATACGGCCAAATGTGGAACGAAAAATAAATCTCTAAAACTAAATATAGCTTTTAGATATTTTTAATATTTGGAGAAAATCGAAAAGGCCTAACGTGAATTTTAAAGGTTCGTAACTTACAGTCTAATTAACAATAATTTACTTGCAACAAAATAACAAATTTTGATTTTTCTAGCACAGGGAACATTAATTTTAGACTTCTGAACCTTAGAAGAGCAAATTTCTTGTTTTCGTTGTCCTCTAGATAAAGTACATTGTATAAGAGGAATATTTATATTTTATTAATTGCGAAGCTAGTGCTTAAAACACATTATTATTATTTCTTACTATTTTGAAAATAAGCAGGATTTTCAATTAGTTGGATTGTCATAAATTTTAAAGGAAAAATTATGGAATATTTTAATCGTAGTATAACTCTCAATCAAATATAGTATTTTTAAGATTATTTTTGCATTGCCGCGAAAGGATAATATTAAGTTACCTGAAATAGGTCAATTTTAGATTAGAATTATGTAGGTATAGCTCTGCTGCAGATAATAGCACCCATTGTATCGATCTTTACAGCGAGCTGATAGCACTGGCTAAACTGTATTAATTAATTTTGTAATAAAAGCGGTACTTTCGTTACTATAGGGAGTTTCAATTCACACCTCACAAATATTGGATAAGGGAGATGGAAATTTCGATTTTTTACAGTAAGTAGAAAACGAAAAATAAATAAAGGGTAGATTTTTTAGCTATTTTTAAGCAGCCAACTTTTAAATTCCTTCTTTTGTGCATTTTTATTTATTTTGTTTTTTAATGTTTGTCAGCATATCTAAAAAAATTTTTAAACTGATCGGTTAAATAATGTAGGAGTAAATATTGAACACACATTTGGGCAAACCGAAATGACATTCTTGTTGACACAATAATTATACTGTGTTAACAATAATTAGACACCACTGTGTGACAAATTTCATATTGTAAATTTCTTGAAAAGCACCCAAGTACTTAAGTTAAAGGTTGAAGTGAAATTAAAATAACCTTCGCTTCAACCTTTAATCAAATTCAATCTTGTCAAATTGGTAATTTCGGTTTGGTTTGTGGGATTCTGCCGATTAGCTACGCGGGGCTCTAGGCCGATGGGTGAGGTGCCCTCCGTGGGGGTCTCTCTAAGGGGTCCTAACCCGTATTTACGCTAAGTTTCGGAGAAAACCACGGAAAACTGCGGACGGTTAGGTCGACGGGCGCGCGATGGGACCCGAACTCGAGACCTTCACACTTCGCCCGTCTACCATTTCCAGTGGCATAACAATTGTGCCATGGTGAGGCTGTCAAATTGGTAAAAGCAACAGACACTCACTCCGGAGGTCGAAGGTTCGATTCTAGAGTGTGCAAGATAAACAGTTTAAATATATTGTATAAAGGCGCAATTAGATAGCATGCAGTTAGTTATAAGAAATATTCTGAATGAAATATGCCTTTTATTTCAGCTTTTCTGCCATTATTTTCTTTAACTTCAAAGATATTTTTTAAACAGTGCATAAAACTGGTTCTGATGCATACTGGTAAATTAAACGTTTTGAAGTATGTCTTTATACAGATAAAATATTAGTTAATGATTCACCGCAAAAAGTTTCTTTGTTTACAAGAATATCGAAATATAAATTTGCCTGTGGGAAAAAAAATAGTGTAGAAAAAAAAATCGTGGTAGAACTGAGGTAATTATGCAAAGCAGGTGCATGTGAGAGAGAATGATTGAAGTATTGTACCTTGTTGAAGTACTGAGGTATCAAAAAAAGTAATTAACAGAAAACAGCTTTGCATGTATTTTGTTTTATTCATTAATTTTAGGTTGGGTTTCATGATTAAAATTTTTCAGCATTTCCTTTGATATTAGTCAAGAGGTTTTAATCAACTTTGAATCCGGCCTAGTCTTCCCAACGAGCACTAAGTGTAATCTGAAGCTGGCTTCCCCCGAACATGTCAATGGACTCAATTCCCTGCCATGACTCTGACCCGCCATGAGGTGGAGTTTTAAGGAGGAGCATCAAGAGGTTCTGATTTTCTAAGCGAGGTCCAGAAAGTTCTTAGAATCGTCGCTAACGAACAACTCTGTAAAGAAAGTTGAAAATCAACTAACGACTGACTTCTAACAACTGAGGTAGAATAGGGCCCCTTGATTGTTTGGGCTTTGCACTGGAAGAGGTTTGCTCACGTCAATTTTAGTACATGATTTTGCTAGAGTTATAAACTCATGGATATGATCTAAACTATGCTGGATCATGAAGGATTGTAAACAACAGCAACAATCAACTTTGATATTTAAATAAAAGAGACTTTTCACAAAGCAACAAAAATGTTCGTTCTACTTATCCTGTAGTGCGCTATATGAAAGCAATAAAAAATAAAGCTGCAAAACTACATGTTCCAACAGTTCTTAATACAATTTTCCAACATTCTACATGAAATCGTTTTTCGTTTATTCGAAATATCTTACACATTCTTACATACAGATGTTATACAGAAATACTTCAGAATGGATCTTATGTGTACATTTAATCATAAATTTGTCAAAATGGAATCAAAAATGTTCAACATTGATAGTTCTATAAAAGTCTGAACATCGAAAATTTTCACGAATACATTGTTTCGTTTAGTTCGTACAAGAAAGTAAAAATGATTATAAGCAAACTCATTTTAACGAAAGTCTGAGCATAGTAACTTCTAGGGGTGAAAGCATATTGGAGAATAAATTGAACTGTTTGCCTTTAAAAAAATACTACTTGTTAATCCCTTTATTCTTAAAATAGCATCACTCCAGAGGTATCATACAGACATAAAATTTCCCATACATTTTTAACAAAATCATTAAATCTCTCACTGTGTAACGAAATCGAGCTTGAAACATAAGTATATACTTTATCCTGCTTCATGTATTACTTCACAAAATACAGTAAAAAGACAAACCCGTCATGATTAAATAATTTTATTAATCCTTTTTTTTTTCATAAAATTATTCAATCTCGCAGTATGTGAAGACATAAAGATTCAAATTTAAATACATTTGCTATTCTATTTCTTTTCATTATTCGCACGGTTAAAAAAGATAAAACCACCATTGTAATAAACAATATATGAGAAGTAGGAGTAAATATTCATATAGTCTTTTATTTGTGCTTTCTAACTGTTTCTTTTTTTTAGCTCGTAATATTCCGCATTTAATTACATTTCCCTCCAGAATAAAACTGCCTTAAGTAATTATTGTCTGAAATCTAACCTGAATCTTCTTTATTCTTCCTTTTCACTCAACAATTAAGTCATTAACGCAAAAGTTACTCTTTTTCTGCATCATAAGCCGTGACATTCTAAAACAGAGTCAGTTAAGAAGTGCAGTTCCCCGTTTCCCTTATAATATAACTAGAGTAAGTAACGCCATTTTATCCATTAAAAGAATTAATTAATTAATTAACGTACAGCTAATATTAAGCGGTATAGTTTTTGTATTAAATTATATCCCGAATAAAAGACAAAACTTGCATTTAAATTTTATTTTATCAATATTCATTTGTTTACTTTTATTACTTGAAAAATAATTTATATTCTATAATAATTTAAAATAAGTATGGCATTTCGTTATTTAAAAACAATATATAGTTACAACCTTTGGAGCAAAATAATTAATTAAGGAAAATAAATTCCTACAAATGTCGGCAGTCAAAAAAAAAAAAAAATTCTATTGTCAAATTAGTGTTCTCAGTTAGCAGCAATAAAATAAAATAAAATAAAATAAATAAAAATTTCATGATGTGATACATTCTGTTTCATCAAGTAATGACCATATCTTTCAAAGTTTGTTTTTCTAACACAGCAGGGCTAAATATTTTAATCCACACACTAGAAGAAAATTTCATTACAACGACACCACAATCCAGTAAATGATTAGTTAAAATGAAAAGAAAATAGTCTAATACCTCACCGGTCTTTGTAAAAATTTGTAGATATTTACAAAAACCGTGAAATAATCTGGTATTGTTGTATAACAGCAGTTTATCTGCGATAGAGAAGGTAGAGTGTGAAATATCAAGACCCCATTAATCGATTTACATCACATATAAAAATTAATTTTTTCTCCCTGGACGTAGAGGACAAGCTTTAATGAATAGAATGTCAGAATCGGAAAAGGGAGAAACAATGAACTTGGTGGGAAGAGTTTATTCCTATTTGTATATGTAATAAACCATAAATTTCATAAGACTATCTGTCTTTAATGGATTTACAGTACTACATACACTTAAAAATTATGAAATTGTATACAAATATCTTCAATAAAATTCCCTTTAAGTTTCGTTTTAACGGGACTCAGTACCTTTTGACGTTTTTATTTATTATTTATATATTTATTTATTTTTTATCTTTTAATTATTATTAAAGGTATTTTATTTACCTCATGTGCATATCATTAAAGGTTATAATTAAAACAATGGAAAACAAACATTAATGTGACAGGAAATTTTAAAATTTGTTCTCCTCTTTTAATTATTATTATTATTATCATTATTATTTTGTTACACTAAGACTTTTACACTTTTGTTACACATACTGTTTGTAAGAATGACGAATCAGCAACACACGCACTGAGGGAATTTCGCACTGCAAAACGACTGAAGAAAAAATTGCCCATTTCACTATCAGGAATACGGAAACTTGTCCTTCAAAGAAACGGGTCGTTTGGAAGATCGTCCAAGAAGTGGGTAGACCTCCTTTGAGAGAAGGGCGAATATGGCAGCAGAATCATCCACGGGAAGCAGCATCACTCGTGAAGTTGGTAAGGTTTCGGGAATGCCTGAATCGACGTATCCTGCACGGGATACTGCAGTTCTATCCGTACAAATTGCTGTCACTGCATCATATCATGGCAGCAGATATCGCTGCCTGGAAATCGTTTCCTAAATGGGCTCTAACAAAAATAGAACACGAATCACAGTGATTATTTAACATCTTATGGACAGACGAAGACCACTTTACATTACATGGGGACGTCAATATGCAAAATAGCCGCATTTGAGTGACATCGAATCCCCGTGAATATGAAACTAATCTGCTTCATTCTCTTCATGTAACAGTTAGGTGTGGTTTCACAGCCTCTTTTGTTGTCGGCCCTTTCTTTTTTGAAGAGCGTTGTTCAAAATCTGGCTGGAAGACATGCACTGTGACTGCTGAACGGTATCTCAGCCTTTTGCGTGAAAAGGTTGTACCAGCACTACAGCAAAAGGTGTGAATTCTATGAAAGATCGTGCTCCGCCCCATGCTGCCTCCTCCGTAAAGACATTTCTTTTGATGTCAAACGGAGAAACTGCATTTGAAGTTTCCGTGGAACATTGGGGTTTTTCAGCAAGCACATGAATTGGCATAGCTAGAGCCTGATGCGCTTGTATATATATCATGATAATTTTTAATCATGATATCCCCCCTTTAAATGGGTGCCCATATTTACACCAAGGAAGGGTGCCTATGTGTATACCAACCTCTCCTAAGAAAGATAGCGATTATCACTAACGTAAAGGCACGTGTGAGTAGGCGTGCTTTTAAAAGTAGATTAGGATCTCAGCTTTTGGAGTACTGTGAAAATACTTTAAACTAACCATGAGAAAATGAAAAGAAAACGATTTCACATGCCTGTCAAAAGTCCAGAACAAACACCAATTCCCCTGTATTTCAAGCAGCAACCACACTATTTGAAAAATAGTTTCTACTGCTCTTTACTATCTTACAATAAATAACGCCATCTACAGTCCTTGTCACCAGTCTTCAGCATCTGTTGAACCACTGTGAGAGGGATGCCCATATTTACATCTGTGTGTCCTTTTTTACGCCTTTTTCTCTATTTTTCATTATAGTAGTGCTATATGGTAATGAGATGTATGTATGTCTGTATGATGAATGTATGTTCGCTGTAGGTAGCTAGACCGTTTGTCGGATCTGGTCCAAATTTGGTACACTGGCTAAACAGGACAAGGAAAAGCTATCGCCGTAGAAAAAAAAATGAATCCGATTTTTAGTTTTATAGTTATTTTATGTTTTGTCTATTTTTCAGCCATTTTTCGCGCATTTTGCATTATCGCGAGCTAAATTTTCGTCCGAAAAGTATATTTTTTATATCATCGGAAATTACAGGGTATTCTTTTAAAAATAAGATTTGTTTTAAAGTCGCAATAAAATTTGCAGATTTTTAAGAATTAAAAAAAAAATCTCTTTTCAGGTAAATCTTCGCAATTTTGAAATTTAAACTGTCGCATCGAAAAATCTAATGGGCATAAATTCTCTCTCTTTTTATCGTTGATAAAATATTTATTTCAACCTCTTTTAAATTTTCAACAAATATTAATTAAAATTAGGGATGGACGCGAGACGGAAAATTGGCGTCTTGCAAAACAGCCTAAAAGCTTTGTCTCGTCTCGCAAAAATCCCTATACCGTAATGTTAAGAATGTCTGTCTCGTCTCGAAAAAAAGCTATAAATCTCTGTATCGTCTCGCAAATCGTCTCGCGTCCATCCCTAATTAAAATGTACTACAGAGGAATTCATTTCCCCCACTGGCTGAAGAGTTGCCAAGAGAGCTAACGAGATGTTCTCTTTTGGGGCGGTGACAATTTTCAGAAAGTCATTTTGTTATAATTATTACTTGTGGATTAGAAATTATGTAATGACTTATTTATTTTAGGGAATGCAATTCCGATCCCGCGGGAACGGAATCCTGCGGGATGCCGCACAAATGTTTGCGGGACTAGTCTCGCAGGATTGCGATCCTAATCCCGCGGGATTGATACTGAGAAATAAAATATTTTTTATTACCATTTCACGTCGTTTTCCCAATCAATAGACCGAATTTTTTTGAGTATTCATGTCTCTTATCTAACAATAAACTAATTATTATTACAAATTTCAATTTAAAGTTTTATTTCTTTTTTAATTATCTTACAATCGTAGTCTGGATCAAACATCTAAATCTAAACATCGTAATCTGAATTTTTCGCAAACTTCCCAATACCAAATGAACTGAAATATTTCATATTAATTTATCTCTTAGCGAACAGTCACGAATCAATTATAAAAAAGTTTTCATTTTAGTTTTTAATTTTTTATATAATTCACACTTTTAATTATTTTACTAATATTAAATCTAGACTAGGAAATAATTGACTGGATCTGTTCGATTTTGTTGCGTTCTTTTTTCAGCAACTAAGAAAATGACGTAAGTATGTGAATGAATTTATAAATTATATTTTTCTGTAAATTCGTGATTTTTAGCAACAAACATAACTAATACTAATATATTAAGATGTAACTTAGTACATCATTCTGAAAATACTGCTTGTAATTTTCATATTTCTGTATTCATAATTCTTTCATATTTCTTTTCATATTTCATATTTCTTCATTTTTCATATTTCTTCTATCTTTCTTTCATATATCTGTGTAAATTATTGTATAAATTAATTATCACTTAGATTTATTATTATTATTATTAATTAGATTAATAATTATTATTAAAGTTAAGCTTTATAGTGCTTAAAATCTTACATTTTTTTACTTTTCTCTGTTGAAATGAAGTCCTAGCTAAATGAAATGTCAATCCCGCGGGATCAATAAATCTCAATTCCGAAAACCCGCAAGACGAAAAACAGTGCGGGATTGCATTCCCTAATTTATTTATAATTTTTTAAACAACGGAACTTGAAGATTTTTATTATTACTTTAATTTTAGGATAACAAGAATTAGCAGGGGGTGGGTCTCATTTTTTTTGGGGGGTAGCAGGGGGTGGGTCTCATTTTTTTTTGGGGGGGGGGGCACTACAGTGCTATTTATTTCACTTCGGTATTTTCAAAACTGAACCAAGCTTGGCGATATCTTCCGAATTTGGCTAGAAACTAGCAAACGCTATAGATTATTACAAAGGAAGATTGTAAACAGTTTTAGTAGGCGATTTTAATGTAAATTTCCATTCCAAAGAAGTGTTTTATGGATCAGGGAAGACAAATACGGCACATTCCAAACAGTATTTATAAAGGTAAAGTATTGTTAGAATATCCTTGGCAAAGATTGTAAAACAGTTTTAGTACGCGAATTTAATACAGATTTCGATTCCAAAGAAGCATTTTATGGAACAAGGAAGAAAAGTACGGCGCTTTCACGAATAATGACACCTTTTAAGGCTTAATGAAATAAAGAAGAAAATAGGAATGACACATGGATTATGATACGCTTTTAATTGATAGTACTTTAGTGCGTATTTAAAACATGAAAGTGTTTCAGATTTTTACCACTACAGTGTTATTTCCCCAGGTAACATCGATCGTTAAAATAACGGTAATTCATGGTGCTCCAGACAAAACGTAAATTCTAAGCGTATTTTTTCAGTTTAAAAAACGTTTAGACTTTCCTACTAACATCAGAAATTGGCAGCTTTTGAAATCCGCATATTTAACGCAAAATAAACGTTTAAAATGCGTTTAAGGCATACGTTAATGTGGCATGACAAGTTTTACGTTTAAAATGCGCTTCGTACAAACGTTAATTTGACGAAGCATTTAAACGTTTAAAATGCACTTCGGAGAAACGTTATTTCTGGATATATTTTTAACTTTTAAAATGCTCTGCGGTGAAACGTTATTAGACGAATTTTTTTTCGATAAAATATATGAGGCAACACCGGGCTACACAGACCAGAAAAATAGTATTTATAAGTTAAATCGTTTCAGTAAAACGCTAACTCTTTTAGCAGATATATTTCATAAAATCATTAACCTAAAGTTGGCGATGAAAAGTCGTGTTTCGCGTTTTAAATGAGACAATTTTTAAAGAAATAATCCTTTGTTTATGAGAATATATATTAATCGTATTGGAAAATCAATGCATCTTTTAAAGTGATTATGAACTGGTAAATTGCCATTTGAGGCCTAACATTGTTAGATATTTGTACCGTGTTAGTGTATTGTACCCGTTCTCTAGAAATTTCTAAAAAAGCCTTTTAATACACTAAACATAGTCTAGTTTTATATTACGCATTCTTAAGTGTGATATGATATAAATTTTAATTTTAGATTGAAATTTGTTTGGTTCATAAACACGAATTTGAACTTTAGTTTTTAATTCCACATGCTGCTTAAATTTATTCATATAATAATTCTTTAAAAATGGAAATGTATTAATCACACTCTTGGTTTCAAACCGAAAATATTATTTTAATCTTCTTGGTGTTTTTTTTAAAAGTTGACTGACAGAGAAAAAAAAAATGTGAAAAATGGAAAGGGAAAAAAAAAAAATATTTTCTGACTTCAAAATGCATTCTGCTATTTTTTATTTCACGGAAATAAGCAAGAAATGGCACATATAACATACAGAAGTTGTGGATTTAAAAAACAATATAGCTTTCTTTATTTGAGGTTTTGAGGAGAAAAGTATTTTTTTTAATCCAGATGCAGTAAAAAAATGATGATATAAGTAAAAAAATGATTAAAATGTTTGCAAAACATACATTTAAAAAAAATCATTTATATGCAATATATTGATTTAAAGTATTCAGAAAGATTTTACCAAGCTCAGCTCCTGGTTTTATTATACTTAACGTTTCGTGAAAATATAATTTTGTGGAAATATCTTTTAATGTATTCTTGAGATATTAACCGTTATAGATAAATTAGTGTATGTTTGAAGATTTTTTTATATCCTACATGTAAAAACTCTGTACAGTTTATACAAATAAATGAACCTTTCATAGATAAACATACAATGATGGTTTGAAGTTTTTCTGAGTTTTACGTGGACGAAATGTCAGTTCCTAGGTTTTTTAAATACTATATTTTTTTACGAAAATACTGCATGAAAAGCTATCAATAAGTAACGCGGAAAGATACAACGTCAGTAAGCACCAATACGTGTTAAAGATTGTTTGCGTGTTTGATTCACCACCACCTCAGTGCAAAAATAAAAAATCTGAAGTGACTCCACTCGACTTTCCGAACACTTACGATTAAGATCATTACCAAGCATTTAAATAAATTTTAATCGATGAATAATTCAAACATATATACCAAATTGAAGCTCAATCGAATGCGCCATTTAAACGCTAGCGCACTTTCAAGAATTTCTCCCCATATGCCATAATGTAAAATAAATCTTTGTCGTAGTCCTGTAGAAAAGCTGTAAGTCCTATACACATCAAAATCAATACTGGTCTTACGATGGTGGCTCATAATATATATAACCAATTTGAGCTCAATCGAATGTGCCGTTTAAACGCTAGCGCAAAGAATTTTCCCCCATGGCCATAATGTAAAATAAATCTATGTCGTAGCCTTGTAGAAAAACTATAAGTCCTGTACACATAAAAATCAATACCGGTCTTACGATGGTGGTTTACAACATATATTCCCAATTTGAGCTCAATCGAATGCCCCGTTTTGGAGTTATCGTGTTCACTCACATACACACACACATACACACACACACATACATACATACATCTTGTAAAAATAGCATAAATGAATTCAGAAGACCTCAAAACGTGTCAATACACCAAAATCTCGAAGTAGAATTTTTTCATGATTACAATACTTTCCTTACATGGTACATGTTCGGAAAGTAAAAATGAGAGATTTGCTCCGATTTATATACTGGGATATGAAAATACCCTTTTGATATTTAATTGCTAAGGTAATTAATAAAATTAGTGTTGTTAGTGTAGTTATCAATGTAGTTTATTCTGTAACGGGCAATCTAAATACCCACATTTGCTAAAACGCAAATCAAAATGCTGTTTTCAGTTCAGCTAAAATTATTTGTAAACCCGTTACCCTAGTTGGAATTCGATTTTAGAAGCTTTCAACATCCGAAAAACGTAAATAGTCTTGTTAATGCAGATTTCGTAATTCATCCCTTCTCCTACTGTGTGAAATCTTTCACACAGGTGGTCACAATGGTTCCTGTTTACTTTTCAAGTGACCTCTTTTTTATCCTACTTCTACTATCCTGTTGACTATTCCTAGTATATAAACCGGAGCAAATCCCATTTATCCCATCAGTACAGCTTTTAAAAAGGGCAGTTATGTGCATTTAGCGTCCGGGTACTGAAAGTAATCATGTTTTGTATATTCTATCTCATTTTTCATTCTCGCACTGATGATGGTAAATCATATTTAACAAAACTAGAGCGAACTTTATCATGCATTGGTGCTACTTTCTATGTTAATAGTTTTGCACCAAACTACGAATTTTATATAATAGTTAAAATCTACTTTGATCATAAACTCTGCGGCTAAGCACTTCCCACATTGATCTCTTACTAAAGCACTAAACACTTTTCAGTTCAGTGATTATTTGATCTAAACAGTACAAGGATTGGTTTTACTGTTTCATTAAGTAAAACAACATGCTTCTGATTAAACGAGATTTTTCAAGCACAGACCGAATACCAGTGGTTTGTGTTTGTTTGTGTGTGTGTGTGTTACATTAGAACGTAAAACTTTTCAGTCAGCCATCAACTTTTCTCACAATAAATCAAATTTGTTCGTTTTATTTATTTATTTATTTAATTTCCACAACTAGTTCGAAGCCAGCAAAAGTTCATTTAGAATTATTCGAGACATTATTATTGGTTTATAAAATTATATTAAATGAAATAAAATAATATCCTTGAAAAAAAAAATACCACAAAGAAAAATCTTTCTCGTTTCAAAAGTACGTGACTTATAGTGTACCTTCAAAGATTAAATTTTTAAGTGTCTATTTTATTTCTTTCTGCTCACCACGACGTACTATCGAGCTAGAACAAGAAATAAACTAAAATCCGAACAAACACTCTGCACAGAATTCCCAGGGGAGCCAAACTGCAAGAAATTTCCTCCTTTTGAACTTATTCCTTTTTCCTCCCGGGTATGACGTTACACGCTGAAGAACAGAATAGGCGTGGTGGAAAAGAATTTGCATTTTCTTAAATATTCTGCAGATCAACTTTTTTATCTCTTTGGCCAAGAAAGAATCGTACGAAATATTTTTGCACTCTGACGTAACTATGTCAATAGGTTTGAAACACGGCGTGTAAATGATTTTATTAAAATATTTGGAATTTATACATTTATAATTGCACGCTATGGAAAAAAAAACACACTTAAAGGAGGCTCTAATTGATGTGCAGAAAAAATAATGGTATCGTTTTTCTTCGATAATCTTTATTTATATAGATAGTAGTTTTTTTTTAATGAGTAATTTACATATTAAAAATGAACCCAAGTCTTAGCTGTTCAATTGCGATCCTGTCGTTTCTCTAAAATCAGCATATCAAAAAAAAAAAAAAAAAAAAAAAAATTGCAATGTTAATTCATTTTAACGAATATGAAATATAGAGCATTGGAAAATTACATTCCCGGTGTTAAAGAGAAATTTTAAACATGAAGCTATAACTATTAACATATTGAATATACAGCTCCGGAAAAAAAAGTCCACTTGCACTTTATTCGACCGTCATTCTTCGTACAGTTACATGCACCAATCGCGTAAGAATAAAGTTCACTTTAATTTGCTATACATATTTTTTGCAGAAGGTGCCATCTTCATATTGTTACGAATTTTCGCGGCAATCCGCTGTTCTGGGGCTTAAAATAGTTTAAAATTCGTATTCTATGTTCCAAATAGTTAAATTTTGCTTTTTGTTGCATCAAAATCGGTCAACTAGAACCGGAGATACAGAGGTTTCGGTTTCCCATTGTTTTCTATGGGCTTCTAGAAATCTCGAGAAATATTGATCCTAGGGCTTCGATCTCTTCAATTTTGGGAACTTATTTTTGGCGCCAAATTTGGCAATATTTCGCAAAAATTCGCCAAGCTTAGCGACATTTTAGTCATTTGGCGCGATTTTCCCAATGGGGCCTGAAAGTTTGTTTTCCTGCATTAAAAACATAAAAACCTAACATTTCTCTTCTATGGCGTAATCAAAATTCCCGCTTTAAGTAGAATCCTCGAGAAATAGACTTTTCTGGAAGCTTCTTGTACCTTCTGCGTCGGCTATAAATTGAAGCACTTCAGAAGCCCCAGTTCAGTGTGAGCTAGCACCCGCAGTGTGCTAGCTCACTCTGAACTGGAACTCTCTCTGTGTGAGTACGCTTGCTTCGCTCTGAGATAGAAGCGGTGTTTCGCGCTTCTTTTCGAAGCAGTTTTTAAAGTGCTGTGAGTAAATTCTTCACTTTTGAGTCTTGAGGTGTTGTTAGTGTTATCCCTCGTATATTTCCACTGAATTTTACCTACGGAAGTTTTTTATTTTATGTGAGAATTAGAGCCTTTGTGAGAGCTTCTGATCTAAGTGGACTGTTACAAGCACATTACTGATTTATTGTGCTTGTGAATGTTGTACAGCTGATTGTTCGACTAAGTTCTAGAAGCAATAAAGTTTGTGTTCCACCCTGGCAAGTGACTTTTTACTAGAACTTTCTACACCAACTGGACGAACGACGAACCCAGGAGTAGAAGAGTGTTCATGCACATCAACTGAATTTTTTCCAATGACAACACCTGTATTTCCCTTTATATTTCAAAAAATTTAGCTCGTTTCAACCCCTAATATCAATAAACCCCAAACGTTTTTTCAATACGTTTGAAAAAAAAATGAATAAGTTATGTTATTCCAAAGTTCCCTCGCCCGCTATGTTAATTTTTTTTCATGCTTTAATTTATATCTCATATAATACTGATATTAAGAAGCTGATTGCTATTCGTACAATTAGAACTAAATGAATCAAACATAATTTGCTATAATCAAATTTTTTAATAAAATATTAATATGAATTATGAATTATTAAATTTATATTCGAAAAGAATATGAGTAGCGACCTAATCAAATTTCGGCGGATGCATGAAGTAATTTTACATGGGTTTGCAAGATACAAATTTTTACGTTCAGTAGTTCATTTTATATTAATTAAGATGCCTAATTTTTATGTTATGGGGCAGTATATCAATATGTAAAGTGATAATTTTTCGAAACTTATCTTTAAAATGCATTTTTATTTATCTAATGTAAATTAGATTTATTTTGATCAAAAATATTAAAGGTTTGAGTTAGCGAGTTTTGATGCAAATAAATTACAGATTATTAAAGTTTGACGGTGCTTTAGTCATGTTAGTTTCACTTTGCATATATTTAATCTTCTTTCTTTGATGGGGGGGGGGTATGATGTGTTAATATAACAGTACGAAATCTCAAATAAAGTAGCTGTTAACACGCAAAGTTGAGGTAAAAGAAATTTTGACAAGAGACTAATGCGGTGGCTAGGCGCTGGCTAAAATTGCAGTCTGTCTCGCTGGTGTCGTAGTCACACTTAGCATGTTTTAGATTTCAACCTTTTAATGTTACAATGGTTCAATTAATTTTAATTAATAAACGATAGTTTGCTTTTAATGATGTGCCCATTAGTTTTATTGGATTTTTACAACTGCATTTATATTTTAATTTTGGGCAAGTTAAAACGGAATGCTGGTGTCATACACCTGATTCCGTACTAGTATGTGCATTCGTCACAGAGAAGAATGAATAACCTTGTAATGTCTTTTGTGCGTCATCTCGTCCCGCTTATAATGGGTTTGCCATTCAGCATTCTTCCCACAATTATCATGGAATAGCAATCAGAAACCGTTCAAGAACTTGGGGAGAGAGTTCGATATACAAATGCGGTTTGCCATTTTATCTTATACAAATACCATCGAGCCGTTCAGATCTTCGTGTAAAGATCCGATCATCGGGAAAAGATAAATATACGAAAAAATAAGGATGATCAGTAATGATGACATGATGACTATCCGAGGCACCGATGACAGGCCGATTAAGGATTGCTACTAGGAATAAGATTGGCTGTTCTAGATATGGATGCTCCAGCGACAGGAGCTCCAATAAGTCAGCTTGACTCCACTAAGTAAGACGAGACTCTCTGCACGTGGGACATAATGGCGATTTTCCTGGAACAGAATTTTTATTACAACTACCACACCGGGCAAAATACTCGAATGATACTTTTCCTTTCGCCGCTAGTAGGTAGCAGACTGCTGCAACACGTGATGGAGCTGTATTACAATATCGAAGTACGAAACATTTCCTTTATCGACATCATGCCGCTTTGGAATTTTTTTTATTTTGTCCTACACTTGATTATTACAAAAGTTAAGCATATATATTACAAAGTTATTCATATTTTATTTTCTTAACGCCAGCTTATTTGAATGTCTAATAAACTACAACATTTTGTTGAGCTGTATCCAACTTGAGCCAGTTTTTCTAAGTCCTTTCATGTATAAAGTACTGTTCTTCATAAATAAAAAAACATATCATGCAGCATAAAATATCAGTTATATAATATTTCTTACCGAGCTGTGAATTTTTGAAAAAATAATTGTTTATTCACAAAACCAAATAAATCATTAGACTTACACTCGAATATTTTTCCAAATAACTATACAACTTTCCAAAATGGTTTCATCACTTATCAGCAGCGCTTTTTCAAAAGTATTTTGTGTTTTTTCTTACTACTTTAATATAATACATATGTAATATTTTCCAGATTGGCTTTATCAGCGCTTATTGAATTAAAGGGTACATTCAGACAGAATTTTGTTCTAACATCTAACTTTACTTTTTTAAACAGAAAGAACTTATTTTATTAATGCCTTATATTCGTCTTTACAAAATACTGTTATTTACTTCAGATAATGTGTAAAAGTCTTTCAGGTTATCAGTAACAGCGAGCATAGCATACTCAGTACCATTGTGGCGTTGTGGGAAACCTAATATAACGTTTCACTCAATTTAGTAAAAACCTGAAACATATTTATATCAAGAAATAAAATAAAAATACATAAAAACGAATATTCAGAAATTCAGTATTGCGAAAAAACTTTCGCAGAATAAACGCAAATCGATCAGCAAATTGAATTTTCTAACTCTGTGTAAAAAAGTAATCAGAATCATGAACATACGAAACTGCATTTTGCAGAATTTTTTTCCAGTATAATACGCCGCATTGGATTTGAACAAACAGAGTAAATTTGCCAGTAAAGCGTACAAATCACCGTACACTTAGCATTTTGAAGTACCATTCTCTATTTTTTTAAGTATATATAAATGCATTTTTCGGTTTTCATTTCTAGTATTTTAAAATATCATTCGTTACGCGTTATAAAGCTTTCAGACGATATCAGTTTTATTAAATACATGAATTATGCCGAACTCATCGATTATAAAACACTTTCAAACATATTATTCGGGCACGTACTACTAAAAAGAATAGTTTCTCTGTTCGCTTCATCATAGTAAATAAGCAATAACAGCGATTCCCCTTCAGCACCGTTGTGACAAAAGAGCAGTATTTTAAATTTAACATCAGAGAAAAATCCCAGAATTGCATAAGACCGTGCACTTGCGTATGGAATTGATGGCGGTTTCAAACAATGAGAAAGTCGAATCGACGCCGAAAATTAAAGGGTTATGACCA
Source organism: Cheiracanthium punctorium (assembly GCA_038373885.1). Lineage (NCBI taxonomy): Eukaryota > Metazoa > Arthropoda > Arachnida > Araneae > Cheiracanthiidae > Cheiracanthium > Cheiracanthium punctorium. Next base: position 1,106,709 of record JAWZYV010004283.1, read on the forward strand.
AATGTTTATGCTACCGAAAGATGTTTCCAACAGCCGTAGTGATACCTAATCGTTTCTTTTAAATATTCAAATAATATTTATTGCTTTTCCGATGTTTTTCCAACATGTGCTTATGAAGGGAAGCTACATTTAGGTGTGGAAGAGGTTAAAATTTATACATCTTGGTGTATCATCAGCTTTACATCAATATTTGTCTGAACATCAGTGTCAAAATACAGATAAAATAACACGTAAGTATAGTATTATATTAATATTTTCTAATTATTCGAGCTGCAATTAAGCAATTAAAATTACTCTTGATATTTGTTTAAGTGCTGAAATTGCTTGCGAAAAGAAATGAAGGTGAGTAATTTAAATTTTAAGAAGAATCACTTTAAATAAGTACTAATATCAGACTGAATCATTTCCTTCTGAAATCGAAGCGCAAAATTTCTTCTAACAGTTTTAATAACGGAACACCAAATAAAAATATAAAATGCTGGAAAAGCTTTAAAAATTGTACAGCACTTTCTATAAGCTTTATAAAAATGAAAGAGAAAAAAGTATTAAAAGGTCACTTTATAATTTGCATTAAAATGCAAACAGAGATTTTAGTTTTGGTCTTTTTCATATTCGTTATCCAATTTCATTAAAGAAGTGTACAGTAAAGGGTTATTTGCTTAATGATTCTTTCATAAAAATAGTTTAATAAACATGAAATGATGAAATTATTATATAAATGTGAAAGTTTGTTTGTTTGATTGTTCGTTCGGGATCTCCTTCCACACCGTCCAAACGATCGGTTTGAAATTTTGCACATATATGTAAAATGATATAGAATAGTCCGTAGTGAACTTTAAAATTCTAAAAACTCAATATTTTTTTTTCGATTTTTTGATAGTTTTCACCTTTAGAAAGCGTTTCCAGTTTTCCGATTGTCTAAAAGAGTGATCATGTGATATACCATCTACATGCTGGCGATAGACATAACTGTAAAAAAAAGTAGCTATTCTAAATGAAATGACGTCATTTTGATGTCACGAATTTAAATATGCATTAGAAATTTTAATATTGTGTGAAATAGTGATCATGTGACGTACCATCTATATGCTAGAGATAGACATAACTGTAAAGAAAGTGGTATACCATAAATGAAATCAACGTCATTTTGATGTCACGAGCTTAAAAATGCATTAGAAATCCTAAATAGATTACCAAGCTTTCAGGTTATTACATCATTGTAAGTAGAAATTGATTTTGCAATAAGCCATAACAATTTAAGTCCTTTGAAAAATCCCCTTTTATATTTTCCAATAATTGTCTGAACGTAAGTCCTCACCTATGATTGAACCAGACGAACGTAAATCCACTTGTTATTATGGCTTTAAAGCTTTATTAATTCAGTAATAACACGCAAGTCCATAGCTGGACTTAGGTTAGACTGGCTGCAATGTTTATCGGGCAAGGCATACTCCGAAGTCTCCTTGGCACCTTTTTTCTGCTGTGTAGAAAAGAATCAGCTATATTACAATCTCGTTTACTAACTGCAACCTGTTGTTTTGATAAAGTTGTTACCGAAGACCAAAATGTTTTTGAAGATGATCAGTGTTCCGGCTCTGAAATTGAGTTATTGCAAGATAATGATATGGATGATCTTACTTTCGTTCCCTGGACCGCATCAGGCAATGAGTCTTCCTCAAATGGTTCTTTTGTAGGAGCTTCCGACTTGGGTCCAAGAGAGGTGTTCAATCCAATTTCTTAAGTCCCTTACAGTGACTCCGATTCCGAAGATTATGGAAATACTGGCGCAAAATTACAAAAAAAGGCAAGAAACGGGTAAAAAATTTTAAAAAATTGGTAAAAGAATGTAAAGAAGAAGAAAAGGCTAAGTGGAAAGAGTATGCCAATACAAAAAAAAAAAAAAAAGAGAAATCTTTACAGGCTCCCTGCCATGCAAATTGTCGATTAATCTGAGGTTTTCAGAGGAGCAACGTTTAAAAATACACTCTGAGTATTGGGATGCTGAGAGAAGCGGGACTTTTGATTAAAAAGGCAATTTGTTGTGTCGTCTATAAAAAAACAAAACCTGTTGCTAAGCAACGGTTTCAAGATGGATCAAGGATAAGCAAAAACGAGAGCCATACATTTTTTTTACCTTACATCATAAAGAGGAAGTTGTCTGCAAAACCTTCTTCCTCAATAATTGTCGATTTCTGAAACGTTCGTGAGAGTTGCCTTAAAAAAAGCTTCTGTCTGGTTTGGTGACACCAGATCTTACGGGGAAGCATCTTCCTGCAAATAAGTTACCAAGTGTTAGCTTGGAGAGGATTAAAAGTCACATTTCCAAGTTCCCTGGGTATCTTAGCCAGAACAGCAGAGAAAGATCAAAACGAGAATATTTAGGCAATCATTTAAATATTTCTATAATGCATTCAATGTATGTATAAGTGCGCGAACAATAACATTAAACCGGAGAAGAAATGGTTCTATTCCAAAGTGTTTAATTTGCCGAAAGACTTTAATTTGCCTTTCCATTTGCCAGACCATGACGCCTGTGATGTTTGTGATGAACTAGACTGCCAAATTAAAAGTGAGAAAAATGATGCAAAACTTAATGAACTCAAATTACAAAAAGGAAATTTCCTGAAAGAAGCTTCACTTAGGTATTAACTAAAGAGAGAAAACAAGGTAAAAGGTTGTGCTGCTGAAGGCTTTAGAGTTGTTATGCGTGATCTCCAAAAGTGTCTTCCAACTCCAGATTTGAAGAATTCCCAAACCTTTTATTCAAGAAAACTTTGGACACTGAATAACACAATTTATGACGCCACTGTGAATAAAACTTGGTGTATGATCTGGGATGAAACTACTGCCGGTCGAGAAGGGAATGAAATGCCATCATGTCTATTAACTTGGCATATGAAGAGCTTAGAAATCCTGAGAAACCTGTAGAAAAGTTAACAGTCTGGACTAATAACTGCAGTGGCCAGAAAAGTAATATCAACATGGTTTTTATGTATTTATGGCTGCTTGAAAAGGTTCCCACACTGAAAGAAGTCAACCATAAGTTCTTGCTTACTGGACATACGCACATCTAAGTTGACAGCAAGCATAGTGTGATCAAAAGAGCGAAAAAAAAATTTAAAAAATACACTATTTTTACCACTAATGACTGGGCGAGTTTTATTGCGTCATGCTCTATAAAGAACCTATTCCTTGTGAGAAGGAGTCTTCTCGAAGACTTTCAAGATTTTGTTTACTTGAGGAATAAACACGCCCCGTTTATTTCAAGGAAGGAAAACATCGCTAATAAGCCATTTTTGATATCACATGCCGTGTGGTTACAGCTTTGTAAAGGAGATACCAAGTTGTACTACAAGACCAATTTCACTGAGGATACCTTTAAAACTGTCGATCTCAAAAGGAAGCAGAGAGAAAGGGATTGTTTTGCCGGTATCAATACCACCAATGAGATTAACCAAAAGAAAGATAAGTAATGAGAAATCATGAATTTATTGCAATGGGTTCCCGAAGAATGCAGATCCTTCTTTGAAAACATTCCACACGGGGAAAAGGAAGGGAACTTTCCTGAGGATGACTCAACCGCTTTACATTAAAAGTTTTGGTTATAACCTGTGAATTTAGTCAGACTTAAAAACCATATCACAATTTTGTATAGTTAATTTTTGTACAGATTTCTTTGAATATTAAAAATATTGCTACAGTGATTGCTGTGTAGTGTTTACTAACCTTTTCATAGTGTTAATTTCTAAACCTCGTTTTATAAGTACAGTCAATATAGCGCAAGTCCAGTCATAAGTCCTAAAACGATTTTATAAGTACTGTCAAAAAAAAAAAAACGCAAGTCCAGTCCTAACTAAATAAGGCCTTGATTCTAAACGAAATACCTATGAATGGGTTAAGTATATACACATTTAAAAATATCAATAATTTTTTGCTGACATATTCAATTATTAGCTCTGCAACCAGACACGGAGTTCTAATTCTTGAAAATATGGAAAAAGAAATTCTTTTATGCACTCTTTTTGGCGGCAAAATCATACATAAAGTACTCCATTGTTTATAGAAAAAGAAGCATCAAAACAAATAAAAAAGAAAAATATAATACTTCATAAAAGAAATTTAATTTTACAAAGAAAATTACTTTCCTTAAATAAGTCTAAGCTGAAATATCTTGAGTAAAATTAAAATACAGGGTGATTATAATTAAAGTTCCACTTTTAAACGATCAGAAAGGGAAAACTACTGAACCAAATATTACCAAACTTGTTAACTGGGTAAAGGTGGTCAGGGGATTTATTATCCGCGGGGAAAAAAAGCTCAAAACTTGGGGACCCCTCAAAACAGGGACAAGGACGTATTTAAGGGAGGGGGTTCAGGGACAACCAGGGGTAGATCTCTATCTGACCCCTGGCCTCTATCTGACCCCTGGGCCTCTATCTCTATCTGACCCCTGACCTCTATCTGAGGGGTAGATCTCGATCAACCAGGGTCCCTCTATCTGACATAGCGCTTAGGTGCCAATTGGGTAGAACCAGGGACAAGGACGTATTTAAGGGAGGGGGTTCAGGGGTCCGACCCCCCTCCCCCGCATGAAGAACATTTTGGAGGGGGTTCAAAAATTTCGGAGACGGTCCAAACGATAAAAAAGGCAGTATTTTTCTCAAAAGGTCACTATATCATTATCATTTTAGTAACAAAAATCAAAATTTCGTGGGGGAGGAGGCACGGACCCTTGGGACCCCCCCCCTCTTAAATGCGTCCTTGCTCTGGTGTTGAATGCTTGAACTTTTATTCGCCTATAATAAATCCCCTGACGACCTTTGCACAATTACCAAGTTTGATAAAATTTGGTACAGTAGTTTTCTTTTTCTGGTCGTTTTGAAGTGGAACTTTAATTATATTCACCCTGTATATTTCATGTTTCATCCAATAAGGAAATAGCCAAAAAAAAATTCCTAAACGAACTGAAAAATAATTTGAATTCAAAAACAGGAAGTCTAACAAACAATAATAATAATAATGAACTCTAGTTAGTGCGTATCTGAAAGGTAAGCCATTTTTTGTCCTCATTAAACGAAGTAAGCATTTCCATGGTTAAAAATAAAGCCTTTGCTTTGAATATATAAAATTCAGTTTTTAAAGAAAAAGTACAATCGAGTCTTAAAAGAACTTTTGTTAATTTAGAAGCTTTAGTAAAAAAATTAAATTAATAAATATTATTAGCACCAGAAAATCAATTTCTCACAGCGAAAAATACACAAAATTGTCCCACTTTATTTGAAATAATCTGTGATTTTTCTGTAACAATTGAGGAAATGATCTTTTTATCACATCGCTTTCTAATTTTGGGAAAATATGGTCGTTTCCATTTGATTTCGATTGATAAAACTGGCGAACAGCCGACAGCATTGTTTGAACCTCTCTCGTTGCTGGTGATGGTATGCTGTCCTCCCGTAGTTTCACTGTTAATTTCTTGATCCTTTTGAATCACAGAGGCTATGATTTCATTGTCCTGAAACAATCAAATCGTTGTTAAAGTACGCAAACGTTTCTGCATCTACGGGGACATCGATCGTATCCAACTGAAGTGCGGCTTTTAACGAGCTTTTGAGTTCAGGAAAGTGATTTTTTATGCTGAGAAGATTCCGGGGAGATTCCTTTGGCGATGAACTCTATATACCAAGTGAAAAGAAATCTATGGTCAGCAAGAATACCCTTCCCTCTAAAGAATAGATTCCCTGTCTGTATTACCCCCCTCCCTCCCTCTATCTGACATAGCGCTTAGGTGCCAATTGGGTAGAACCACAATTTGGTTTTCTTCTCCACATGAAAGAATTCTGACACTAACTCTCCCAAATAAAACCTTCTGAAAACAAGTGTCTCAAAAGCCATGAATTCAGAGCCGCACTATACACAAACCCCTTTTGAAGAACAATAAAGAACGGACACAGTTTCTTCAGTTGTACAAAGTAAATTTGTGAAAAAGAAATGTCCGCATTATCCGAAGTGTATGCAGCACGATGTTAATAATATAAATATCTACCGGAGATCCGTCTTAACACTTTGAGGCGCAACCTTCTCCCAATGCTGAAAAAAGGGCAGCCGTTGCCATCGCTCGACCACCAGAAAGATACTAGCCGGCTGTGCGGCACAGGCAGCTGTCGTCAAAAAAGGCTCTCCAGATCTGTGGCACGCGATGAACGTTTCGATCGTCCGCCATCTTGCTGGTAGTTAAGTCGAGCGATGGCAACAGCTGCCCTTTTTTCAGCATTGGGCAATCTGTCCAGCTGTTCTCGCATTCTTCCATTTTTCAGCAGATGTCAGTGCTGTTAAAAATAATCGTGACAATTTTTATTACGGGAAATGACGTGCTAAAAGTAAAGGATTCTCGTGTAGCTATGTCACCCACAACTATTTTTATAGAAATCAAATCTATTCTTCGTGACTGGCAACAGTCAAAACATCAGAGTTCGGTGTTCCCAGAGCGGGAACACCGCGCTTTAAAGGGTTAAGCAGAGACGCACTAACGAGAGCTCACTGTAGCAATAAGTTAGTAAGAAAGAAGCTTAGATGAGTCATTTTCTCTCGTCTAAACTCATGGGCAACAGAAAAATTGTAATTTACATACTGTGATCCTTTTTTAAACCGATTGATGATAAACGAATATTCAATTTCAAGTGTGTGTCATTTTTGTCTGATGCCTCATTTGCTTGGATAATATAACTTCATGAGTTATGATGTGTTCTCTCTCTCCAAAGAACATCGTATATAATCAACATCGAACGTCTTTCAACATCGATTTTATTTATTTATTTATTTATTTATTTTTGGCTTTTGCTCAAAATGTACAAAAAATCAGCGTTGGGGTAGATCTCTGGTAGTGTGTATAAACTAGTTCAACAAGTTTAAAAAATCGGAAATAACACTTTATTTATCAAAATGAAGCACTATATCTCACAATAAATACAGAATTTAATACATATCACAGAGGATCATGGAAATTTCATAGCCATAACACCATTCAAACGGCAATATCAATTTGTAACCGGTTGTAAACAGATTGTTACCGGATTTGTAAACGGATATGACATCTTTTTTCTAAGCTTTTCCAGAACTTCTCTCCTAATTGAAACACAGCCGAAATTCCACCAGTTTCGAGTAACTTTCTTTTTGTCATCAAAGTCTCCAAATTTAACGTGAAGTCGCCAAAATGATTGCCAAGTTTGCGTCAAAGTCAACTGATCGCATACTCATTTGCAACAATGCCTGTACAATGCACTTTCCCGCAATACACATTGGCGTGTGAAAACAACATTACAATTTTGTAACAATACTTTTTATAGAAATGATGCAATATTTCACTATAAAATAACTTTAAATTAGTAAAATTATTTCTGTACAGAAACTTTCCTCCAGTTTGGTGCTCATACTGATGAGTAAAATCAACTCCTTGAGTAATATTTTACCATATAAATGTTCTAAATAGTTTATCACTATTTTATGATGAAACGATTAACAAATTCTATTAAACGTTCAATTAATATTCTGATCTCTGAAAATGAAAAGAACGAAAAAAATTCAGTTGTTGAGTATGGCTCTTTCAGTGTACAATCATCGATTTAATTACGCATGATTTATATTCTGAGAACTACAAGCGCAAATAAAAATATGCAAAATCAAAAAGTCTAGATTGCTTAAAATGTTTCTTTAAACTAAGCAATGTGATATATTAAAACTATTTCTGTTAAGTCAAAAGTATTACTACTGCAAGTAAAACTTTAAAATAAACAATATGTTTATATATAAACAATATGTGTTGACAAAGTTAAGAAGCATTCCCTGGCATAAACATGGATTGATTGCTACAAATTTTCTTTATATATCTAATGCGTTAATCTCGACATCAAGCAAAATAAAATGAGTGTATATTACTCAAGTGTATTACAATATCCTCTCAATTTGCTCCTCGAAATTTGTGGACATAGCTCTCATTCACTATAGTCTGAGAACAGTGATTAAAATATACATTAGGGATGCTATATTACTTCTCACTCCTATATGAACTCTTTCCGTCAGCGGCTTTGCTTCCAGACTTTTGAAGCTTCATTCAGCCATTTCATACACGCTTTTCCCTTCAATAATAATCCGTTCAAATTTGACGCCAATCTGATCAGTGTTTCTTTATATTTTCCTCGGCGCTAACAGTTGCACTGAGAATTCGTTGCAAGAATGTGAAGATAAGATCCTTGCGTACGAAAATTATTTGTATAATTAATGTGTTTTACATAATTTATCAATACTGATGAATTTTAGAAATATTTCAAATATTTCTGAAAATTGTGACAGAACTACATCTTAATTTCTGCAATATAAATGACTATCCCGAAAAGTATGAATAATAAATTGTAGTAGAAAACTTTTAGTAAGAAATTAGTTAAACAGTTAGTTTGGTACGAAATATTGTACATAATTATAAAATGATTAGAAAACACTCAACAGTTGCACGATGTCAGCAGTTGGCTTTGTTTTAAAACATCATTTAGCATGGGTCTTTCTTCTTTCACAAAACTCCGATGAATCCATTTGAATAATTTCATACACAAACCTTTCTAACTATTTATCGTTGATGAACGCCCGAAAAAATTCCAATCGATAGAAACATTTTTCCCCAAACAGTCGCTGTTTCTTGTGTCCTTTTTTGGAGCCTCCGGAGCACTATTTTCTTAAAAGCACACTGGGGAAATATTTTTTTAGGAAAACAAGAAAAATATCCAAAGTATCCTGACAGAAGCTTCAAAAGTGGTTTTGCGTATAAGTATTTTTTAGACAACGATAAGAGAGGTCAGCGACATCTGGAAATGTCAGGTACGAAAATATTCCAAAATGTCTGCTTGTGTGAAAGAGAAAATATTCATTCAAAACTCTGAATTTGTTGGTAAGTATCTAATCTGAATGAGCTTAAAATGAATATTGTTGCGAAATAATAACTTAATTTGCTCCCGTATTGCATGCGCCGCCGTGAAACTAGTTTGGCAGGCATAATAGCGGTCCTCCGATAATGGTAACCCTGTAGCCTTGGCGACAAACGTGCGATCGTCTTGGCGACTTGGCGAGGGATTTGGCGACCTTGGCGACAAATGGTGGCTTCTAGAAAATTCATGTCTCGAGACCATATTTCAATTTGATAAGATTGTTCCAGAAATTTCTCGGCAATTCTGGTGACGTCATCATCTCTATAAAAGCGGTAGGATCTCTCTCCAGGGAGTTCAGCAGCCCCCCCTCAAGATAAAGAACCACATGATTTCTACTTCTCATCACTGGAGATAAAGCTTTTATGCTACGGCGCTCCATGAAAACCAAAACTTCAGTCAGTCAGTCAGTCAGGGAGTTCAGTTGAGTGATAGACTTTGAAGCGCACGGTTGATTCTGTGAAATGAATACAGTTATTGTTATGCTTATGTATGATTTTAGTTAGCGCATGTTAAAGTTTCTTGTATTATTTTGAGCTATTGAGCTGCGAGCCGTGAAATAAAGTGTTATTTTTTTGTTTACTGTGCTGATTGGACTGCTTTCATATACACCCACTTGGCGATTTTCGTAACATTGGTGTCAGGAAGATAAAATGGAAAAACTGTTTGCCATGGAAGCCATGGCAAACAGCCATGGAAGATATGAATGGAAGATATGAATGGCCATGGAAGATATGAATGGCCATGGCCAATTTTGCCATGGAAGATATGAATGGCCATGGAAGATAAAATGGAAAAACTGTTTGCTATGATTCTAGATATGCGTTCCGGTCAAGACAGTCTGAAAGAAAAGATGTCTTTGGGTCAAGACAGTCTGAAAGAAGATATATCAAAGATGTCTTTGGGACTAGAGAGTCTACAAGAGAAAATGCGTTCAGGAGAAGAAGAAATGAAGACTCAAATACAATCTGTGCATGAAAGAGTCGAGGGAGTACGAAGCGAAGTGCAAGGACAGATCAGCGATTTTGAAAAGAGACTTTCTGATCTTGAGAGGAAGCCAAGCAATATTTTGGCAACTGGAGAAATTACTAATGACTCGACTGTAAAGCATTTAACATTTGACGGCCAAACATCTTGGACTGTTTTTAAGACTCAGTTTGACGTCGTGAGCTCTACAAACGGATGGACGGATAGCTTCAAGACCAGTCAACTTGTGGCCTCTCTACAAGGATCAGCTGCGGAGATTCTCCTTGGAATACCGAATGACAAGTTGAACGACCTACCGACCGTCGAAAAGGCTCTCGAATCTCGATTTGGAAATAGCCATCTTACCCAGTTTTATAGGACTGAATTGAAAGCAAGGCGACAAAGGCCTGGAGAAAGTCTACAGGTATTAGCCGCCGATGTTGAGCGATTAATGAGCCTAGCTTACGCGGAATGTCCCCTAGATGTTCGAGAAAGTTTAGCAGCCCAGTACTTCGTCGACGCTATCAGGGACGAAGATACACAACATTCTACGAGACTGGTAGACCCGAAAGATTTGAAGGCAGCTCTGGCGTATAGCATGAAATATGAAGCTGCGAGAACCGTTTCGAAAACACCCAGGTATGTAAGGTCTGTGGATATAGAGGGAAACGCCGCCAAGGAAAAGGATGATAAACTGGATTCTGTACTCAAGGCACTCTAGGAATTATCGGATAGTCTCGCTGTTGGGAAAAGGGGCTCTCCCCGAAGGAATCCGAACGTGACCTGTTGGAGATGTCACAAAAGGGGACACGTGCAAAGAGAATGCGACGTGACTTCTCCCAAACAGGAAAACTAGGTCTTGGGCGTCTTGCGGGGCGGAGGCTGCCTTTTCTGAATAAAGCCCCTGAAGAGAAATTGGAAGTTTCCGCACTTAGCGAAGGAGAAACTGGACTTTATGTTGAAAGAACTATTTCTGGTATCCCTTGTTTGATGCTAGTGGATACGGGTGCGAATGTCACTCTTTTAAAATCGGACTTCGCCATGAAACTGGAGGAACAATTGCTTTACACGTCTCCAAACGTCTCTATTAACCCTCCCGCTGTCAACCCCGTGTTAAGCCGTTCTTCGAGATTGCCTCTCAAATTGACAAGACCGACTATAGTCACTAATTGAAGATGCCTTCAAAAGCGCTCAAGCCGTGTTTAGTCGTTATCTATTTTTGCTTCTCAAACTGGCAAGACCGTCTCCGGAAATTGTCCCTTCCCCCTCTGAGAATTCGTGAGAACGGAGAGGCAATTAGCTACCACAATGGGAGGTGTCCTGCAGGCCTGAGGGTCCACTGTAGTATCGGC